>CP139505.1:138625124-138800124 GCA_021014915.2 Artemisia tridentata subsp. tridentata | reverse complement strand
TATGCAAAATACACCGTTAAAAAGTAAAATGTATAGTTTTTTAATAGACTATACAAATTTAAAGCAATCCCTATAAGGTAGTGGATCTTTTGCAAAGACACAAAAATTTAAAAAGTCTAAAAAGTAACTTAGGCCATTAAATCTATTTGACAATATAATCAACGGACCATCATTATTAATTGGGTAAACATTTGATAAGGATATTTAGGTCATTTGCATCGCTGCCTCCAACATACCTCCATTTTCTAGTTCGTCAAATCCACACCTGAAACACCCCCAAAAATGGTTTGCAGCGGAAGATAATGTTATTGGGGTGCTACTCAATTGTTATCACAACACAAAGTACAAAGAACGGTTTTTACCGCAACATTTTAGAAGAAATTTCGTAATTCAATGTATTTAAATTTATATCATTCAAAATGGTACGGAAATACAGGCTCATAAAAGAAATAAAGCGGTCCCAAATGATTATCAGTGTCATTTATGACCATGTCAAGCCATTTGCCAAGCACCTTCAAAAGTACGCTATCACCTTATGAACCTAAGAATACACGCTAAAAAGTGTCAACCAAAGGTTGGTGAGTTCATAGTGTTTATAAGTAGAACAGTTGATTTCAATAGTTTCAAGTTTGAATGATAGTAAAATAAATAGTGGGTTACGTTGTTATATACCCATAGTTCGTTTATTTTCCCTAATCGGGTCACTGGTTGAGTGAATCCATAGTGTTTGTATAATAATCAGTTGAACACAAGTTTCAAGTTGGATAATTGTATAAGAATACAATTATAGTAAAATAGTAACATTGCAGTACAATATTATTGCTCTAAGTCTCATGAACTCAAACGTTAACGTGTGTGATATCATAAAAATGATATAAATAACAGACATCATAAAAATGATGTAAGAAACAGTGCCCTCGTGTAGGAGTTTGCCAACTTCCTATCGTTCTTCAAATAAGGTGCATTTGGTTACCATTCCGGCTAACACAAATGGGGCGTCAACTGCCAATAGATCTATCCACAATATTCGCGTTCACTCGCAAGTGATTAATGACTCATGATATGAGGGACTTTTATTGGCAAAAGTGTGTACTAAGGCAATAACAATCAGGATAGCATACAGAAAAATACATGTGTGCAGGTTTGTAGCATGTAATATATTTCAATAAACAAATAAAGTGTATTATCACCCGAGTAAAATGTTTAAGGTCAACAAGTAAAATATGTAAGTAAAACGAGCATGTATCTCCCCCAAAGAGTTCAAAATAGGTAAAGAGAGGCTATGACTCACCTTTGTTGATCCCAGTTGAGCTTCACGATCTTATTAATTACTTTAGATAAATCTAAGGTAATCGGTATAGAAACTGATCTTGAGTTGTATATCAAATATTATGCGGAAACTAATACTTGATCTTAAGAAGAATAAACACAAACGAATTCTCAAACAACACTTCAATATTAATACGATTGCTCAACAGCAATAGGGTTACAAGAAACCTTGAAGTGTAAACAATAATACGTATGCTAAGATAATCGATCTCTAACTCTAACCCTAGAACCTCCTTTTATAGCGTAAGGAGTCCTAGTCGGTTTACAAGACTTCCTATAAAAGAAAAATATTCATACGTATCTTTTCTATACTTATCCTTAACATACTATACATATCTAATAAGCAGCAGAGTAAATCTTCTAGCAGCAGAGTCTTCGTGAGCTAGCAGCAGAGTTACACTATGCCTATTATCCCAAACAGCAGAGTTATCAAAACAGCAGAGTTAATGTACTAATCAGCAGAGTCACATAACTATCCAGCAGAGTTATGTTTCTCGAATCAGCAGCATTTTAGACCCAACAATCCTCCCCTAAACTTGATATTTTTCTTCAAAAATCATCAAGTTTCCTTAAACCCAGATAACCACCAGGAGGATGCTTCCAAACACTTTACTGTTTTGATGTCTTTGACTCAAGAATCTTCTCATATTTCGTTATCAATTTATAAGCCTGAGTATCTGAAAAGAAACTATTCTGCAATGTCAACATTCCAGGCTTTAACATTTGAGTAATCACTGCTGTATTGTTATTCAAAGGGTAATCCTTCTCCACAAGCATGTAGACCTTAATACCCTTACAAACCAATTCATGTACTCCACAAGATTGATACAAATACCACCTATCAACTCTGGAGTTCAACAAATCCCTCCATTCAATATCTCTCTCATCAGGTTCAAACATGTTCTTCAAAAAGTAATAGTGAATTCTTTCATACATCACCTCTGGTCTCTGATCACCATACTTTTCTTTATATAACCTCCACATCTGTATCACATCATCTCTATCCATAAAATGTAGCATCTGAGAAAATCTAACAAATCCATAATACAGATTATTAGACCTCTTAAACTCCCAGTAAGCTTCACTTCCATCCCTGACTGTATGTGCATAAGAGATGATTGAATATTTTGTATCTAAAGGAACTGCATTAACTATCTCTGGTTCCTCTTGTGGTACATGAACTGTGATATCCATTGTTCTTTTCATATCCTCAGCAGTCACTTCTTCAAAATGATGCTCATCACTTTCTTCTTTTTCAGAATCACTCTTTACCAATGACTCAGTCTTTCTCTTCTTTCTAGCCATCTGCTTTATTCTCCTACCTGTCCTCTTATAACCAATAACCTTCTTAACTTCTTCTCTCTCAAACTCCATGGTTTCCTTGTCATCTTGTTTCTTTGAAACACTTCCAGATGCTTTCACATTGTCAGATCCCATAACCTCTGGCTTTCTTTTCTTTTCAGAAACTTTTCTTGGATTTAGCTTAGCATAAGTTTCATAAAATTCCTTTTCAATTAAGGCATCTGACTTTCCCTTGAAGTCCTTCATCTGATAACCTCTTGCATTCTTCAAATAATACTTCATGTCATTAACCAATGCTTTCTTTGAAGATGACTTTTGTTTGTAACCATGCTTCTGTGCTTCTTTAATCCTCACAATCAGCTCTTCCCACTTAGCTAATCCATTCTTTCTGAGTATAAACTCAGCAAGCTCTTTTGTCTTTTCGCTGCCATCCAACTGCTCATCATTTGTTATCAAGAAAGCTTCACCTCTTACAATCATATCAGAATCAACAAAATACTGCAATTGTTCATTAAATTCTTCTTGATTAACTTCTTTAAATGTAGAGCTTTCCATAAGTTCAAACTGATTTCCTTCTTCATCAGCTGCAACTCTTCTTGCATATTCTTCATCCTGAGCAATTTGAGCTTGTTCATCAGCCAACTTTTGCTTTCTTTCAATCTCTTCAGCAGATTCAGTAGCAGGTTGTTGTTGTGATGGTGTGGGTGTATTAGTTCCTTTATTCATATTCAGCAGTACTTGAGCTAAGGTTAACTTTTCATCATCTGATTCAACAGAGTCCTGTACTGCTGCACTCTTCTCAGTATCATCAGCAGAAACCTTTAACCCATCAGCAGAGTGTTCTGCACCAGCAGAGTCAACCTTTCCACTCTTATCACCAACATTTTCAACAGAGTCCTTTTCAACCTCCCCTGAACCCATTACAACTTCCTGATCCTGATCATGCACTACAGTCTCCTGATCATTCCTCCCCTGTTTGGAAGCATCCTCTTCCAAACTTGGTTTGGAATTCTTCCTCAACCTCCCCTCAAGATGAGTAACCCTTAGCTTAAGCCTTCTTATTTCTGCACCTTGAGAAGCTTTGAATGTAGACAACTCCTTTCTTAGTCCAAGAACCTCCTGTGACAATTTTGTACATTTATCCGTCAATTCCTTAAATTGTTTCATGATATCCTCACAACTTCGTTCTGTGTTACCTGACCCGAGAGGTTGATCATTGGAATTGGCATTTTGTACAGGAGTTTTAACCATCAAATCCTCATTGTCATGTTCAATACTAGCATCAACACTTCGACCTGTGTTACCTGGTCTGAGAGGTGTATCATTTGCACTGTCAATATGTACATCAGTGTCCATCAATTCAATAGTATCAGCTCTGTCCTCATCACTTCGAGATGTGTTACCTTCTCCGAGAGGTGAATCTTGGGACACAAACTCAGTCTCAACCCTAGGTTGAACATCTGAGCCCCCCATTGAAGCCATTTGGCTGGGGTTACCATCAGTTGTATTGGGGTCTAAAGAACCTTCTACAAAAGATGTTGCCATGGTTGAGGTCTTAATTATGTTGACACTGTCCTGCTCAACTACTAAGTTGGAAGCAGTAGTGCCAGCCTCTTCCATCATGATACCTCCAACACCTGTATCAGCCTCATCTGCATCCATACCAACATTGGCCTGAGGTAGCACAATGTCTTCATGTGGTGAAGTCCTAGGTGATTGGGTATTTTGGGTTTCATGTGACACTGATACATTCAAACTTGTTGATGAGGATGTGTGATGGGAAGCTGTGGGTGTTCCAGCCTCTTCATCCTCATTCATTGCAGCCACAACACTCAAGATATGTTCAGTCAGGGGAGTTATAATACCAGAAAATCCTTTACCATTCTTCTTTAGAAAAGCAAACATCTTGATGGCCATTCTACTACAGGGCTCAACATTTGTATGCCTCAAGGGTTCTCTTAGCTGAGAGTTGATAACAAGTTGAAGAAACCTTGGATACAAATAGAATTTCTTCTTAATAAACTTCTTCATACCCTCGAAAATCATAGAAGAAAAATCAAAGGGTTGCCCTGTTGCCAAACACACTAAAGCCATAGCCTGAGAGGCACTAAACTCACTCCAACCACCTACTTTGGGAAACAAGCAGTGTTGAAGAGTATGTAACAAAAACTTCCAATGAGGACAGAGATGACCTTTCAAAAATGTTCCACCAGCCTCAGGTCTCTCATATCCTATATTCTCAAGCTCAGTCATAACAATTTCTGGAGTAAGAGTAGAGGGTGTAGGTATGCCTGATAAGCGAAGACTTCTTTTAATGGTTGTTTCACTAACTACAATATTCTCCCCATCTACACTACCTATCAATCTTTCCTCACCATCTAGTATATCCATCTTAACAGTTGACCAAAATTGTTGCATATGAGATTTATAAATGGTAGGAGCAACTGTTAACGCATACCTTAATCTAGACGAACTCAGAAAATCCATAACCTCATGAAATCCATCAGCTGCAGTAACTTTACTAAGAAAAGCTATCTGATTGTGTTCATCCGGAAACGTTCTTCGAGCCATTTGATTTGGGGGTTTTCGGTGAAATGATATGAATTATTGTTCTTGGGTGAAAGTAGAATGTAATTTTGAGCAATTAAAATGTAATGAGATCAAATTGGTGAAAGATACCGTTTTGATCTAATTAGGTTTAAGAACGCGCCAAAAGTTTCAGTTTGACCCTTCAACTTTCAAACTCATCAGCAGAGTTAAGAAAGTGTTGACCAAAAGTCAACTTTCCCAATAGCTTCAAAATCACTTCCTTAAATACCATACCAACCCTTCATTGAAGTCCAAAATCACTTCCAAAAATCCTTTAATCTCTTAAGCAAATCCCAATTCACAAACCCTAACTCAAAATCAACAAATCATGAGTTCATCAAAAGCTCCAATTATCGACATTTCCTCATATTCATCATCAGACGATTCAGAGGGATGGGCAAGTTACTTTCCTCAAGGTTATCTTCCAAGTTCATCTTCAGCACAACCAAAAGGCAAAGCGGTTGTCGAAGAGGAATATTCCGACCCACTTCCATCAACACCATCCTCCTTTGAAGATTCTGATGATGATAAAAGAACAAAAATCGATCCTCCCCAGCATCCTTTGACCGCTGAGCTGCAGAAACAAATGGAGAATGCCGCCGCCGCTTTTGCAAAGAGTGTCCACCTGCCTCATCCAAAGCCAAGTACGGTTGAGCAGAAACCCCCTGTTCAGAAGAAGAAGAAGCAGCAGAAGAAAGAAGCTCCCTCTACCAGCCAACAGCAGAGTCCACCACCACGACCAGTGGTACTGGCTCTCCCTTGTCCAAGGGTGTCAGAGGCCATGGGCACTAGGGGACCTCGTAGTAAGGTCATGCCTGACTTTGCTAGAATTTAGGTTGTGAATCTTTGAATCTTGTTATCTTTTGATCTTTGTTTTGAATAGCATGAATGTATGAAAACTGTATGATGTACTTATTCCTTTACTATCAATGAACTTCCTCTTTTCATGCTCTACTTGATTGTGTATGCATGTGTATCTGCAAAAGGTTAGTAGCAAACAACAAACACAAGCAAGAATATCCAAAAATAACAGCAGAGTAGGCATAGCAATAAACAACTAAACAACAGACTTTGACTAAACACGCAGATAATAACTAATCAACAGCACAAATCCTTACAAAATTTCACAAAAACATACAGAGATAAGATGTTAAAGATTTAAAGATTGATCATACCAATACTAGCAACTAAAAATTGAAACCTACTTATATCAAAACTTTTGGTAAGTAGATCAGCAACATTATTGTCAGTATGTATTTTAACCACTTGAATTAACTTTTTCTCATAACAATCTCTAATAAAATGATGTCTTATCTCTATGTGTTTTGTTTTAGAATGAAAAACAGGATTTTTGATAATACACATTGTGCTGTTGTTGTCAATATAAATTTTGGTGTTCATGAAATTGTACCCATAATCCAGCAGTTGGTTCTGAATCCAGAGCACTTGTCTACAACAGCTAGAAGCAGCAACATATTCTGCTTCTGTTGTTGAGTTAGCCACAACTGTCTGTTTCTTGCATTGCCAGGAGATTAGCCTATGACCAAGGTATTGACAGCCTCCAGTGGTTGACTTTCTATCCATAGTAGCTCCAGCATAGTCACTATCTGAGTATGCTATCAAGTCAAAGGGTGAATTATTAGGATACCAAAGGCCTAATTTTGGTTGACCCTTTAGGTACCTAAAAATTCTTTTGACTACTTTCAAGTGTGAAACTTTTGGGGACACTTGAAATCTAGCACAAGCACACACAGAAAACATGATATCTGGCCTTGAAGCAGTCAGATACATCAATGAACCAATCATTGATCTATACAAATGCACATCAACCTCTTCCCCATCTTCATCCTTGATCAAAGATTTGTTTTTATCCATTGGAGTCTTTGCTGCCTTCACATCCTTGAAACCAAATTTCTTCAACAACTCAGCCACATACTTATCTTGGCTAATAAAAATCCCATCTGACTTCTGCTTAACTTGAAGCCCTAAAAGAAAAGTCAGTTCTCCCATAGAACTCATCTCAAACCGGCTATGCATAAGCTTCTCAAATCCTTCACATAACACCTTATTTGTAGACCCAAAAATGATATCATCTACATAAACCTGAACAAGTAGGATATCCTTTTTGTCTTTCTTAATGAACAATGTTTTATCAATGGTTCCTCTGCAAAAACCATTATTCAACAAATATGTGGATAAGGTGTCATACCAAGCTCTAGGAGCTTGATGTAATCCATACAGTGCTTTCTTCACTTTGTAGACCCTATCAGGATACTTAGGATCTTCAAACCCAGGTGGTTGCATCACATAAACTTCATCAGGAATCTTTCCATACAAGAAAGCACTTTTCACATCCATTTGATACACAGGAAAATTCTTAAATGAGGCATATGCTAGGAATAATCTGATAGTTTCAATTCTTGCAACTGGGGCAAATACCTCATCATAATCTATACCTTCTTCCTGAGTAAATCCCTGAGCCACTAATCTAGCCTTGTTTCTGATAACAACTCCTCTCTCATCTCTTTTGCATCTGAACACCCATTTAGTACCAATTGCTCTTTGTCCATTAGGCAAATCCACCAATGTCCAGACTTCTTGAAGCTTGAACTGCAGCAACTCCTCTTGCATAGCTTCAACCAACCTTTCATCTTTCATAGCCTTATGAATGGTTTTAGGTTCTTCTTGAGATAGGAAACAGGCAAACATGCAATTTTGTAAATCCTTGTGGCTATTCCTCTTCTTGAGTGTTTGAGCAAATAATCCTTGATCAAGCAAATCACTTAACCCTTTTGATTTACTTCTGGTCTGAACAGCAGAGTGAACATCACCAATTATTTGCTCCTTTGGATGATTCCTGTGGATTCTGGTTGTTGGAGTGGGACTAACAGGTATATCAGTCTCCAAATTTGATAAATCAGCTTCAGCACCAAAAACATCAACAACTTCATCATCAATATCCACATACACTTCTTCTAATTCAGGCATCTCATCAGAAGAATCATCATAAGAATCACCATCTTTATCAGCAGCAGAGTCCTTGTCCATAGCAGCAAAGTTACCAAACCTAACAGCAGAGTGTTTCGGCCTAACAGCAGAGTGCTTTGGCTTATCAGCAGAGTGCTTTGGCTTGGCAGCAGAGTTGAGAGAACTGCTGCTATGTTTATTTCCTTGTTGCCCAGCAACATCTGACTCTGTATTCCATTCCTTATCATCATTCTTGACATCATGAGAAGGTGCATCATCACCTTCTACATTAACCTTTGGAACTTCCTTATGAACAGCAACATCATCTGAACTTTTTCCCTCTTTATCTGTTGGAGTGAAGTACTGATCAAACTTGCTTCTTTCAATCAAAACAAACTCCTCTGCAGGCTCATCCTTCTTTGCTTGTGTACCTGCATTAGGGTTAGTTTGTGTACCTGCAGACATGTTAGTAGTACCTGCAATGACTGGTTGATAATTCATACTCTTGGTTAAAGAATCAATATCAAACATCCACTCAGGACCTTTTCCATCAACATTAGGTGTGGTTTCTCTAATTCTAACATGCAAATTTTCCACCACATGCCCAGTCCTTTGATTGAAAACCCTAAAAGCCTTACTTTCAGTAGAGTATCCAACAAAGTAACCTATGTCTGCTTTCTCACTGAACTTGCCTAAGTGGTCAATGGTGTTTAAGATAGTGACAGGACACCCAAATGGTCTAAAGAAATCAATCAGTGGTTTCCTACCATGCAATAACTCATAAGGGGTCTTATTGTGAGGTTTAACTATCTTAGTTCTATTTTGCACATAGCAAGCAGTGTTGACTGCTTCAGCCCAAAAGATAGTGGGTAACTTAGACTCTGACAACATAGTCCTAGCAGCTTCAATTAATGTTCTATTTCTCCTCTCAGCCACACCATTTTGCTGAGGAGTTCTAGCCACACTAAATTGTCTAGTTATACCCTTTTCCTCACAGAACTGATTCATTACATGATTCTTAAACTCAGTTCCATTGTCACATCTGATGATCTTAACCTTGTGATTAAATAGATTTTCTATCCTAGTAATAAAAGCCTTAAGAATACCAGTAGTCTCATTCTTAGAAGCTAGGAAGAACACCCAAGTAAAACCTACTAAAATCATCAGTAACCACTAAGCCATACATCTTTTTGTTCAAACTATTCACATAAGTGGGTCCAAATAGGTCCATATGTAACATAAACAAGGGTTCAGTTATGGAATTCACCAATTTGGACTTACAAGATGCTCTATGTTGTTTTCCCATTTGGCAAGCAACACATACTTCAGGATTCTCAAAAACCTTTGAAGGTAAACCTCTGACCAAGTTTCCTTTCACTAACTTGTTAATAGCCTTGTAGTTCAGATGTCCAAGCCTTCTGTGCCATAGTTTGGATTCATCAATAGTGGCTTTGGCAAACAGACAAGTTAAATCTCTTTTGGGAATAATGTTCTTTATGTCCACACTGTATATGTTGTCATTTCTAGGGACTTTAAGAAGTACTAATTTGTCATCAGGTATCTTAAAGTCGGGAGATAAGACAAGACATTCAGTGTCTGTAAAAAGAACAAAATTCTTTCTGTCACACATTTGTGAGACACTAAAAAGATTGAACTTTAAACCATTCACCAAATACACTTTCTCAAAATCCAATTTTCCAATTCTGATTATGCCTTTTCCAACAATTTTTCCTCATTTGGGGTCATTCCCAAAAGCAACATATCCACCATCCAAAGCTTCAAAATTTTCCAAATTGCTCTGGTCTCCAGTCATGTGTGAAGAGCATCCACTATCAAAAATGCATTTATCCTTTAGCTCCTTTTGTAGATTGCCCTGCACAAAAAGTAAGAGAATTAGTTTCTCTTAGGGACCCAAGCCATTACTGACTTGGATCTACCTTGTGCATCAAAGTAGTCAAATTTCTTCAACTGCATTGGTGCACTGCTGTGTCTGAAAACATGATCTAAAACTTTAACTTTTGGTTTCCAGACCCAGCAAGCTGAGGCTTTAACAGCATAAAAATGATTGCCCACAACAGTATCAGTAACAACTTTAGGCAAAACAGCAGAGTCTGCCTTAACAGCAGAGTTTGCCTTATCAGCAGAATCGACTATTTCCTTCTTTATGGGCCCTTTTGGTGCAATAGGAGAGATAACTCTAGACACACCATCTCTCATCAAAACTTTCTTGGGAACCATGTTTCTTTTGGGGTGAGGGTGAGTCTTTCTAGCAAAGTTTCTATGGTTCACCCTAGTGTATTGGTTCCAAGCTGGTTTCTTATAGCACTCATCTTGCAGATGTTCAAAACTACCACAACAATAACATGCCTTCTTAAGTAATTGAAAATCAGTACCTAATTTTTGTGAAACTAGGTTGTTCCAGTTTCTCTGGTTTCCCCTAGGCAAGTTATTTGTTCTTTTAGGATATACTCTAGGTGTGTTATCATACTCTGCCATCTTCCTAGAGATACCTTTACCAAACCTAGGCTTAACAAACTCAAACTTTTTAGCCTTAGGTACTTTTGATTCAACAACAGTAGGAATTTCTTCCTTTTTGTTCTTAGGGGTTGAATCAGATTCCACTTCATCATCATCACTGTCAGACATCCAATCTTCAATAAGGGGTGCTTGTTCATACTTCTTTACCTCAACCTTAGGTGACTCCATTTCTTTTTTCACTAGATTCAACTACAGGTTTACTAGTTTCACCTACAGGTTTGGCCTCAGACTCAGATATGAAAGTCAATGTCCTAGTAGGAGGGGCATTGGCACTAAGTTTGTTAGGGTGAGCAACAACATTATATCCTATACCATTAAAGTGTCTTCCTAATGATTTACTGAGAATGTCAGAGGCAAATTGTTGTTTTTCCACCATAACAATATGTTTTGCAGTCTCATTCTTAGCTAAGTCTCTAGCCTGTTCAGCCTCTCCTACTTTTTCAATAAGAACCTTAATCTCATCATCTTTCTTGATAATTTCATTTTTCAGGATAGTGATCTGATCAAGGTATTCAATTTCAGCCTTTTTATAAAATTCTAGTTTCTCTTCTAAGTTCTTTAAACCATATGCATAACTAAGATTATCTAGCTTAAGTGTTTCATTTTCCATTTTAAGGTTTCCATTGCTAGACTTAAGTATCTCAATTGTATCATAACATGATTTAAAAGAACAAGATGATTCATTGGATACCTCAGAGTCTGATCCAGAAGAAGAATAGGCCATGAGAGCAAAATGCTGCACTTCAGGATCCTCTTCAGCTATCAATGCACAATTTGGACCATCCTCAGCAAGATCACTCCAATCAAAATCACCTAACCCATCACATGATACCATAGCAGTAGTAGAATTTGGCTCTTCATCAGCAGACTTCTTGAAATTTTCATTGCTTCTTTTTGGTGCTTTGCATTCTCTTGCAAAGTGTCCCTTCTTTCTGCAATTAAAACATTCAGCCTTTGACTTGTCATATCCCACACTCTTGTTCCTTCTGAACTTCATCTCTTTCCCAGTGCGCTTAAGAAACCTTCTTGCCCTCATAGTAAGCATTGCAAATTGCCATTGCATATCAATCTCCTCAACATCATCAGGATCAAGTTCATCCAGATCTTGAGGCATGACTGAAGTACTTGTAGTAAGTTCAGCCAAATAAGCACAAATTGCAGCATCACTGATGGTGTTGGTGTTAGCAGAGTCAGCAGCAGAGACATGTGAACCAACAGCAGGAGCAAAAGCACCAGCAGCAGAGTGTTGTTCTTGATGTCTACCATTATTCTTGCTGTTTGAGGAAACAAAAGCAAGATTATTTGTGGTAGAAGATGAGCTTGACAATCCTTTAACTTCAGATTCATACACCTTCAAGTTGTTATACAGATCATCCAATGTCATAGTATCAAAATCTTCCTTGTGCCTCCAAACCACTGTATGAGTGTTCCATTCAGAAGATAGACTTCTCAGAAACTTTAGATTGACATCTTCTTGAGATGGCTCAATCTTCAAAAGAGCCATCTGACTGGTTAACTTATGAAGTCGATCATAAGTTCCCTCAATGTTCTCAGAACCCAAAGCAGAAAAAGTCTCAAACTGGTGCTTCAGTAGATTCTTTCTTGATTTCTTGGTAGCCTCATTCCCACCAAATCGAAGTTCAATTGCTTCCCATAACTCCTTAGCAGACTCAATATGATTAAAGCTCAATTGATAATCATTAGGTATTCCCATCATGAGAATACTGTGAGCCTTAACCTCCAATCTTCTCTGTGCTTTCTCCTCACTTGTCTTGAGAGTCAAGACTGATCCAGTAGCAGTCTTGGTTTGCACACTGTCGCCATGAAGAACAACTTCCCAAAGTGAGTAATCCACCATTCTTATGTATTGTTGAATCCTCATCTTCCAGATCTCATACTCTCCAGTCTTGAGCATGTGAACTCTTGAAGCAGTGACCATGTGTGTTGAATCGGAATCCATTGCTAACTTTGATGATTAGCAGATCTTGTATTCAGAAATTCTTCTTGGTACCAGTTTCTAGATCACAAGCTCTGATACCACTTGTTGATCCCAGTTGAGCTTCACGATCTTATTAATTACTTTAGATAAATCTAAGGTAATCGGTATAGAAACTGATCTTGAGTTGTATATCAAATATTATGCGGAAACTAATACTTGATCTTAAGAAGAATAAACACAAACGAATTCTCAAACAACACTTCAATATTAATACGATTGCTCAACAGCAATAGGGTTACAAGAAACCTTGAAGTGTAAACAATAATACGTATGCTAAGATAATCGATCTCTAACTCTAACCCTAGAACCTCCTTTTATAGTGTAAGGAGTCCTAGTCGGTTTACAAGACTTTCTATACAAGAAAAATATTCATACGTATATTTTCTATACTTATCCTTAACATACTATACATATCTAATAAGCAGCAGAGTAAATCTTCTAGCAGCAGAGTCTTCGTGAGCTAGCAGCAGAGTTACACTATGCCTATTATCCCAAACAGCAGAGTTATCGAAACAGCAGAGTTAATGTACTAATCAGCAGAGTCACATAACTATCCAGCAGAGTTATGTTTCTCGAATCAGCAACATTTTAGACCCAACAACCTTAGAAAATAGTCCTCTGAAATGAAAAGTCAAGTAGTAGCAGTGTGACTCCAACACGCGATCTAAATTAGTATGGCAATTTTTAGTTTACATGATTGTGTATGACTCAAAATGTTCAATTATGTAGAAGTTTCCTCATGTGGTTGTGTTTAATATGCTTGTGTGGCAGGGTTTACGTTTAAATCATTTCAAAATGTTTGTAAGTATTGGCTCTTGAACAAAGTGGACATATATATATATATATATATATATATATATATATATATATATATATTATATATATATATATATATATATATATATATATATATATATATATATATATATATATATATATATATAGATCACCTATATTTAGATCAAATAACACACATATAAATCTAGAGAGAGAAATATTATTCTAGAGAGAGAAAGAGCTAGAGTGAATAATGAGAGAATTTCTCATTCCATGCATCAACCATGACCTCTCAAATGAGAGATTTACACTATTTATAGTCTCCCATATAATGAGAAGGGGGAAGTGTGCCGTCCTTACATATTTCACTAATTCATCATTAACGTAAATACTAAGACTAAACTAGACGGCACACTTCTACAATCATATAGACTATATTTTTCCGATTCTAACAAGCTATTACATGACCATATTACAAGACTCATTGACTCGATAATGATCGTCACTTTGAGCATTCCCAACAATCTCCCCCTAAGGGACGATCATTGAGATCTCTCTTTGATTACATTTATGATCATCACTTTTGCGTTCCCAACAATCTCCCCCTAAGGGATGATCATTGAGATCTCATTCTGTGACATGTGGATGATCATTAAAATTCTTTGATGCTTGAGTCTTCGAGTAATAGCTTTGCTAGATTCTTTGTTCCAATCATGCTTTGTGATTTTACAACCTTAAATTGATCAATACTTGAAATACTAATGACGTGTTCCCAACAATCTCCCCCTAAGTATTGGTCATCAAGGTTGTTTGACGTCGTCTTTGCTTCTTTGGCTTCAGACGTCACTTGAATCTTTGTTCTTTGTTCTTTGTTCTTGTTGTGATATGATATGGTATGGTAATGATCTGTCATTCTCCAATGGTCTTGGCTACTGGTGTCTTCAAGTCTTCTCCACCATGCTCATATATCTTTTGACTTTCGTTCTGCAATTGGTTCTCACATCTTCAATCTTTAACTTGTGAAAGGTTGTAGTGCTTGAACTTTGACTTTTCTTTAACATTTGTAGAACTTTTGTTGTTTCCGAGTCTTTGTGAGAACACATCTTTGGAATATGAGCATGGTAGAGTCTTGATGGTGGTTGAACTCCAGGTCTTCAAGCTCCTCCGCGCAGCAGCAACAGCAACACGAACCATCCGGCACTTACAGGCTCAGACTTTGAGATTGTCAACAGCATAGTGTGAAGACTTTCTCTAATCCTTGCCCAGTCCGTTCTGAACCGGATACCCTCGAAAGGACTAACATGGACACACCGAAGTGCACGCACGATTCAGTGAGCCGCTGGAGATCACCCCATGACTGTAGACCGTTTTGGAGCAAACACTAAGCGTAACCCACAAGGAGATACCGAAGTGACCTGCTGTCAGGGTTGTTTGATGTTACCCTGGCAGGATTTCCATTCTATCACTGAGAATCACAATTGTGAATTCTCTCAAGAATGTTCTCGGCATATTGCTAAGATCTGCGAAGGACTCTTCTTAATTTTACAACTGCTGCCCATGATGTAGAACAACAGTGTAATACTAAGTGTTCCTAAGAGATCTTTGATGAATCTCATGGCTCTAGACTCGATTAGTGCACATTTGTTTGGTCGTCGAAGGCGTGGAGCAGAGTGCCTCCTTTTCAATATCAACACATCTCGTAGTGAGAAGTCGATAGATGATGAAGGGTTCTCCGTGTGAAATGAAACAAATGCCTTTTGAGAGACACCTGAGTGGCTAGAAGGTTTAGTGCAGTGCGTCACTGGGTCCATGACGTCTTTTGTCTTCAATACCGGTGATGCTCAATCAACCAGTAGATTATGAATTGAACCCGGTGTCTGCCCTAAGGTTGAACAAATGGAGGGCTATTTCTTTTCACCCTTTTCTTTGCTTTTCTTTTTAATTCTTCAACCCCTTCTTTCTCCTTTCATTTCATTTCTCCTTTTTTGTATCATACCTAGGACTTTCTAGTTCTAAACTATGGGAATTATCCTTGGGTAGATCCCTCCGGCTCTGGCGGATCATAGGACGGTTTTTCCTAAACCTTAGTCACCTTATAACTCCATGACTATCCTAATGATGCCATAAACCAAGCCATTGAAAATCTCTCAAAGTGTCGATGATTGTAAAAACATTTTATTGACACCATGAGAGTTTTACGTTTTTTTGAAAGACTCCCCCTTAACATGTGCTCATATATAGTTAAAGTAAATTTGCACATGCCGGGAAGAGTTGGCACTTTTGAATTGATTGATTTTCAATGAACATGATCGTTGCGAGACACGCTTACATCACCAGACGAACTGGCTTGAAATTATTACCCGTCCAGATCACATTCAAGGAAAATCGCTCAAAATTGGTACATTCTACTCAGACACGTCCTTTGCGAGACACACTTACATCACCAGATAAACTGGCTTGAAATTATTACCCGTCTGGGACATGTCCTTTCGACTACTGACTTTTCCTATCGTCAATTCGAGGGTCAATTCTGAGTCGAGCACTTATGAGATTCCATCTTTCCTTTACCATATTTTAATCATCAGTTATTCTCCCCCTCAAAAATAGCATAGTCATGATGTTTTTGAAAAAACGTTATGATTAAAATATGTTGTTTTTGAGTTTTAGGGAAGAATTTCAAGAACTTTTGTTTTTCAGAACAAAGACTATTTTTCAAATGCTCCCCCTTGACAAGGGAATACTTGTTCTACTGAGCAGAATTTTGAAAACTTTGAAAAATTCTGGTTAATTCTACTCAATAGTAAGAAGCTTTCGCTCCTTTGATCAGGATTGAGGCACTAAAGCGTACCTCAAGGTCCTTTCTTTACATGAACGGGTTGTGCACTGAGATGTGTACACAAGCCATTAAGCATGATTTTGATGGAACATTTTTGTTTTGGAAATACTCCCCCTCAAAACTCGCATTTGTTTTGAGAATTTTTAAACCTTTAAAAAATTTGAGGGAAGGAGTCTTCTTGAAGCAAAATTCTGAAAGATTTAGAAATTTCAGTTTGAAAAATTCTTGAATGAATTTTGCTTTAAGGTAACACAAACGTTATACACTGAGATACTCCCCCTCAAAACTAGCATACGTTTTGACATTTTTAAACTTTGGAGCGAATTGGGGAGTAAAGATTGGAAAAATCTTGAGCAAAATTTTGAAAAGTTTTGAAAAACCTTTTGAAAATTTTTGAATAAATTTTGCTCAAGATTAAAAAGATTTTAGGATAAGTGCACGCTTGGTTTTAAATAATGGTTTAGCAAGGCACTTTCCTTTCTTTGAAACCCGAGTTGTACACTGTAATGTGTGTACAAGTCGAAATGTTGAAGTCCGAGTCCTTAGCTGAAGTACTAAGAAGTCACCGAAAGTTTAGATTAGACAACAACCTTGGGAACCCATTTAAGCATGGCGCTAACGGGTTTACTAAATTTAGAAATCCATTTGTAAGTTGTGTCAATCTGATTTAAAGATGTTGAATTCCAACGAGGACTGAAAACCGGTGTTTCATTTTGAAATAACACTCGTGGAATCAATGGAGATTTAAAACTCTTTTTCCGTTGAAAATTGTTTGAGAAACCCGGTGTTTCTCTTGGAGTTTTAAAATCTGATGAAGAAGATTTCCATCTTAAGTTGAACCTCATGGGTTCTTTTTGAAGATTTGTTTTTGTGATAAATGGAAACCTTCCGGTATTTGGAATGTTCAAAGCATAGTCATTCTTGTGTTGCAACGAAAGTAATTCTGAAATTGAATATTTGAAAGATTTTGAACGACTTTGCTTTGGTCTCCACACTTGCTTTACCGGTGTAAAACGAAAGTGTGGAGTTTGCAAAACTTGATTCTTTTCTTTTGAAACATTTGGATTTGAAAACTTTTGAGAAGTAAGTGTTTCAGAAAAAATTGATTTCTTCGAAAACTTCCTTCCTTTTTGCAAAGAATAGGATGTAAACTGGGAAACCTTTTTAGAAAATGGTTTTGAAGGTTCACCCATGTAAACCTTCTTCGAAACACTCACTTCTGGTGTTGAAAGATTTGAAACATGAGTTTTTCCCTTTGATCGACTAAGAGATTCAAACTTCACTTTTAAAGCATTGTATGAAGTTCTCAAATCACTGTATTCTTTTTGAAGATGATCTTGGGATGCCAATTTTGATTCTAAAGAGGCAATTTGTTTCAAAAATTGATCTTTTTCGGCTTTAGAATCATCCGTTTTACGAGCCAATTTCCGTTCGAACTCAACATTTTCTTTTTCAAGTCTTTCAAAATAATTTTCGAATTTTGTCGTTTTGTTGAAAAAGTCAGTTTTGGCATCCTCAAAATCGTTTGTTTGTTGAGCTAAAAGTGTTTCAAGCTCAACCACTTTTGTTTGAAGCACATGATTTTCATTTTCAAAAAGATACATTTTCTCCCCCGTTTCCTTTTCAAAATCTGGAGTGCTAGAATTGAACAGGGTATTTGGAAAGGAAACTTTTGTGATTTGAGACTCAACCTTTTTCATTTTCATTGATTCAATCTTTTTCAAAACATTTTCAAACTTTTTATCAGCGAATTCAGACAATTGAAACTTCAAATCTTCAGTCTCTTTTTGTTTCTTGTTTGGGTTTTGTGTCTGAACTCGTGAACGTTTGATTGAATCAAACAGGTTTTTGTAAATCTGTTTCAAATGCTCATTTTCTTTTTGTAATGAAGCCACAGTATGCTCCAACTCAATATTATTGGTTTCAAGTTTTTCAAAATCAAACTTGATTTTGGCATGTTCATGGTTTTCCTCAAAAACATTTTCTTTTCCTTTAAGCACCGATGTCAAGGATTTTTCAGACTCGAGAATTTGTTTTGACAATTCAGTTGTTTTGTTTTCAATTAATGAAAATGGTGAAGGACATTTGTCGTGAAATTGTTCAACATTCTGGTCAACCTCTCCCTCACTAGTGAATTGAGGTTGCTCAGAATGCTGTTTTTCAGAAGATGAAGAAATCATATCATTGACATAAAGAATGTTATAATTTGGTACCTCAGCCAAAGGCTCTGTGTCATAAATGGGTCTGATATATGTACTTTCAGCATTAGTATCATTCCCTGATATGCATTTTTCTTCTTGTTGTTCTGATTCTGTCCCACTGCTTTTCGTAACAACCAAACTAGCATCCATTTCTTTAACCTCATTAACATGTTCCTCTTGAGTCTGCAACTTCATTTCATTTATTATTCTGTCATACTCTCTTCTGTGAAGTACTCTTTCAGCAATTGGCTTTTCAATAGAATCCAATTGTTGAATCAATATGTCTTTGAAATTTTGAACCTCGATGCGAGTGTATTCTAGAAAATACTTGCGTGCCATTACACCGTCATAATCCGAAGAGAACCGCGAAATGATGAACTGCTAAAACTGTTCCTTGAGCACTCTAAAGATGACCGTGGATCCATTCTCGTGAAATTCTTCATTTTCAACTTGCTTCACCAATTGATCCACGTTGAGGAACATAGTTTTAGTGAACATCTCAATGTCTTCTCCAAAGAGTGATGGAAATGCCCGTTTAAATCCATAATGGGTACGAGTTCCTTCTAAGTCTTTGTTTGAGAGGACCTTAAGGTGTGAATGAAGTAATCTAAAACATGCCATGCATTTCTCTTTCGTTTATCTCTCTTTTTCTTGCATTAATAGCTCTTGCGGATCTCTCTCTTTTGAACTTGATTCCATTTAATTGCGTTTCGATGTGTGATAAAGTTGATCTTGGATCGTTGCAAAGATCTAGGAGTTGTGATTGGTGTTGGGTTCACGAGTTGAGTTTGTTAGAAGATAAGTCCTTGCCCGAGTTTTCTAAGTTGAAGGATTTATTAATGGTGAATTCTGATTTCCCTCCAAAAATTGAACTTGAAAAATTTTTCTACCAGATTTTGAAAATCACCATAAAATGCAATTCTAAAGATACTAGGAAAATTTGAGTTTTCAAAATTTTGACGTCAAATTTTACCGATTTTTTTTTTTTTGAATTTTGACCTAAAAATTTGAATTTTGTGCCAAAATTTTCACCGTTATACCAAAATTTGAATTTCGCGTAAAATTTGAACGTTTAGTCTCTCCTAAAAAATAAATTTTACTCAAATTTTCTCGCCAAAAAACTTTTTTTTTTTTTTTTTTTTAAATAATCCAAGAAACTAGATCAACCTAGGAAACTCGATCAACTTACTACTAGCTCGAATAACCTAGCACACTTGCTCGACTATGAAATTTACTCGATCAACTTACTACTAGCTCGACTAACCTAGCACACTTGCTCGACTATGAAAGTTACTCGATCAACTTACACTTGCTCGACTATGAAAGTTACTAGGTTAAGTTGCTCGATCAAAGGGTTACTCGATGATGGTGAGTTGCTCAATCAAAGAGTTACTCGATCAAGAGTTACTCGATCAAGAGTTACTCGATCAAGAGTTACTAGATCAAAGAGTTACTCGATCAAGAGTTACTCGATCAAAGAGTTACTCGATCAAGAGTTACTCGATCAAGAGTTACTCGATCAAAGAGTTACTCGATCAATGAGTTACTCGATCAGGTTCTAGCTCGATCAAGACAGAAGTCGAGCAAACTTGATCTAACTCGATCAAATTTGCACCTCAAGCAAAGAAACTTTGATCTAGCTCGATCAAATTTTCCTTACTCGATCACACCAAGCTCGATCACACCCTAACTCGGGCAAATCTAACTCGGATGAACAGTAACCAATTGGTGAACAGTAACGAGCCCTAAAAAAATTCTTCTAAATCTTTGTTTGGCTTTTGATACCACTTGTAGATCACCTATATTTAGATCAAATCACACACATATAAATCTAGAGAGAGAAAGATCTAGAGTGAATAATGAGAGAATTTCTCATTCCATACAACAACCATTTTCTCTCAAATGAGAGATTTACACTATTTATAGTCTCCCATATAATGAGAAGGGGGAAGTGTGTCGTCCTTACATATTTCACTAATTCATCATTAACGTAAATACTAAGACTAAACTAGACGGCACACTTCTACAATCATATAGACTATATTTTTCCGATTCTAACAAGCTATTACATGACCATATTACAAGACTCATTGACTCGATAATGATCGTCACTTTGAGCATTCCCAACAATCTCCCCCTAAGGGACGATCATTGAGATCTCTCTTTGATTACATTTATGATCATCACTTTTGTGTTCCCAACAATATATATATATATATATATATATTATATATATATATATATATATATATATATATATATATATATATATATATATATATATGTTGATATAAATAATGCCTAAACACGGTATTAATATTTTTCGATACCTCTACGTTTTGATAATCACAAAATGTAAAATCATTAATCGGAAAATTATTACGTAAACAAGTATTTAGTTGTAAATATCTATTTCTACAACACAAATCACTTAAGGTATGAATGAACTAATGCTTAATGCATTATATGATCAAAGGAACATTTTCTTAATAACTAGATTTTTTATAAAACATCAAAAACATTTTATATATTTTTGAAAAACATTTTTGGCATTAAATAAAAATGTTTAATCTTTTATAAAAATATGAATTCAAATTTTTAACCAAAATCAGTTAAAATGTTCCAGAAAAACCTTCCCCACAAAAGGACAAAATTGGCCAACGTTCAGTAGGGGCGGCCCCCTTAATTTTGCTAGGCGGCCCCCTTAAAATTAAGGGGACCGCCCCCGCTCCAGTAGGCCTCCAGCTGTCCAGTTTTTCTCCTATAAATACCAGCCTTCTCCTGGATTTTTACTCACCTTTTGCACCCCAAACTTTCTGATCTAAATCTTGTAAATACTTTCTAAAAATCCTTTGATCATATAATCTTAAGCTTTGGTTTCCAAGTGATCCAAGCTTCCTTCATTCAAGTGCAAAAGAAGAATATTTCTATCAATCAAGATTAGAAGTATTACAACTTAGTATCATCTTGTTACTTAAGTTGTTAGTTTAACAAAGTTTGTAAATCATTCATTCATTTGTGTGTAAGGTGTGTATAGTAGATTAGTGTTGTATGTAAGTTGTGAAGAAGTTGTATAAGTAGTTGTGGTATAGAAGTTGTGAAGACTTAGTGTAGAAGTCGTGAAGCCGTAGCATAGAAGTTGTGTAGCGGTCGTGTTGAAGCCGTGAAGTCCTAGTCGTGAAGTCCTAGTGTTGAAGTCGTGAAGCCGTAGCATAGAAGTTGTGTAGCGGTCGTGTTGAAGCCGTGAAGTCCTAGTCGTGAAGTCCTAGTGTTGAAGTCGTGAAGCCGTAGCATAGAAGTTGTGTAGCGGTCGTGTTGAAGTCGTGAAGTCTCAGTCGTGAAGATATAGTGTTAAAGTCGTGAAGCCGCAGCATAGAGGTTGTGTAGCGGTCGTGTTGAAGTCGTGAAGAAGTCGTGAAGTAGTCGTGAATAAGTTGTGAAGAAGTTGTGTTGTGAAGTTGTGAGATTGGTTCTAGCTACGATTAGAACTCGACATTTAGCTTTGTGTCGTTAAACACGTGTAAGCCAAAGTTGTGTACGGTTTTCTCCGCCATAAGGGAGCTTATTGAAGTTGTGAAGAAAACTCTCGAGCTCGGTGCTCGGGGAGTGGAGTAGGGCAAGGAAGGTGTCCTTTGTAGCCGAACCACTATAAATCTCTCGTGTCTCGGTTAGATCTTTCCATACCTTATTTTTTTCTTTACTTGCATCGTCATTACTTTCATACACATAGGCTTATATAATTGCTAGTATTAATTAGAGATCGACTTCACATAAAGATCAATTTGAAAATCCATTCAAGAAACCAAAACTTTTACAATCAATTTAAAAGAATACATATATAACTAATAATAAGATTTAAGTTTTATTTTTTAACAAACTTGAATCTAAGTTTTTTAAAAATAAACAAAGGTTTTATAATAAATTAAAAAGACGTAAAACTATTCAACCCCCCTTCTAGTTTTCCACAATTGGTATCAGAGCCAAGTCAATCAAGATCTTTAAAATATACTGTATTTTAAAACTTGAAACGATCTATGGAATCCGAAAAATATTTAGAAGGGGAATTTTTGCAAACACCACCGCTATTTGAAAACTATACTTTTCTTGAATGGAAAAATAAATTTGAAAATTATGTGAAATCAATTGATCTGGATCTTTGGCATGTCATTTCGATTGGTGATTTTCAACCAACAAAAACAAATTTTGAAAGTCAAACAAAAACGGATTTTGAAACTCAAAATGATTATTTAAAAACAAAGAACAACAAGAATAATGAAGCTAAAATAATTATTTACAAAACCTTGCCGAAAGTTGAAAATGAAAAATTATCTTTCTGTAAAACGGAAAATGATATTTGGAAAAATCTTTTAAACGTTCATCAAGAAAAATGTCAAGCCAAAGATGAGGATTTTGATCTTGTACATGAACTAGTCATCTTAGAAAATTTAATAGATGAGCATTTAGATAAAATAGATACATGTGCTACTAGTTCAAATGTTGTTAATGAAGGTACTAATGACGAAGATTACATGAATCAACTCCAAAGTGAACTCAATCTAATATCATGGAGTGACATCGATGAAGGAGAAGATCATCATCCGGTGTGTGACGAATGCAAACTAGATAAAACTCCAAATAAGGTACAATCCGAAACCGAACACTTTTGCTATGATCCTTTCATTTTAGAATTTTCAAAACTAGAAAATGAGTTTAAACATTTTTGCAACATAGGTCTAAAAACTATTTCTAAAACTAAATTATCAAAAACTTTTGAAAGTAATCTTGAAAAAGAAATAATTTTAGAAGATAAAATGTCTAGACTTGAAAGTAATATTGAAATTGATCTAGAATGCAAATTATGTCAAGACTATAAACTTGAAATTAAAAGATTAAATGAAAAAGCAAAAATATTAGCTAAATTTGAAGAAAGCTCCAAATCTCTTAAATTCTTACTAAGTTGTCAAAAGCCATTCAATGATAAAACCGGTTTAGGATTTAATTCGGATAACTCTTCAACAAGTAAATCAAAACAAATTATAATTAAAAAACCTAGTAGAGAAATTTAGATATAAGGCTATTTACTGTGATTATAATTTATATAAGTCAAGAAATCCACTGTTTGTACTTCAAAACAAACTATCAAGGAATTCTTGTACTTCTTGGCGACATTTTCTCCATGTGCATTTAAATGCAATGGATTTCCCCAACTAACCATCTCGGAACCATGAGAGTCTGGGTACCAAGCTGTTTTATTTGATTAGGTAATGAACGCAAAATGGAATGAAACTTTATCTTGCGTTAACCTACTCATATTTAAAACACGCGCATGAGGACTTATTAATCTACAAAAATGAGGATGGAACGAAGTGGTACTCATCTATAATTCACTACCTCCTATCATGAAAAAATGCTGGACCTGAGATAAGTCTTCTTTTTAAACTCTCCTGAGTAGTTACTTCGTGCATATAGTTATGATAATCACTGCCTTAAGATATGCTTAGTTTGATAGGTTGCTATGCCCTCACACTATTAGTTATATTACTTGTTAATAAACTAGAAAACCTTAAGTTAATCCTCCTAAGCATTAAATAAAGTGCTCTCTGTTGAACATATAAAATTTAGTCATCATTATCATTTAAATCGCATAATTTGTTGAAAGAGATAGCATGAGACAATAGCCTTAATCAATCAAGCATGAAATTTTTTTTAACAACAAATCCTTTTATAAATGCAAATCTTCATATTTTGGAAAATGATTTTTCAAAAAGATTTTGTCACTTCTCTATTAAACAAGTTTTTATCAAAGCCAAAAAGTGTAATAACCTCTTTTTATATCCTTATAAAAACACTTTGAAACAAATTCGAATCTACCTTGTTGAAACAATTTTCACGAAACCTTTTTCTCAAACATTGTTGAATAATGCCCAAAAACACTTACTCAAATCATGCTTGATCCAAGTCTAGAAATCCATGCTATCACAAATTTCCCATCACATAGACACTTGTTAGGATTAATTAACTAGCTAATTAATCGTCATAATAATGGTAGTATGAATTACTTGGTAATTATATGTTGTTCTTCTTGTTCATATATACATATATGCTTCTTGGTAAATGAGTATGTTGCATGATAATTAAAATTGCTTAATTGAATGTGCTTAGCATACATGAGTCATTAAATTTTAAATTTCCTCAAAAAGAAGTTGGACTTGCTTGAAACTAAACTCAAAAACACAACCTTTTCTACAAATTTCTGCCAAAAACCCATTTTCAGAAATCTGGAAGTTAGCAGATGGGCGGCCCCCTTAAATACCTAGGCGGCCCCCTTAATTATTAAGGGGACCGGCCCCTATTTAAGGGGACCGGCCATCTGGAGATCCGGCTTACTGTTTCCTTTTTCAATTTCCAACCCATTTTATTCCATACTTCCCAAAAATTCACAAACACATTTTGTCATAAACCACCCACCAAAATTTACCTTCCTAAACCACATCATTCCTTCACTATAAATGCACCTCCTCATCATAAATGCCCATTCACATCATCCACTCAAACATGTCATCCTCCAACTACCCAAAATCAAAACCCTCAAGAGTTGCCAAAATCTCGGTGAGACCAATTTGGAGACGAAAACTTGACACATGCCATAACTCCAACTCCACATGTGATGTTGCTCAAAATCAACCTAAGCCTAAACCTCATACTCTCACTCCCACAAATTCACCCTTATCACACCCATGTGAAGAACAAGAACAATCCCAAAACAATAACCCAAATCTCATTCACACCACCCCACATCTCCCTCAATCCATCAATGTACCATCATCACCCACTCATAACTACCCAAGCTCACAAGTGTCTCCACCACCAAGAGTGTCACCACCACTCCCTACCATCAACCATACTCCACCATCATCACCCACCAACGAACACTTGAAGTTCGTTGACGAACTCAAAGAAGCCCATGAGCTAAATGCTCTTCTTGCCCTACATCTTGCTCAAAGCAATCTTGACCAACCTTCATCGAGTTTTCCACCATCACCACACAACAAGAGTCACATTGAGAAACATGTCAACAATTGTCCTTGTTGCATCTTTCTCCAACAACAAACCATTGCTCTAAATGAGCACTTCACATGGATTGAGTATCTTCTCACAAGACCTCATCCAACATCCACTCTTGAGCAACATCAAAACCTTCACCCATCATGGTCCGCTCCAAACTCACCACCTCCAAACTCTACACCTCAAATGTCTCCACCATCACCATCTCCAACCTCCACACACCCAAACATATACCTTCACTAATCCCATTTACTCATCCTCTCATGTGTTTTCATTTCAAAAACCATCTCCATCATCAAGCAAGTCAAATGGATTTCTTAGGCAAATTAGAATTCTCTAACAAATGTATGCTTTAAGCACTATGTATGTTGTAACAATGATTATGTTTGTCACATAATCATTTTAAATTAATGAATGTTTGTTTCTTTCTTTCCTATATATGTTTGCTATGAATGTGTTGTTTCTTTTCTTGTTTAATTAAGATATATGCTTACGACATGCTTACAATATGATCTTAGTAGTTTACATATAACCATTATTCTTTTTTTTAATATGTTCTTGTTATTATTTAATCATTCTTAATATACATGATCCAAATGGAACTTGCTGCAAAAACACCCTAAAAATGACCTTTTTCCGGAAATTTTTCAAATTTGGTCGCCTGGGAAATCACCAGATGGGCGGCCCCCTTAATTCCTTAGGCGGTCCCCTTAATTTTAAGGGGGCCGCCCAGCAATTAAGGGGACCGGCCATCTGGACAGTAAATTTTACTGTTTCCTTTTGCATCTTGTGACCACTTTTACCTAGCCCCAGCTACCATTACCCTTAATGCACGAACTGAACTTGGAATATTACCACAAAACCTCCACAATTTGCCTAAATCAACCACATTTTCACAATATAAATACCCTCCTTACAATTACCTTTCACTTCATCAACCATCACCTTCATCAAACACCCATTTTCTTCCACCATGTTGTCACCAAAATCATCCATCTCTAAGACTCCAAGAAAGCAAAGACTTGTCATCATACCACCAAAACAACTTTTCATTGACCTCACCCAAGATGACATCAAAACTCCATCACCACCACCTCAAAATTCATCCCCAAGTGCACCTAATGCACCATCAAAAACACCCTCTACCCATGGAGCTTCATCTTCCTCCATTCCATCCACTTCATCCATCAATGACTACATCCACACTCACCTAAAATCATCACCAATAACATCATCACCACCATCCATTCAAGAACCTCCATCCACTCAACTTGCCATTTCCTTATCACCCATTACACCACTTGATTCTCATTTTTCACCTCCACCAAACCCACAACCATTTTTTCCCATACCTTGGCCATTACTTGAAACCCATGGTGACACTTGTCTTTGTTGCATCCATAACCGGACCATAATATTTGGTCTTAGAGATGAGATATTCTATAGGTTTTCATCACTTGAAAACATACTTACCAACCAACCTCCACCACCACCACCACCATCCTCACCCACTACACAACCACCACCTCCATTGTCACCCAAGTAAGCACATGCAATGCTTACTCAATAATAAATTTTCCACCCATTTTGTAAGCAAGCTCCATGGAAGATTATGTTGTCTAGGATGATTATGTAGTTGGAATTATTAGCTAGTGTAGGAATGCTTGTACTCATGTATGGTTGTGTAATTATACACAACATTTGTTTTTATGAATGTCTTTATTTTTCATGCATGCTCATTATTTGTGCTATATATATGCTTGTGCTTCTAACATTTTTCTCGCAAGCGTTCCATAGCTCGTTTCCTTGGTGCTCCCAAACGAGGGGGAGTTATCGTCCCGACAAATTTCATTTCTAAAACTTGTCGGCATAACCTTTTTGATTCTACAAAAAGGGGGAGAAATAGATGTAAACTCACTAAATACTTGTCTAAAAACTAATTTTTAGATTTAATGAGTTTAGATTTTGTAATCATCAAAAAGGGGGAGATTGTTGATATAAATAATGCCTAAACACGTTATTAATATTTTTCGATATCTCTACGTTTTGATAATCACAAAATGTAAAATCATTAATCGGAAAATTATGACGTAAACAAGTATTTAGTTGTAAATATCTATTTCTACAACTCAAATCACTTAAGGTATGAATGAACTAATGCTTAATGCATTATATGATCAAAGGAACATTTTCTTAATAACTAGATTTTTTATAAAACATCAAAAACATTTTATATATTTTTGAAAAACATTTTTGGCATTAAATAAAAATGTTTAATCTTTTATAAAAATATGAATTCAAATTTTTAACCAAAATCAGTTAAAATGTTCCAGAAAAACCTTCCCCACAAAAGGACAAAATTGGCCAACGTTCAGTAGGGGCGGCCCCCTTAATTTTGCTAGGCGGCCCCCTTAAAATTAAGGGGACCGCCCCCTATTTAAGGGGACCGCCCCCGCTCCAGTAGGCCTCCAGCTGTCCAGTTTTTCTCCTATAAATACCAGCCTTCTCCTGGATTTTTACTCACCTTTTGCACCCCAAACTTTCTGTTTTAAATCTTGTAAATACTTTCTAAAATCCTTTGATCATATAATCTTAAGCTTTGGTTTCCAAGTGATCCAAGCTTCCTTTATTCAAGTGCAAAAGAAGAATACTTCTATCAATCAAGATTAGAAGTATTACAACTTAGTATCATCTTGTTACTTAAGTTGTTAGTTTAACAAAGTTTGTAAATCATTCATTCATTTGTGTGTAAGGTGTGTATAGTAGATTAGTGTTGTATGTAAGTTGTGAAGAAGTTGTATAAGTAGTTGTGGTATAGAAGTTGTGAAGACTTAGTGTAGAAGTCGTGAAGCCGTAGCATAGAAGTTGTGTAGCGGTCGTGTTGAAGCCGTGAAGTCCTAGTCGTGAAGTCCTAGTGTTGAAGTCGTGAAGCCGTAGCATAGAGGTTGTGTAGCGGTCGTGTTGAAGCCGTGAAGTCCTAGTCGTGAAGTCCTAGTGTTGAAGTCGTGAAGCCGTAGCATAGAAGTTGTGTAGCGGTCGTGTTGAAGTCGTGAAGTCTCAGTCGTGAAGATATAGTGTTAAAGTCGTGAAGCCGCAGCATAGAGGTTGTGTAGCGGTCGTGTTGAAGTCGTGAAGAAGTCGTGAAGCTGTTGTGAAGTAGTCGTGAATAAGTTGTGAAGAAGTTGTGTTGTGAAGTTGTGAGATTGGTTCTAGCTACGATTAGAACTCGACATTTAGCTTTGTGTCGTTAAACCCGTGTAAGCCAAAGTTGTGTACGGTTTTCTCCGCCATAAGGGAGCTTATTGAAGTTGTGAAGAAAACTCTCGAGCTCGGTGCTCGGGGAGTGGAGTAGGGCAAGGAAGGTGTCCTTGTAGCCGAACCACTATAAATCTCTCGTGTCTCGGTTAGATCTTTCCATACCTTATTTATTTCTTTACTTGCATCGTCATTACTTTCATATACATAAGCTTATATAATTGCTAGTATTAATTAGAGATCGACTTCACATAAAGATCAATTTGAAAATCCATTCAAGAAACCAAAACTTTTACAATCAATTTAAAAGAATACATATATAACTAATAATAAGATTTAAGTTTTATTTTTTAACAAACTTGAATCTAAGTTTTTTAAAAATAAACAAAGGTTTTATAATAAATTAAAAAGACGTAAAACTATTCAACCCCCCTTCTAGTTTTCCACAATATATATATATATATATATATATATATATATATATATATATATATATATATATATAAGTATTCAAGACGGATGAGTCTCTGGTTTGAGAATAACCGAAAGACTTAATACGGAAGGTATTTACAATGAAAGTATTTGTGAAAGATTATATGTTGTTGGTCCAATAATAGTAAATAACTTAATACTATAAGTAAGTATTTAAATTAACAATATTTCGTGATACGATATATATAAATATAAATGTGTTTATATTTATCTAGTTAGTGGATGATAATTTAGAAAAATATTTATATAAATTTTCTATAAATATTAATTTATTATTCAGGTTTCGTAGTTTGGTCGAGTTTGTGAAAATAAACTAAGTATAAGAATTTGCCAAAAATCGAGCATGACGCGTCCATAAATATTAGTTTTCCCTTTATAAACCGTTGGTCACAAAATATCCCCATTGTCAATATATATTTTATAACTGTAGTTTAACCAATTAAACCTTATTAATATAATTTGGTAAAAGAAAATATTGATTTGTTCCAATAGTTCAAGGGTCAAAGGGGTAAAATTGTTAAAAGAATAAATTAGCAAAACATCAGGGGCAGGGGTCGAACCCCTGACCTCACGCTCAACAGCCATGCGTCCCAACCAATATGCTAACCGAACTTGTTGTGTTTTATTATCCAAACGATTTGGTTATAAAGTTTTTCAGGTCTGTGATATGTATTGCATGTATAATACATTGTGTGCGTGAGTTGTGTTTATAATTTGTGTTTCTTCTTCAAAACCTGATTTTCCATCTTCATGTCAAATAGGGATTTCACTTATAAAATGAGCTCAAGTTTACATGGGGATTTCAAATAAACTCAAATGAGTCCCGACTCAAACTTTCAAACGTGACCAAAAATGTAAACCGATTTTTGTGTGAATGTTTAAAGGTTTAGTTTACTCTTCAAATAAGCACTTCATGTATGCTAGCTTATTGATAAGTTAGAAAGTCTTGAGTTGTGTTCGGTTTAGAGCCCGATGAGATAGTAAGCCATAAGCTTTGAGAAATAAGCCAGTTATATAACTTTAATATAAGCTACAAATGAGCAATAATAGTCGATCGAGTAAACACATGTCGCGAGAGCCAAGACTTAGGTTTCTACGTTTCTTTTACGTTCACTTCTAGTTAGTTTCTATCCAAAACGTCAATATCTCGACTCGAAAATATGTGGCTCGATAGTGTAACCCAATGGGCACTAGTGTATTAAACGAGTTTGAAAAATACCACACAAGTTTTCGTATGACACCATCTTTATTATTTTAAAGTATGCATGGAACCGAATATATCAAATGTGCATGCGCTCGTATGTAAAGAGACAACGAAGTAAAGTTTTTAAGTAACATTTTTAACACAAAAGTTTACTATTAGACGTGCATGAAAAGAGAGAAACAAAATGGAATGAGTTTGAGAGATATATAAGCTCACAGTGAGTAGAGAGTGTGTGTTGAGTGAGGCAAGCTCCTAAGGCTCTAAACCCATAGTGTCCTAATCCAAAAAGGATTTTAGAGCTTGAGAATAATATCCCACAACTTCTTGCTTGCTACTTCCTTTCTCTCACAGCAGCAACAATGACGAGTAGGGTGTGTTTGTTTGAGTTTTGCTTTTGTTTGTGATGGCACTCGATTAGATATGCATGGACATTATAAAGAAAAGTATTAGCACATGGGACATAGTAGTTGACAAGTGAAAATCATGGGTTGTGTTATGGCAGTGGAATCATGGGAAGACAAGAAGAAAGATGACAAGAAGTTGTGATGTGAACTTTCATGAGGTTGACAAGGTTTTGAAATACAAGCATTTGTGATGGGAAGTTCCATGGGGTTGAAAGGTTTTGAAGGAAAATTATGAAAGCAGGTGGCTCTTATAATATTTGTTTTGTCCCAAGTTTTTAGTTTTAGACATGTGAGTAACATGTTATGGGATGCATGGGTATTAATAAGGGAAGTGAGCACATGTCAAAATGAAGTCAATCTTAGTTGGTAATCTTGGCAGCAGAATTTTGGGAGGACAAGCAGTAAGAAACAAATGGTTTTGATGTGAAGTTTCAAAAGGGATTTGACAATTCACTCTCACAGGTAATGATGGGGTACTGTGTAGATATGATGGATTTCCTTTTTGGCTTGGTCTAGTTCCCTTCAAAGAAATGTGTGTGTACCATGGGGCTATTAGTATATGTTTTATGGGATTTCAAAGGGTGTGTTCTGGTTTTCTACGTGTGACACACACACACACACACACACATATATATATATATATATATATATATATATATATATATATATATATATATATATATATATATATATATATATATATATATATATATATATATATATAGGATCCGGTTCCATTGAGAAGGTTTTTATTTTGAGAAGATTGAGAAATCTTCGTTCGAACAAACTGATTCATGTTTTTGATTTGATTCACAAGTAAAACATCATTTTATGGTGAATCGAATCTATAAATTACAAATTTGATTCACAAATCATTGTTAAAATCGAGTTATGACGATGATTCAGTATTCTACATATATCGCAAAATCGAGAGATTTTTAACATTGATTCAAATTTTTTTTACACATTTTGAATTTTAATCACATTAAAATGAGTTTTACGCTTGAAAAACATGAATCAAAGTTAAAAATCTATCGTTTTTGAAAACCTTCTCAATCTTCTCAAAATAAAAACCTTCTCAATCGATCCAGATTATATATATATATATATATATATATATATATATATATATATATATATATATATATATATATATATATATATATATATATATATATATATATATAAGGGTGTGCTTGCTAGTTTCGGTTATACCACAAAGAAAGAAAAAAAAATATAAGGTGTGATTTGGGCTTGTGCCTGTTGGGCTCGTTGGGTGGCCAAAGCCCAAAAATATGGGTGTCTGTTTGGTTTGTAAAAAAAAAGAACGGGCTAAGGCCCAATTTAATTAAGGGTGTATCGGGTTAAAGTCATGAGGTCCAAAAGGATTGTCGGGTTTGATTATTTCGTTAGTTAAACTATCGTGATACGCGTGTGAGCTTGTGCGTCACATAGTTATGATTTGTAATTGCATTTGTAAAAAAAAATTAACTCGTAAAAATGGTTAAGTAACTTTAACAATGAATTACTTCGTGTTTAATATTAATAAATGACTGGGTAAATTTACGGGATATTACAACACCTCCCTCAATCCCATATCTCCATTAAACCGTCACCACACCGGTAACTTCTTCTCCGATACCGGTAGCGTTGCCGTCACTGGCGCCATCACAGTCACCGGCGGTGGTAGCACCAGGCGGATTTAAGATCGAGACTACTATTGCTTCACAAAATCATCTTCTGGCGACCTTTTGTCGCACCAACGCTGCAACTACCTCCGACGACAACTGTTACGCAACCGCTGCTACCACTTTCCGACCACCAGACACTACAATACGAATATCAAGAGAAAATGAATATAGATCTGTTATATGAAGAGCTAAAAATAAAAAATGAGAATAATTGATTTTTTGATGAGAGAGATGAGATGAGAGATGCTTGAAAAGAAAGAGTATGACATTGGTAATTGAAAAGGCATTTGTTTTGTTACATTTTTAATGAAAATGAATATCACATTAAAATAATGGTTTGTTTTGGTTGGTGATAGAGCATATAAATGTCGTTAGTGGAAATTTGTACTCCGTATGATAAACTCATACAAGGTTTAATATAATCGAGTATTTCGGGCTATGGTCTGGCTCTTTGTTATTTGTTTAAACGAATCTTTTAAACACGTCTCTATGATTACATGAAAAGTGGATTTGCTGATTAGTTTTATAAGGTTAACTAAATGTGAATAACTAGCTTTTTGTTAAAAAAAAAATGGTCATCAATGATTACATGAACTTTGTATTTGATCCGCTTATTTTTTATAATGTTCATCAGTTCATTAGTTAGTTTTGGTCATCAGTTAATTTTGTTCATCAGTTATTTTTGTTCATCAGTTCAAGTTAGTATTGTTCATCAGTTATTTTTTATAACGTTCATCAGTTATTTTTTATAATGTTCAGCAGTTTTTGAAAAAATAACGTTCATCAGTTATTTTTGATATTGTTCATCAGTTATTTTTTATAACGTTCATCAGTTATTTTTTATAATGTTCAGCAGTTTTTGAAAAAATAACGTTCATCAGTTATTTTTGATATTGTTCATCACTTATTTTTTATAACGTTCATCAGTTATTTTTTATAACGTTCATTGGTTATTTTTGATAGCGTTCATCAGTTATTGGTCATCTTTAATGTGCGATATCTCACTCATATCACATCGGATTTGAGTGATTCAAATTTTTGGGTAAATAATGACCAAAAAGCTACAACTTTCGTGTTTTAAGTTTTGCAAAATTCGGCCTTTAAACTAGAAAAAATTAGAGCCGAAAATTTCAAGAAAATCAACGCCCACTTAAAAGTTGAAAAAAGAAGAAGATGCGATTTATATATCATAATGCATACCAAATTAAAGAAAATTAAATTTTAGAAAGTATGGTGAAATCGGTTTTTCATAAAAGTTTGTCGTTTGAAAGTTATTTACGTTTAAAGTTTTAGGGTGAAATAAAAAGGGGGTTAAAAGGACCAAAATACCCCTAACCGAAATTAATAAGAAAAAAGGGAGGGAGTGGGTGGGGACACATGGCACTAGATGATAGGCTTTCTAGACTTTTTAAACTTTTTCTCTTTTCAAAGGACCGCAACTCATCCCTATGAATATGCAAAATACACCAAATATTTCATGGATAATTGTTCCTAATTCCATGAATTATTTGAAAGTTTGTTTCATATCAAAAAAATTCAAATGAAATCTCATCCTAAAAATAACGAAATTTCTACCATTTTGAATGAAGTTGAAACCCTAGATGTATCCTTCATAAATACCGAGACCATTTACAGGTATTTTGTTTGTTAAAGTTATATGTAAGCAAAAAGCAAATTGATAAATATGTTGTTTTGAACAAATCGTTTACTTTCTTCTTTTATGTTTTGAATTAGATTTCAAAATGATCCAAGTGTATACTGTTGTGCGATGTCGACCCTATGCTTGATGACATTACTGTCATTACCAGATGCATCAGCGTATGGCATTCTCACGCTAAAGAAAGGTCGAATGAACCGTGGAGCTTAAATGTTGTTTTTATGGACCCACAAGTTATAATATATACATATTAATTATGGTTCTATTAAGTAATTGTTTTGTTTAACAATGTATGATTCTGATATGTTCATGATAAACATTACAGGGCAACCGAAAGCTACTATAAAGAAGGATAACATGGCTAAGTTTCATGGAGTGTTGGAGGAAGGTTCTTGCTATCGCGTACCTAACTTTGGAGTTGGGGAGAATGGCGGTAAGTTTCCACTTCTCCCCCACAAGTATATGATTAACTTCTTCAAGAACACGGCTCTCACTAGGCCAAACAGGTTTGACACAAACTCAAATTGCTTTAAGTTCGAACCTTTTCTTAGGTTCTCCACACGAAGATGGTCTGAACAAGATGTTGTTGGTATGAGTTTGTTTTTCGCATCACAATTTTTATATGTACATAAATCTATCAATTTTAGTCATCTACATAACGTATATTATCTTGGTACAAATATCATTGGAACTATTGTCTCTATCGGGGACCCTATGCCATTTGGTGACAACCAAACAAGGAGAACTGTGATACTTGAGGATACTGAGTAAGTTGTTATTACCTTTATAATTGCATATTGTTATGATAATATAAACCATACATGTTAATTAAAAGTGTAAAATTCTTATTCTTTTGGTATAGATCTCATCAACTTGAATGCACCTTCTTTGACAACTTGTCAAACATGTTCAATGACATAACATACAACGTGAATCAATTGGTCACATTGTCATCCTACCTCAACTTGCTAAAGTTAAGTATTGGAATGATATGTTTATACATATAAAGTTCAATTCAATAAGTTAAATATATATAACCTTTTTTGTTTGTTTTAGATCTTATGATGTTTTTGTTTTTTTACAGTGTGTTCTCAAGTTTGAAGTGTGGAAAGAAAGGGAAGTAAATGAAGGATTAAAAAAAAAAAAAACATGCTCTTTAGTTTTTTGAAGTAAAGTGAGTGGAAGTAAGTGAAAGTGACATATGGCTCTTTGATTTTTTAAAGTAAAACTTTATGCCCATATTCGGGCTGCAAGTGAAGAAAAGAGAGATACAAAAAAGTTTGTGAAGAAAGTACCTCTCATCAATTTGTACTTATTGTGCGTGTACAAGGGTATTATAGTAAATGTAAACTCAAAAATATAAAAAAGTGACTGACATATTATGACATATTATGTTTCTCTTTCTCTTCACTCCAAACTTAAGAACACAATCCTAGAGAAACCACAAATTGGAAGTGCTCTTTTTGGCACAAAAATCTACATTAATGAATATTTGCCTGAAATTGTAGCATTTAAAGAAAGGTATGATAAATATGTTTATTGCTTTGTTTATATGGTAATAACTACAACTTTTGTTATACATTAAAACCCTGAACAAATTATTAATTTGTAGGTATAACCGTATAAGGATAAAGATGGATTTAATGAAAGCAGTTGTAAGATTTGCCATTACTCGCTTGTGAAAACCGTGGTGACAGCAGAATAATTCTTTGAACGATCATGCAAAAAAACTGTTTGAGTGATTAGGGACTCTAATGCTGTAAATGATAATGCTAATATGTTTGATTACAAATTTTATATGTATTCTTGATCATACTATAGTAAAAAATTAGTCTATAAACAATGGTTGTTATACTACAAATTGCCCATGTTGTCTAAATAGTATGTTTGTTACGCCCCATGCCCGATTAGACCATAAACTAAAACGTTTGCGTGGAAACGACTTGACTATAACTGACCTTCCTTTACATTCCAAACATACTTTTACATTTCTAATAAGATTAAAACTGTGAAAGTATTTTAATAGAAAACTAGACTCAAATACCTTCAAATCGACGGGTGGCACGACCCATGACGACTTACGGTTCATTTTCTACACCCTTTACAAGAACAACAAAAACCTTTTCAATTTAAAATACACATTTTTTCCTGAACTTTAAACAGACACTATTACCCCAGGTATTAGTCTAAAATACACCCATTTGCAGTCTAAAATGGACCATTTTTCCTGCATTTTAAATAGACACTAATACCCCAGGTATTAGTCTAAAATACACCCAGTTGACCCTTTTTCCTGCACTTTAAACAGACACTAATACCCCAGGTATTAGTCTAAAATACACCCATTTGCATTCAAAAATGGACCCATTTTCTGCACACTTTTAAAACTTATACAAAACTCATTTACACACATGAACCACTTCCAACCTGAACCAAATCATTCTTTTAACATCTCAATCTATGTAAAAACATTACACAATGTATATACACTATACTTGACCCGTATAACCTCAAAACGGGTACAAATAAACATTAAACCAAACTCCCATTTTGTACTTTCAAACAACTATACAAGATACTTCAATCTGCATAAACATACTTAAACCCATAACCATACTTCATAAAAATTATACTTTTCAAAACATGGCTTCACATGACACTTGGGGGGGGGGGGTTCAACCCTGATTTAAGCTCGGTACTAATAGTAAGCTCCTAAGTACGATCCAATACACTTTCAACCCACACTTCCAAATCTAAACTTTAATCCAAGCCTTACTTCCCTTTATGCATAAACCTACAAAACGTTGGTAACTTAAACCGTAAGCATAAAGCTTAGTAAGTAAAATGATTATAACATAATATCATAATCATTCACACATTACGCATCATAATCCATTAATCCATTACAATCATTAAACATAACACATACCTTCAATTACTTAAGGCCTTATTATTCTATCTCAACCACGTCTAAGCAAACTTAACTAACATGTCGCTTGCGAGTTATAACGTACTAGCCTTAAATCCACTTTCACATAAGCACAAACATTCCATAACCTTAACATGGTAATCACATAACACATATTATGAGGAAATCAATATAACATCATCTTATAACCGGTTTACTTACCTTAATTCCAAGCTAATGAAACCAAGAACATCATCATCAATATCATCATTCTCCACTCTTGCAATCTAAACCAATTCATTAAAGGCATAAACACATGATCAATTTACTATATTATGGTTGCCACAACCATAGCTCCTTTTTAATCACTTCTAATTACTACATAATCATATAATGATTACATGATAATTAATCCCATTAAATTATTAACTTAATTTCATTAACCCTTATTCCATATTCACTATAACTTCATTAAGTAGCTTAAAACCATCTTTTACCCAATTCCCCAATTTAGGTATATAAACCCTAACTTATAATTCTTCAATTAAATAACTAATTGAGATACTTACTTGTAGGGATGATAGGAAAAGCTTATTTTCATTGAATTAGGACCTTAATTCTCATTCAATTGATCATTCTAGCTTTCTTGTTTTCCCTCCTTTTCTCTCTAAACCATACACTCACGCACACACCTTTAGATAATGATGGATTATCTAAAAGCCTGGATATTTCTAGTATTAGCTTCCTTCAAACCAAAGTTATTACCCAACTTGACACTTTTAGCCTCTTAAGTCCATTTGCTTCTATTTTAGACACATTAAACTTTATAATTTATTTACTACTTGTCAACTTTGGTCCCTTAAGTTTATGCATCATATTTTCTATAACCATAATATACTTACCTTGACTATTAGTTTGAATATCGGGTTGACCTCAACTTAACATCCATTGACCAACCAATCATATCGAGTCTTTCGACTCATAAAAGTCTTAGTCAAACTATTCCAATAGCATTTTCATTATTAAATACTTAAAACTTGGTTTTGGGTGTAACAATTATATCCCCCTCATTTAGATTTCATCCCCGAAATCTCTAGTATAAACTAACCAAAACTTGGTCACATTTACTTTCATTCATAGCATTTCATTTCTTTGTCCCATTAGTTGCGACGATCTAGGTGATCTTGCAACCTTAGGCATACTATATCACAACCCATATCATTAATGCATTATATTATTCACTTAATTCTATCACATTTCACTTCTCATTAAGGTCATTATGTCATCAAGACATATTTACTATAACCAGATTATCATTTAGTCAACTCTTTTACTATTACACAACGTTTTTACTCACTTTATTATAGCTTTTCCATCAAGGACTACATGTCACTTGAGAAAAACTCACTAATTTGACTTTACATAAGTCAAATTCGGCTAATATTTTCACATTTTATCATACCTTCAACATTTCCACTATAACACCTCATTTAATCTACTTCTTTCTAAGAATTTTCGTCAAGGACTATAAGTCACTTGGAAAAATTCAATACTTTGACTTCATAAAGTCAAAATTTAACTTATACCATTACATTTCACATAAGGGTGCTAATACTATTTAGCATTTATCACGTTCATTTCTCACTTTTATCTCATGCCATAAGGCATATTTTAACATTATTTCTAACTTTTAATCCTTTCAACTTATACTTTGACACTTAAATTAAAAGTTTCACATATCATTTCAACTTAAGTCACAATCCAATTCTTATCTCACTTATCTTATTCCCTAAGACGTCTAACTATTTTAGAGTCTCGTTTGCTACTTCATTACCCTACTCATGCCATACCGGAAACACATAAGCCCACTCATTTATACTTCCGCCATAACACTCCTGTTTCTATTACTTCTTTTAACTTTTACTATTTTTATACTTTGCATTCATCGACCAAAAAAAGTCATACGCTTTACTTTTACTTTTTATCTTTTGTAGCTTTGGATCCAATCTCACTAACTTTTCTCATAAAAGCGAGTCGGCACTTCCCCGGAGGGCTTGGCCACTACACCTTACTTTAACACAAAGGCAAGTCGGTACTTCCCCGTAGGGCTTGACCACTATACCTTACTTTAACACAAAGGCAATTCGGTGCTTCCCCGTAGGGCTTGACCACTATACCTTACTTTAACATCATACTGGATCCAAGCTATTAACATTTAAAATACCCACGCTATTAAGCTCATTTTCAATTTAATTAAGGGCAAGCTTATAGGGCATATGATACCTGCCCATTTAGTAATTTACACAATTTCTATGTGTTTACACGTCTCACTTTAACTTTTACCCGTCAACCCTTGTTGACCATTTCATTGTCGTTACTGTTACAACTTTAGTCTGTTTGACTCTGACACATATAAACCTTACATAGGTTTATTCTATAACACCTTCATTAATCTCATCATACACATTCTAGCCATGTTTTATTATTTGATGCGTGGTTTTGCAACCTTACAACAGGTTTTACCTCTCGAGGGATCTCAAGAGGCTTACAACCCCACCAGGCAGTGTACCTGACCGATGTAGTATAGTGTAGTGGTAAGTACGGGGGATTGATCGTTCTCCACAGGGAATAGTGTTCGTTAGGTATGAAAAACTACTCTAATAGGTCTAAGGGTGAGAGAAGATTCTTTTTTAGTTTTTATAATTTTATGAAAGCAAGTAAAATCTCGGGTTTGAAAGAGTGGGCGGAATTAGTTGCTAGTCAACTAACCCAAGTTACTACGAATGCAAATAAAATAAAATAACATAAAATAAAAAGGGTGGTAAAACTTATGTGGAGAGAAATGTGTTTACTTAGATTTCCTTACTCCCTAACTATCTTTTATCGGTTGATTAGTGTGTATTAATTGCGTGGATGACGGGTGTATTCCTTAATACCATTCGTGGGGTGGCGTACGTACTTCCCCAACTCTACAAGCTCCTACTTCACTCCTATGTCGAGCCGGCTAGGAAGCTCCTAACATGGGATCACTAGAATTCGCTCATGCATTAAATACAACCATAAAAACCTTTAGTACACATTGGTTCATGTTTCTTAAGACGTTCAAGCAAGTTACCGAATAGGAAGTTAGCCAGTTTTCTTAAGCCTAACATAGATGAACAATCATCCAATACAACTAATAACACACTAATAACCAATAATCAATAGCTAGGTTTCATTAGATCTAAGCAAACACAAGATAAATCTAGCCTAGCATGTTAAACAAAAGACAAGAACAAGATAGAATCAAACAACACATAGACATATTGAATGATTAATTGATAACTTATCTTCAATGTAACATGGAAGATCTCAAGGCAAAAAGCCTTGAAAAAGCTGCTAAATTCGTCCTAGGGTTTTCACACACAAAGTTCCCCAATAAGTTCCACCCTAATGACAAAAAATTGCAAAACTATATATAGAGATTAAGGTCTGACGGCGTCACGTTGTAGATTCTGACGCCGTCACCTCGCCGCTTTTAGGGTTCCCGGATGGCCTTCCTGACGCCGTCCCTCTTTAGACCTCCAAAATCCGTTCTGGCTTATCAAGGCTTGACGCCGTCAGATTTAGGCGTGACGCCGTCCCTCTTTAAATTAAGCCGTGACGACCTTGATCACTCCAAAGGGTGACGCCGTCAGAATTCTATGCAAATTTCTCTGGCTTATCATGAGTAATTTTCACATCCACCTTTTTCTTGCCAAGCCATGACGCCGTCTGGGGATAATCCTGACGCCGTCAAAGGTAATTTTCAGCTGATTTTGAGACTTTGTCGTTTTCTTCACTTTTATGCTCCAAAAACGTCCAAAATGCTTCCTTTTTCAGATTTCTCCTCAAAAGTACCTAAAATGACAAAAGGAACGATTTAGGGCGATATTTGATCAAATAAATACGATTTAGGGCTTAAATGACCCCTTAAAAGCGGTACACTTTTCGCTTCATCAAATACCCTTACACTTGAGATTTGCTTGTCCTCAAGCAAATGCGCTTTTATTCTAATCAAAATACAAGTTAGGGGTCATTTAATGCTAACATAAAAGTAATTACAACAAATATTCGTTCCACTTTAATCATAATAAGCACGGAGATTACAGACTAGCACCTCACAAGTAGTGTTTAGATACTCACATCTCTCAAGTGTCATCAAAATAAATCTCATAAATGAAAACGGATAATATCTCTCACTACCTGTCATAGCAAATAGATTACCATAGGCTTGGGAAAGGATCAAAAACCTCCTCCACTAGGCGTAAGCACCTAAGATAAACTATCAAAGAGGGCTTTTAAACGGGTTATAACGTTAGGTGTAGGGATATGATAAACACGGTTTTGTTGGATAAAGGATATTTTACTGGTGGCGAGTTAAAGATCTTGATTAATTACATGTACTATACAATATTGCTAAGCCAAGACTCGACTCAATCTTAAGCTAAAAACAAAATAACAAAAACATAAAACAAACATAAAATGAAACGGGATGGTAGTCCGTATGTTTTTTCTATTTTTTTTTTCTTTTTCTCATTTTTTTTTGTATTTTTCTTTTTTTTTTTTTTTTTCATACACTTTTGCCCTACCATCCAAAATAATACATCATAGGGGCGTTGCATTCCCCTTACACTTGAACTTTTACATAACTTTACAAATAACTATTCTAATGACTCGAATTAAGAAAATCAAAACACTTGGAGTACTTTTAAAATATTTAGCACATATGGGGGTAATAAATGATGTTCTTCCCCATTACTCCATTACACTAGTACTTTACCCATGAGTCCCAATCGTCCCAAAACAATATGTACAAGGATATGACTCGACTTAGCAACCATGTAATCAATTAGATAATTAACTTGGGTTTTAAACAAATGTTGTAACAATAATGCACTAAAAATGAGTGCATACAAGGTGGGCTAAGGCGATTTGGGTGTACATTTTAGTGGGGTGTAACAAATTCTTCCTTTAAGTAAAATGCTTAAAGGTCGAAACGAAAAGATAGGCTCTGAGGGGTGTACTAGGGGTATCGTGTACTAAAAATGAGTACAACGCAAAGGGTGTGGGAGAATTACTTGACCAATGTAGCCAACGTAATTATAACAAAAACACAGGTGTAAAACAATGGGTTAATCCTAATGCCTCTTATCATGTAGTAAATCTAACTACACGAATGAAGTCTCACTTGTGGCCTCGGAATGGTCCTAACGCAAGTTCTAGAATCTAAGTGCTACCGGTACACACATCATAGCATAAATGCTTTTCCTACCAATTCTAGGGGCGAACCTCACATTTTTGGGGGTGGAAAAATTTTTTAGTGGTACGGTTTTTGTGCTACTCATATAACTCCTATCCGTGAGACGCTTATTAGAACTAAAGTTTCACTCCTAAATGTTGTAAAAAATTTTAAATTTGGCACTAAAATTGCCCTAACAGGTATTTCTCTCAGTTTTATTACACATCTACTATTAAACAAACAAAAATCAAGCGTAATAGCATTCTCTTATCGTACTTTTACCCCCCCTTACACTTAAGATGAACATTGTCCCCAATGTTCAAATAACAAGATGTAAAAGAAAAAAAGTAAAAGAATGAAATCAAATACTCCCCTGATTTGTTCGGTGGATAATGAAGAAACATGGTTAAATCTTCTTCCAAAGTAATGTTGAAGCTCCATGACTAATGCATCGCCATAAGCTTGATCCAAAACATTTCCTTGTCCAAAATAACCTGTTAAACCTGAGAAAACAAACACGAAAACCTGCATAACATCGACGGGATAAACTCTATATATAAGGATATAATGCTTGTGGAATGATAATTTTGCAGATTCCTGGAGATTATAAGTTATAGATTTAATAAAAACTTTTTATGAAAACAAAACTTTCAAAAAATTTTCAGAAAATTAAACCTGACGCCGTCAGGTTGTAAATCCTGACGCCGTCAGAAATGATCTGACAGAATTCTCATGTTACGTTTCCGGAAAATTTTTGGAAAAACCTATACCTTACTTCCTGGAAATCCTGCAAAACATCATTATGACTCGATACAAGCATTTGACTCAAACAAATACTAATATGTATGTTAATTTATTATTATTACGATTCATGTTCACTTGTGTTCTAAATAAACCGATTTAGATTTCCCTTACACTTAACTTTGGCAAAATACCTTTATATGTAGTTAAGACGAAGTTAAAAACAAGATAAAGCATTTTCACAATTTAGTTTTGAACATGAATCAATAATAATAAAACTTAAACACACATACGGAAGCAAATAAAAACAAACAAACAAATAAATAAATAAACAATCAAATAAAACTTGGGTTGCCTCCCAAGAAGCGCTTTTCTTTATTAATGAGTCTTGTAGCTAGACTCAAAGTCACGTACATTACGTGACTCCATCATCGGTCATAGTTCCTAGGCCATTTTCCTTTGATTCTCTATCAGAATCACTTTCATAGTAAAGGTATTTCGGGTCCTCGAGATCAAAATGATTGTTTCGGTATTTAGAACTAAGCTCCTTATCATGCTTAAAGAATCCACTTGACAGGTCAAAAGTGTCCTTACATCCCCGTCTCACATCATCGTCACATAACACGAGTTGGGAACTTAGCTCATCGAGCCCTCCATAATCAATCTCCTTGAATTCTCTCATCTTGTAAGGCGTTTGGTATGAGATTTCCCTAATCCCATCGGTGAAAGTCATGATCCCATTGAGCTCGTCCACAACCAAGCTTGTGGTATTGCAAAAAGGTGCCCCAAAAACAACTTGTGATAACCTGGGATCGATGTACTTTTCGATATTATCGACGATTGCGAAGCTCATAGTGAATGTCATGTTTCCTACAAACACCTGTACATCATCATCTATGCCAATGTCGCCCTTCCCTTTATGAATCATTCCCCATCTGCAAATGTTGTTATAATGAAACAAGGACATCACATTTTTGGGTAAACATGTGTCGATGTAAACATTATAAAAATGCTTGTGACCAATCATGCAAGGTATTTTGAGATTATTTGGATCACTTCGCTTAATTCGGCCAGGCCTTCTACCGCATAGCCCCCATGTGTTGCCACATGCTGATGGTTGATACTCATACACTTCTTCACAGCCATCCCGAAAAATCACTTTCCTGACACCATCGGTAAATAATGCACTCCTATCATCCTCATCGAGTATCACTCCCGTTGCTTTTATGAATGGTTTGCCTAGAACAAGGCCAGTTAAGGATGGGCTGATGATAGAGTTCATGTTATTAATAACAGTTAACTCGATATGAAAGAGGAACTTTTCTATCACAATTGGTACCCTTCTTATTACCCCGATGATATTAGACCCTTCATATTTGACCTGTTCGGTGAAGGCTTCGTTATATAGAGAAAGGGATATTGCATTCATAGAAGAGTTGGGGTTTATGTAGGCATCTTTAATGAACTTTTTCCTAGTGGTGCAAGATATCTTAAAGACCCTGGGAGCGCCATCCTCTATTCTCTCTCCAAATCCCATAGGCAACTTTGCTATGCCCCTCTCAAGTTCCTCCACCAGGGGGCGGTCTAGTGGTATTGGGAGCCCATGAGGCATTTCGGATTTCTCTTCCGAGCCCTCCTCATCACTCACCTCTCTTGTACTCGAGTTCTTTGGTGAGTCTAGATAGTCGTTGGGCGCCTCGGGGTTCTTTTCAGGAACTTCACCCTCCATTTCATTGTCCACATTCTCGGTTGATTGTTGGTCTAGATTGGGTTTAGGAACAGGTATTGTTGTAATGGTGTTCACGAAGTGGAGAGGTTTCGAAGGGGTATGAGTATCTCCAGTTTCTTTTCCGTTTTGTGGTATGTGTTTGAAGAGTTTACTAGGGTGCTTGATTTTTACAGGAGGGGGTGTTTGGTGAGTCACCGTGATAGATTTGATCTCATTAACTTGTGACAACTCATAAGTTAACCTGCCAGCAAGGCGATCATTGATAACCTTTAACAGGTTATCAACCTTGTTGTTCATATCAACTTGCTGTTGTCTGAATTGATTCTCAAGTTTGGAGAGCTGTGTTTCTTGAGAGAGAATGAATTTTTGCAGTGATTCCTCGCGATTTTGTTGTTTATGCGTATGTTGCTGAGGATAATGTTCAGACCAGGTGAGTGGGGTAGAGTCATTGAATGATATGCTTCGAGTTTGGTCCCAACTAAAATTTGGCTTACTCTTCCATGCCTCATACCTATCTTCAGAATTCTTGTATCCATAATTAGTAGTGAGCCACTTATCTCCCACCTTATCGATTCGCGAGGATACGAATTCTTTGAAAGCCTGTTTGGGGAGTTCCATGCAATCATGAGTGTTGTGGGGACCACTACATAATTTACACGAAGAAGTGATTTTATTCACTTGGCTTGAAGGTTTAGGAGCCTCGTAGGATTTCATGAGAAACTTGACTTGGTCTTCAAGTTCTATGATCCTACGGTCGGAAGTGCTTGAATTGTTCGAAGGCAAAGATATTGCCTTGACCGTTTTATTCAAATCACGGGGATCATTCCAACTTTCGTTGTCATAAAGAGCAAGATCTTCTAGGAGAGCCCATGATTGTTCCGCACTTAGATCACGTAGCTTACCACCGGCCGATTGGTCAATGGTTTGCCTCGTGGAGAGATTGATATGGTTATAGAAGATTTGGACTTGGAGCCAAAGTTTTATGCCATGGTGAGGGACTTTTTGGAGTAAGTCCTTGAATCGAGTCCATGCCTCGTAGAGGGTTTCGCCTTGACGTTGTTGGAACATCAAGATATCATTCCTTAGCTTGGTAGTTCTTCCCGGTGGGAAAAACTGAGCAAGAAAACGAGTGGTGAGATCATCCCAAGAGGTGATGGATCCTGCGGGTTGACGCTCTAGCCATTGACTAGCTTGGTCCCGCAAAGAGAATTGAAAGAGACGCAGTCAGGTCGTCTCTCGAGTGGCAACATCAAGGTCTATAGAATCAACGATTTTGAGAAAGTCCTTGAGATGTTGGTTAGGATCTTCAGAACGAAGTCCATGGAATGCGCATCCGCTTTGCACCAACCGGATGGTGTCGGATCGCAAGGGAGTGACATTGGCTCCTTGAGTGAGCTCAATGGTGTTTCGATAGCCATGGTGGCTAGGACGGGAGTACTCTCCTAAAGTACGGGCTCTAGGAGGTGGTGGTGGGTTGTTGGGATTAAGGATATTACCATCTTCCATGATGTCGAATGTTAATGGTTACGAACAAAGAAACGAAGAAAATAGATAGACTAAAGAAAACCTAGAAAAATAAAATAAAAATCTCACTAGAAAGGAATCTAGTGAGTAGACCTATAAAATAAAAAATTCAACCTAAACAATAACTATTCCCCGGCAGCGGCGCCAAAAACTTGATGCGTGGTTTTGCAACCTTACAACAGGTTTTACCTCTCGAGGGATCTCAAGAGGCTTACAACCCCACCAGGCAGTGTACCTGACCGATGTAGTATAGTGTAGTGGTAAGTACGGGGGATTGATCGTTCTCCACAGGGAATAGTGTTCGTTAGGTATGAAAAACTACTCTAATAGGTCTAAGGGTGAGAGAAGATTCTTTTTATGTTTTTATAATTTTATGAAAGCAAGTAAAATCTCGGGTTTGAAAGAGTGGGCGGAATTAGTTGCTAGTCAACTAACCCAAGTTACTACGAATGCAAATAAAATAAAATAACAGAAAATAAAAAGGGTGGTAAAACTTATGTGGAGAGAAATGTGTTTACTTAGATTTCCTTACTCCCTAACTATCTTTTACCGGTTGATTAGTGTGTATTAATTGCGTGGATGACGGGTGTATTCCTTAATACCATTTGTGGGGTGGCGTACGTACTTCCCCAACTCTACAAGCTCCTACTTCACTCCTATGTCGAGCCGGCTAGGAAGCTCCTAACATGGGATCACTAGAATTCGCTCATGCATTAAATACAACCATAAAAACCTTTAGTACGCATTGGTTCATGTTTCTTAAGACGTTCAAGCAAGTTACCGAATAGGAAGTTAGCCAGTTTTCTTAAGCCTAACATAGATGAACAATCATCCAATACAACTAATAACACACTAATAACCAATAATCAATAGCTAGGTTTCATTAGATCTAAGCAAACACAAGATAAATCTAGCCTAGCATGTTAAACAAAAGACAAGAACAAGATAGAATCAAACAACACATAGACATATTGAATGATTAATTGATAACTTATCTTCAATGTAACATGAAAGATCTCAAGGCAAAAAGCCTTGAAAAAGCTGCTAAATTCGTCCTAGGGTTTTCACACACAAAGTTCCCCAATAAGTTCCACCCTAATGACAAAAAATTGCAAAACTATATATAGAGATTAAGGTCTGACGGCGTCACGTTGTAGATTCTGACGCCGTCACCTCGCCGCTTTTAGGGTTCCCGGATGGCCTTCCTGACGCCGTCCCTCTTTAGACCTCCAAAATCCGTTCTGGCTTATCAAGGCTTGACGCCGTCAGATTTAGGCGTGACGCCGTCCCTCTTTAAATTAAGTCGTGACGACCTTGATCACTCCAAAGGGTGACGCCGTCAGAATTCCATGCAAATTTCTCTGGCTTATCATGAGTAATTTTCACATCCACCTTTTTCTTGCCAAGCCATGACGCCGTCTGGGGATAATCCTGACGCCGTCAAAGGTAATTTTCAGCCGATTTTGAGACTTTGTCATTTTCTTCACTTTTATGCTCCAAAAACGTCCAAAATGCTTCCTTTTCCAGATTTCTCCTCAAAAGTACCTAAAATGACAAAAGGAACGATTTAGGGCGATATTTGATCAAATAAATACGATTTAGGGCTTAAATGACCCCTTAAAAGCGGTACACTTTTCGCTTCATCATTATTCAATACTCTTATCATAATAATCACCGCTAATGGGGCACATTAACCGTGATATAATAATCTCATGGCAATGTCATTTTATCCTCAAACATACTTGTCTCATTTAACTATTAGCATTTAAGCTATATCGTTCTACTTCATTCTTTAAACCCTTGTCATACCTTAAGCATTCATAAATTTTATATCATTCAATACATGGCAAACAATGAGTCAAATTTTAATATCTTGCCTTCATCACATTATACTGTAATACGTTCATCATTACTACATTTCATACTTATACATTACATATTTTAACTCGTTATCAACCCGTCTCTAATACCGCATTAACGGTCAATCACCAGACATGAAGTACTAATGAGACCCTATGTTGATCTTTAATACCACGCAAGAATCATACACATTCATTACATTATCTATTAATAACTTCTCATCAAAACCATTCTCAATTCATGCTTTTCTATAAGCTATAATATAACTTAGCACATTTATTCACTTCTTGCTATCATACTATAATACGCATTCACATAAACTTAAACATCCCTTAGATTCCATGAACCTATCATTCATATAGTTTCATAACGATCACCGACACTAACGAGGTGCACGAATGATCTTAATGTTAAACACATCTAGTCCGCCATGGACTTATATCACATACGCATCAACATTATAAAATATATTCAACACTTTCATCTTAGGTTCATATGACATATCATATAATCCATTTATAACTTATAAAATTACCTTTCCGCATTACTTACACTTATGTCCAACGCGTCTACAAGTGGTCTAAGTTTAGGTAACTTAAAATGGCAACCTAATTCACTTAAAGCGAAGCTCTGATACCAAGTTGTTACGCCCCATGCCCGATTTGACCATAGATTAAAACTTTTGCGCGGAAACGACTTGACTATAACTGACCTACCTTTACTTTCCAATCATACTTTTACATTTCTGATAAGATTAAGACCTTGAAAGTATTTTAATAGAAAATTAGACTAAAAGACCTTCAAATCGACGGGTGGCACGACCCGTGACGACTTACGAATCATTTTCTACACCCTTTACAAAAACAACAAAAACCTTTTCAGTCTAAAATACACCATTTTTCTTGCACTTTAAACAGACACTATTACCCCAGGTATTAGTCTAAAATACACCCATTTGCAGTCTAAAATGCACCTTTTTCCTGCACTTTAAACACACACTAATACCCCATGTATTAGTCTAAAATACACCCATTTGCAGTCTAAAATGTACCCATTTTCCTGCACTTTAAACTGACACTAATACCCCAGGTATTAGTCTAAAATACACCCATTTGCAGTCTAAAATGTACCGATTTTCTGCATACTTTTAAAACTTATACAAAACTCATTTACACACATGAACCACTTCCAATCCGAACCAAATCATTCTTTTAACATCCCAATCTATGTAAAAACGTTACACAATGTATATACACTATACTTGACCCGTATAAGCCCAAAACGGGTACAAATAAACATTAAACCAAACTCCCATTTTGTACTTTCAAACAACTATACAAGACACTTAAAATCTCCATAAACATACTTAAACTCATAACCAAACTTCATAAACATTATACTTTTCAAAACATGACTTCACATGACACTTGGGGGGGGGGGGTTCAACCTTGATTTGAGCTCGATACTAATACTAAGCTCCTAAGCATGATCCAATACACTTTCAACCCACACTTCCAAATCTAAACTTTAATCCAAGCCTTACTTCCCTTTATGCATAAACCTACAAAACGTTGGTAACTTAAACTGTAAGCATAAAGCTTAGTAAGTAAAACGATTATAACATAATATCATAATCATTCATACATTACACATCATAATCCAATAATCCATTACAATCATTAAACATAACACATACCTTCAATTACTTAAGGCCTTACTATTCTATCTCAACCACGTCTAAGCACACTTAACTAACACGTCGCTTGTGAGTTATCACGTACTAGCCTTAAATCCACTTTCACATAAGCACAAACATTCCATAACCTTAACATGTAATCACATAACACATATTATGAGGAAATCAATATAACATCATCTTATAACCAGTTTACTTACCTTGATTCCAAGCTAATGAAACCAAGAACATCATCATCAACATCATCATTCTCCACTCTCGCAATCTAAGCCAATTCACTAAAGGAATAAACACATAATCAATTTACTATATTATGGTTACCACAACCATAGCTCCTTTTTAATCACTTCTAATTACCACATAATCATATAATTATTACATGATAATTAATCTCATTAAATTATTAACTTAATTCCATTAACCCTTATTCCACAATCACTATAACTTCATTAATTAGCTTAAAACCATCTTTTACCCAATTCCCCAATTTAGGTATATAAACCCTAACTTATAATTCTTTAATTAAATCACTAATTGAGATACTTAATTGTAGGGATTATAGGAAAAGCTTATCTTCATTGAATTAGGACCTTAATTCTCCTTCAATTGATCATTCTAGCTTTCTTGTTTTTCCCTCCTTTTCTCTATAAACCGTACACTCACGCACACACCTCTTTAGATAATGATGGATTATCTAAAGGCCTGGATTTTTCTAGTATTAACTTCTTTCAAACCAAAGTTATTACCCAACTTGACACTTTTAGCCCCTTAATTCCATTTGCTTCTATTTTAGCCTCATTTAACTTTATAATATATTTACTACTTGTCAATTTGGTCCCTTAAGTTTATGCATCATATTTTTTATAACCATAATATACTTACCTTGACTATTAGTTTGAATATCGGGTTGACCTCAGCTTAACATCCAGTGACCAACCAATCATATCGAGTCTTCCGACTCATAAAAGTCTTAGTCAAACTATTCCAATAGCATTTTCATTATTAAACACTTAAAACTTCGTTTTGGGTGTAACAATGTTAATATGATATGATGATTATAAGTTACATATTTTAGTATTATTATTTTGTATGAAAATGTTGAGCCCATGATTTGTTTTCTTTTTTATGCAGGATACTACTTTGATTGTGTATGCTAAAATACACAAAATCCATAAGGAGCATGGTTGTGACTACTTGGTGATAGGGATTTATTTGGTACCTTTTTAAAGGGTTATTTAAGGCCAAAATCGTATTTATATGATCAAATATTGCCCTAAATCGTTTCTTTTTGCATTTTAGGTACTTGGGACGGAAAATCTGGAAATCGGCATGTTTTGGGCTTACTACGACAAGAAAAAAGAAGAAAACAACGAAGTCGCAAAATTCAGTCAGACATAGGAGTCTGACGGCGTCACAAGATACAACGTGACGGCTTCATTTGTTATTCAAACTGGATTTCTAGTGGAAAGCTACCAAGCGACGCCTCAGAAGAATTTGAAGATATTATAACCTGACGCCGTCAGGTGTTAATTGAAGATGGGAGTCACGTTTTAAGCTAACAAGAGAGGGCCCAGACGATTTATCAAGTGACGGCTTCAAATCATTCCTGACGCCATCATAACGGCGACTTTCACAAGATGAAACCCTAAATACGGTGAGCTGACGGCGTCACACTTTACAAGTGACGCCGTCACAATTGTTATCCTATATATATTTTCGCATGTTTTCATTGTTTAGAGAGACATCTTTGGGGAATATCTTAAAGTAGGGTTTAGGGACGAATTTTGCAGCTTTTGTAAGGCTTTCAAAGCCCTTGAACTTCATGTTTCAATAAAGATAAGTATCCCTTTAATCATTCGATATGTCTATGTATTGTTTGATTATGTGTTTATCTTTTCTTTGCTTAAACATGCTAGCTTAAGTTTATTTGTGTTTGCTTAGATCTAGTAAAACCTAGTTGCTGAATATTAATTTGTTGTCTCTTGTTTAGTTGATTGCCTCGCGTTAGGCTAAGAAAATTGGCTGACCTCTTATATGCAACTAGCTTGAACGTCTTAGAAAACGCAACTGTAGAGTGCACTATTGGTTTTTCTCGTTGTATTTATTGCGTGAATTGCGGCTTGAGATCCTAGAAAACTTAATAGACTTTAAGGTTTTTAGGGGAGACTAAGATCCATAGAGTTGGGGACTTCGGCATCTCCCCACGACCAATATTAAGGAATACAGCGCTTCAACTAAAACAAGGACGTGACAATTCGACAAATCAGTAGGAGATAACTAGGGAGTAATTAAATCTAAGTGGATACGCTTTCCCTGTCATAAGAAGTCATCCAATTTACTTTTTCTGTTTATTTTTATTTATTTTAGTTTTATAATTATTAGTTTTGGGTTAGTTGATTAGCAACTAATTCCGTCCACTCCTTCAAAACCGAGATTTTTAATTGCTTTCTAAAAAAATAGAAAAATACAAAAAGAATCATCCCTCAACTCTAGACCTATCTCGTCATACATCTTGACCTTTCCACAACTATTGCGAGACTATTCCCCTAGAGAACGATCAATCCCCCAGACTTACCTATACTACACTACAACGGTTAGGTACATTGCCAGGAGGATTTTAAAACTTCTTTTGTGAGGTTCGCAACCCTCGCATCAAGTTTTTGGCGCCGCTGCCGGGGAATAGTTAATAGTTTAGGTTTAATTTCTATTTCGTTTAGGTCTACTCACTAGATTCCTATCAAGTGAGATTTTTATTTTCTTTTTCGTAGATTTCTTTAGTCTATCTTTTCTTCGTTCCCTTTGTTCGTAATCCATATCATTCGCCATCATGGTGGATGATAATATCTTTGACCTACACCAAGCACCAAGCACCACCACAACAACACCAAGCTCCACCAAACCACCAAGAACAACCACACCAAAACCCACCTAGAGCCCGTACCCTAGGTGAGTACTCTAAACTAAGCCAGCAAGGATATCGAAACACCATTGAGCTCCCCCAAAGAGCCAATGTGTCTCCCTTGCGATACGACACCATCCGGTTGGTGCAAAGCAGATGTGCATTCCATGGACTTCGTTCCGAAGATCCAAATCAACATCTCAAGGATTTCCTTAAAATCTTAGATTCCATTTACCTTGATGTTGAAACTCAAGAGATGACACGCTTGTGTCTCTGATGAAGCGAAAAGTGTACCGCTTTTAAGGGGTCATTTAAGCCCTAAATCGTATTTATTTGATCAAATATTGCCCTAAATCGTTCCTTTTGTCATTTTAGGTACTTTTGAGGAGAAATCTGGAAAAGGAGGCATTTTGGACGTTTTTGGAGCATTAAAGTGAAGAAAACGACAAAGTCTCAAAAATCGGCTAAAAGTTACCTTTGACAGCGTCAGATTTTACTCTGGACGGCGTCATGGCTTGGCAAGAAAAGGTGGATGTGAAATTTACTCATGATAAGCCAGTGAAAATTGCATGTAAATTCTGACGGCGTCACGCTTTAACCTGATCAAGGGCGTCACGGCTTAATTCAAAGAGGGACGACGGCGTCACGTTCAAGGTCTGACGGCGTCAAGCCTTGATAAGCCAGAACGGATTTTGGAGAGCTAAAGAGGGACGGCGTCAAGAAGGCCATCCGGGAACCCTAGAAGCGGCGAGGTGACGGCGTCACACTCCATAAGGTGACGCCGTCAGATGTAAAAATCTATATATAGTTTTGCAATTCTTTGTCATAAGGAGAGCTTAGTGTGGAATTTTTGGGAGAAAACCCTAAGACGAATTTAGCTTCTTTTTCAAGGCTTTTTGCCTTGAGATCTTCCATGTTACATTGAAAGATAAGTTATCAATTAATCATTCAATATGTCTATGTGTTGTTTGATTCTATCTTGTTCTTGTCTTTTGTTTAACATGTTAGGCTAGATTTATCTTGTGTTTTCTTAGATCTAATGAAACCTAGCTATTGATTATTGGTTATTAGTGTGTTATTAGTTGTATTGGATGATTGTTTATCTATGTTAGGCTTAAGAAAACTGGCTAACTTCCTATTCGGTAACTTGCTTGAACGTCTTAAGAAACATGAACCAAATGCGTACTAAAGGTTTTTATGGTTGTATTTAATGCACAAGCGAATTCTAGTGATCCCATGTTAGGAGCTTCCTAGCCGGCTCGACATAGGAGTGAAGTAGGAGCTTGTAGAGTTGGGGAAGTACGTACGCCACCCCACGATTGGTATTAAGGAATACACCCGTCATCCACGCAACTAATACACACTAATCAACCGGTAAAAGATAGTTAGGGAGTAAGGAAATCTAAGTGAACACATTTCTCTACACTTAAGTTTTCACCAACATTTTACTTTCAGTTATTTTATTTTATTTGCATTTGTAGTTATTTGGGTTAGTTGACTAGCAACTAATTCCGCCCACTCTTTCAAACCCGAGATTTTACTTGCTTTCATAAAATTATAAAAACACAAAAAAAGAATCTTCTTCAACCCTTAGACCTATTAGAGTAGTCTTTCATACCTAATGAACACTATTCCCTGTGGAGAACGATCAATCCCCCGTACTTACCACTACACTATACTACATCGGTCAGGTACACTGCCTGGTGGGGTTGTAAGCCTCTTGAGATCCCTCGAGAGGTAAAACCTGTTGTAAGGTTGCAAAACCACGCATCAAGTTTTTGGCGCCGCTGCCGGGGAATAGTTATTGTTTAGGTTGAATTTTTATTTCTATTAGGTCTACTCACTAGATTCCTTTCTAGTGAGATTTTTATTTTATTTTTCTAGGTTTTCTTTAGTCTATCTTGTTTCTTTGTACTTTTGTTTGTGATACCTTCCACTTACCTCATGAGTAACATTGGTCATTTGATCCCTGTTATTCGTGTTTTTCGCCGTGCAAACTTTCAACTACCCGTTCCCGCCCCCATCATAGAAAACAACAACCTTTCACCCGACCATCACTTTGGTAACAATTCTGAGATGGAGGAGTCTGACCATGAGAATGACTATGTTAGTCCGTTTTACTACTCAGACTCCGATGAGGATACCGGTAATGGAGAAGTAGTTAACGAGGAATGGGGAAAAGAGGAAATTGATCCCTTTAAGTATGTTGACCCTAGGACTAAGATCAAAAAGGATAGCCTCTTTAACATGCAATTCCCGTGTAAGATTGGTTATCATGATTTTTATGCTTATCTTAACTCATCTTTGCCTATGAACATTATCTCTCGCGCTAATTATAATAAAATCATGGTAGATGAGCTAGAATATCAAGGTGATAACATCGTTGCTAGGACTAAGCCACTACACGTATTCGTTGGAAGTTTTGTGTATTTGGTGGATTTTATGGTTATGGAGAGCTTAGGAGAATTCATTGATAACAAATTAACCCAAGTCATTTTTGGAGAACCCTTCAAAAGGTTGACCAACCTTGACGAAAAACTTGTGGACGGGTTAATTACATTCTCGGATGGGGATGAAGATTTTGTCTATCAAATGCCCCGAGCACATCCTAGGTTTAAGAACTACCCCATTGAATCTTGCAATAGAATTATGCCTATCGACTTGTTAAGTGAGAATGATAAGGGGAAGGGGCTCAAATATCCACATGAGAAAAATAAGAGATATTATCATGGATGTTTGGAGCTAAATGATGAATACAAGAAAGATGAGGCAACAATTAAATGGCTCACACTCGGGTACGTGAGCATAAGCGACACTAGATAAATGGACTTTGAGTCTAGCTACAAGACTCGTTAATAAAGAAAAGCGCTTCTTGGGAGGCAACCCAAGCTTTATTTTATTTATTTGCTTTGTGTGTTTATTTGTTTGTTTGTTTGTTTTTATTTGTTTCCGTATGTATGTTTAATTTTTATTCCTATTGATTCATGTTAAAAACTAAATTGTGAAAATGCTTTATTTTGTTTTTAACTTCGTCTTAACTACATATAAAGGTATTTTGCAAAAGATAAGTGTAAGGGAAATCTAAATTGGTTTATTAGAACACATATGAACATGAATCGTAATAATAATAAATTAACATACATATTCGTATTTGTTTGAGTCAAATGCTTGTATCGAGTCATAATGATGTTTTGCAGGATTTCCAGGAAGTAAGGTAAAGGTTTTTCCAGAAATTTTCCGGAAACTTAAAATGAAAATTTTTGTCAGGTCATTTCTGACGGCGTCAGGGTTTATAACCTGACGGCGTCAGATTTAATTTTCAGAAATTTTTGAAAGTTTTGTTTTCATAAAAAGTTTTTATTAAAATATCCAACTTATAATCTCCAGGAATCTGCAAAGTTATCATTTCACAAGCATTATATCCTTATATATAGATTTTGTCCCGCCGATGTTATGCAGGTTTTCGTGTTTGTTTTCTCAGGTTTAACAGGTTATTTCGGACAAGGAAATGTTTTGAATCAAGCTTTTGGCGATGCATTAGTCATGGAGCTTCAACATTACTTTGGAAGAAGATCTAACCGTGTTACTTCATTATCCACCGAGCGAATCAGGGGAGTATTTGATTTCATTCTTTTACTTTATGCTTTTACATCTTGTTATTTGAACATTGGGGACAATGTTCATCTTAAGTGTAAGGGGAGGGTAAAAGTACGATTTTAGAGAATGCTATTACGCTTGATTTTCGTTTGTTTAATGGTAGATGTGTAATAAAACTGAGAGAAATACCTGTTAAGGCAATTTTAGTGCCAAATTTAAAAAATTTTACAACATATAGGAGTGAAACTTTGGTCTTAATGAGCGTCTCATGGATAGGAGTTATATGACTAGCACAAAACCGTACCACTTAAAAATTTTCCACCCCCAAATATGTGAGGTTCGCCCCTAGAATTGGTAGGAAAAGCATTTATGCTATGATGTGTGTACCGGTAGCACTTAGATTCTAGAACTTGCGTTAGGACCATTCCAAGGCCACAAGTGAGACTACATTCGTGTAGTTAGATTTACTACATGATAAGAGGCATTAGGATAAACCCATTGTTTTACACCTGTGTTTTTGTTATAATTACTTTGGCTACATTGGTCAAGTAATTCTCCCCACCCTTTGCGTTGTACTCATTTTTAGTACACGATACCCCTAGTACACCCCTCAGAGCCTATCCTTTCGTTTCGACCTTTAAGTATTTTACTTAAAGGAAGAATTTGTTACACCCCACTAAAATGTACACCCAAATCGCCTTAGCCTATCTTGTATGCACTCATTTTTAGTGCATTATTGTGACAACATTTGTTTAAACCCAAGTTAATTATCTAGTTGATTACATGGTTGCTAAGTCGAGTCATATCTTTGTACATATTGTTTTGGGACGATTGGGACTCATGGGTAAAGTACTAGTGTAATGGAGTAATGGGGAAGAACATCATTTATTACCCCCATATGTGCTAAATATTTTAAAAAGTACTCCAAGTTTTTCAATTATCTTAATTCGAGTCATTAGAATAGTTATTTGTAAAGTTATGTAAAAGTTCAAGTATAAGGGGGATGCAATGCCCCTATGATGTATTATTTTGGATGGTAGGGCAATAGTGTATGAAAAAAAAAAAAAAAAAAAAAAATCGAAAAAATCAAGAAAAATACAAAAAAAATGAGAAAAAGAAAAGTAGAAAAAACATACGGACTACCATCCCGTTTCATTTTATGTTTATTTTTATGTTTTTGTTATTTTGTTATTTTGTTTCTAGCTTAAGATTGAGTCGAGTCTTGGCTTAGCAACATTGTATAGTACATGTAATTGATCAAGATCTTTAACTCGCCACCAGTAAAACATCCTTTATCCAACAAAACCATGTTTACCTTTTCCCTACACCTAACGTTATAACCCATTTAAAAGCCCTCTTTGATAGTTTATCTTAGGTGCTTACGCCTAGTGGAGGAGGTTTTCGATCCTTTCCTAAGCCTATGGTAATCTATTTGCTATGACAGGTAGTGAGAGATATTATCCATTTTCATTTATGAGATTTATTTTGATGACACTTGAGAGATGTGAGTATCTAAACACTACTTGTGAGGTGCTAGTTTATAATCTCCGTGCTTATTATGATTGAAGTGGAACGATTATTTGATGTAATTACTTTTATGTTTGCATTAAATGACCCCTAACTTGTATTTTGATTAGAATAAAAGCGCATTTGCTTGAGGACAAGCAAATCTCAAGTGTAAGGGTATTTGATGAAGCGAAAAGTGTACCGCTTTTAAGGGGTCATTTAAGCCCTAAATCGTATTTATTTGATCAAATATTGCCCTAAATCGTTCCTTTTGTCATTTTAGGTACTTTTGAGGAGAAATCTGGAAAAGGAGGCATTTTGGACGTTTTTGGAGCATTAAAGTGAAGAAAACGACAAAGTCTCAAAAATCGGCTAAAAGTTACCTTTGACGGCGTCAGATTTTACTCTGGACGGCGTCATGGCTTGGCAAGAAAAGGTGGATGTGAAATTTACTCATGATAAGCCAGTGAAAATTGCATGTAAATTCTGACGGCGTCACGCTTTAACCTGATCAAGGGCGTCACGGCTTAATTCAAAGAGGGACGGCGTCACGTTCAAGGTCTGACGGCGTCAAGCCTTGATAAGCCAGAACGGATTTTGGAGAGCTAAAGAGGGACGGCGTCAAGAAGGCCATCCGGGAACCCTAGAAGCGGCGAGGTGACGGCGTCACACTCCATAAGGTGACGCCGTCAGATGTAAAAATCTATATATAGTTTTGCAATTCTTTGTCATAAGGAGAGCTTAGTGTGGAATTTTTGGGAGAAAACCCTAAGACGAATTTAGCTTCTTTTTCAAGGCTTTTTGCCTTGAGATCTTCCATGTTACATTGAAAGATAAGTTATCAATTAATCATTCAATATGTCTATGTGTTGTTTGATTCTATCTTGTTCTTGTCTTTTGTTTAACATGTTAGGCTAGATTTATCTTGTGTTTGCTTAGATCTAATGAAACCTAGCTATTGATTATTGGTTATTAGTGTGTTATTAGTTGTATTGGATGATTGTTTATCTATGTTAGGCTTAAGAAAACTGGCTAACTTCCTATTCGGTAACTTGCTTGAACGTCTTAAGAAACATGAACCAAATGCGTACTAAAGGTTTTTATGGTTGTATTTAATGCACAAGCGAATTCTAGTGATCCCATGTTAGGAGCTTCCTAGCCGGCTCGACATAGGAGTGAAGTAGGAGCTTGTAGAGTTGGGGAAGTACGTACGCCACCCCACGATTGGTATTAAGGAATACACCCGTCATCCACGCAACTAATACACACTAATCAACCGGTAAAAGATAGTTAGGGAGTAAGGAAATCTAAGTGAACACATTTCTCTACACTTAAGTTTTCACCAACATTTTACTTTCAGTTATTTTATTTTATTTGCATTTGTAGTTATTTGGGTTAGTTGACTAGCAACTAATTCCGCCCACTCTTTCAAACCCGAGATTTTACTTACTTTCATAAAATTATAAAAACACAAAAAAAGAATCTTCTTCAACCCTTAGACCTATTAGAGTAGTCTTTCATACCTAATGAACACTATTCCCTGTGGAGAACGATCAATCCCCCGTACTTACCACTACACTATACTACATCGGTCAGGTACACTGCCTGGTGGGGTTGTAAGCCTCTTGAGATCCCTCGAGAGGTAAAACCTGTTGTAAGGTTGCAAAACCACGCATCAGTCTCTTCCAATTCTCTCTACGTGACCAACTAGTCAATGGCTTGAGCGTTTACCCGCGGGATCCATCACCTCTTGGGATGATCTCACTTCTCGTTTCCTTGCTCAGTTTTTCCCACCGGGGAGAACTACCAAGCTAAGGAATGACATCTTGATGTTCCAACAACGTCAAGGTGAAACTCTTTATGAAGCGTGGACTCGTTTCAAGGACTTACTCCAAAAAGTCCCTCATCATGGCATAGATCTTTGTCTTCAAGTCCAAATTTTCTACGATCATGTCAATCAATCCACAAGGCAAACCATTGACCAAGCGACTAGTGGTAAGCTACGTGATAAGAATGCGGAAGAATCGTGGGGAATAATATAAGATCTTGCTCTCTATGACAACGAATGTTGGAATGACCCCCGCGAGCTGAGCAAAACGGTCAAGGCAATATCCTTGCCTTCGAATAACTCAAGCATTCCCAACCGGAGGATCATGGAACTTGAAGACCAAGTCAAGTTTATCATGAAATCCTATGAAGCTCCTAAACCTTCAAGTCAAGTGAACAAAATCACTTCTTCATGTGAGTTATGTAGTGGTCCCCATGACACTCGTGATTGCATGGAACTCCCCGAACAAGCTTTTGCGGATTATGCATCCTCGCGTACCGACGGAGCGGGAGACAAGTGGTTCACTTTCTAACCCGAGCAAAATACTTATGGTGATTCATACAACCCATCTTGGAAGAATCACCCAAACTTTAGGTGGAAACAAAACCAAAATTCTTCTCAAATTTTTTTTTCAAATCTACCTAATCGTTTTCAATCAAACGGTTCGTCCTCGAACCGTACCTTCAACAATAATCCTTCCAACAATTCCAATAATTTTGAAGGATTAGTGTCTAATTTTATGGCATCTTAAGAAGCTCGTTTGTCTAAGTTTGAAGCCGATTTCAAACAACAACAAAGCGAGATGACCAATAAAATTGACAACATGTTAAAGGTTCTCAATGATCGAGTATTGAGAGCACTCCCAAGTGACACCGTCAAGAACCCAAAACTAAACGTTAACTCAATCTCATCTGTTTCGTCTCCTAGTTCTTGTCCTCAATTTTACTCGGTCAATGCTATAAACACGTGTTTCAAACAAACTCAAATTTTTCAAAAAGACCAAGAAGATAAACACTCACTAACGTGTCGGTCAACCAAGTGATTGAAACACCATCCAAACAAGATCTCGATGATAAATTCAAGGAACTTCACCTTGAACGTCCGGTTATCGATGTTTTGACTCGTGCTCCTTACTACAATGCCCTTTTGGAAAAATATAAGGAGAAGCTTAATTTGGGTAAGAATGGAACCGCTTTTGTTCAAAACAAATTGCCTAAGAAGTTAGATGATCCGGGCATATTTGTTCTACCTTGTAAGATAGGGAATTCCGAAGCTTTTGATACATTAGCCGATCTAGGATCAAGCCTTAACTTACTTCCGTTATCCCTTTACAAAACTCTCAACTTAGGGAAGTTAGAAGAAACGGAAGTGGTGATTGGTTTAGCGGATGGAAGTTTTGCTTATCAGGTAGGAATAATGAAGGACATGTTAGTACATATAGGGAAATTAACTATTTTTGCGGATTTTCATGTCCTTGATATGGTTAGTGACACTACATGCCCATTGTTAGTAGGAAGAGGATTCTTAGCTACCGCTAGTGCTATGATTGATTGTAGGACGTCTAAAATAGCGGTAGGATAAGGTGATACTAGGTCAATCTATGATGTCAAGAAACATGCTTATGATAATGATGAGGAACAAACACCTCATTGGGTAGATATGGATAGGAAACCATCAAAATATGGCCCTTGGATTAATGGAGACTTCATTGAACCTCAACGCCCATTCTATTTAGAGGAAGAATTCGTGAACCGAACACACTCAATAGAAAAACTTTTCGCTGGAGATACCGAATTGGACCCATTTGAGGATCCTTTAGTTTTTAGGAAGATGATTGAATTCCTAGGAGTCTTGCCAATTAACTTAGGAATGAATAAGTGGAAGAGTGGGAGTTCAAAACATAAGTGGAATTGGAATAGGCCACCAAAAGAAGGCGATGGATCATGGCACATAAGGATGACCATATATGATCCCGATGGAGAGAAGTTTGAAAAGTCATACCGAACAAAACGTACTAATAGGAAACTAAAAGGAAATTTTGATCCAAAATATGTCCTCGATGAGGAACTTACTCACATAGGATAATAGGTCATGACTTTGAGTCTAGCTACAAGACTCGTTAATAAAGAAAAGCGCTTCTTGGGAGGCAACCCAAGCTTTTTAATTGTTTGCTTGTTTGTTTTTATTTTGTTTGATTTCATATATATGCTCCATCTTTATTTGTTTATCTTTCATGTTTCGAATAATTTGTGAAAATGCTTTATTTTGTTTTTAACATCGTCTTAATTGCATATAAAGGTATTTTACGGAAAGATAAGTGTAGGGAAGATCATATTTGTCTAAGAGAACAAATTCGAACATGAAAGTTAACAATGAATGATTAGCATATATACATTTTTATGTATTTGTTACAGTCAAATGCTTGTATCGAGTCACAATGAATGTTCTACAGCTTTCCAGGTTTTAATAATCAGATTTTTCTAGAAATTTTCCAGAAACAAAACGTAAAAATACTGTCAGGTCATACCTGACGGCGTCAGGGTTAACACCCGACGGCGTCCGGTACTGTAGCAGCACAGTTTTTCAGGATTTTGTTTTTCTGCTGGAACTTAAAATTTTTGAAAAATTTAATAAATTTTAAAATTTCCATGAATATGTAAACATTTATTTTGCAAGCATTATATCTTATTCGCTTTCTAGGAATTAGTTTTTATGTTTATAGTGTTTACCGCCAATTTTATGCGAGGTTTTGTGTTTCATTTTCTTAGTGAATTACAGGTTATATTGGACAAGAAGATGAAAGTATACATTGGAAGTGAAGCTTATCAAGTTTATTTTCTTGGAGGAGGATTTAACCATGTTTTCACATCGTCCATACCGAGCAAATCAGGGGAGTATTAGTTTCTTTCATCTATTTTATTTTTCCGTTATCATAACTTTGATACTTTTCAAGAACATTGGGGAGAATGTTCAATTTAAGTGTAAGGAGGGTAAAATGGGATACCTTATAAAATATAACTTCGCTTGATATTTGTTTTGTTTTAGAGTAAATGTGTAATAAACTAAAAGAGATACTTGTTAGGGAGATTTTAGCACCAAATTTAAATTTTTTTACAACATATAGGAGTGAAACTTTAGTTTTAATAAGCGTCTCATGGATAGGAATTATATAGCTAGCACAAAAACCCTTCCACTCAAAAAAATTTACACTCCAAAAATGTGAGGTTCACCTTTAGATCTTTAGAAAAAAAAGCATTCACCTTTAATGCTTATGAGTGTACCGGTAGTACATAGATTCTAGAACTTGCGTTTGTGATGCATCCCGAGATCGCTAGTGAGACTACATTCGTGTAGTTAGGATTTACTAAATGATAAGAGGTATTAGGATAACCCTTGTTTTAAACTTGTTTTATAATTACTTGACCAATGTAGCCAAGATACTTGACCAACAAAGTCAAGTAATTTTCCCACACCTTTGCGATGTACTCATTTTTAGTACACGATACCCCTAGTACACCCCTCAGAGCCTATCCTTTTCGTTTTCTAACTTTAAGTATATTGGAAAGACCGAAAGGAAGAAATTCTGAATAACGCATTCCGGTTACTTAAAGGAAGAATTTGTTTACAATCCACCCCCAAATGTACACCCAAATCGCCTTAGCCTACCTTGTATGCACTCATCTTTAGTGCATTATTGTTACAACATTTCTGTAAACCCTTTGTCAATTGTCTAATCGGGTACATTATTGCTAAGTCGAGTCATATCTTGTAAATACAGTTTTGGGATGATTGGGACTCATGGGTAAAGTACTAGTTGTTATGGAGTAATGGGGAAGAATGTCAATGTTATTACACCCATATGTACGTTAATGTTTAAAGTACTCCAAGTGTTTTGATTTTCTTAATTCGGGTAATTAGTTAGTTATGTGTAAAGTATGTAAAAGTTCAAGTGTAGGGAGGTTGCAAGATCCCTTTGTAATGATGTATTATTTTGGACGGTAGGGCAAAAGTGTATGAAAAAAAATCAAAAAAAAAATGAGAAAAAGAAAAGAGAAAAAAAACATACGGACTACCATCCCGTTTCTTTTATTTTTGTTTAACTCAAGAAAGTGTCTAAAAAATACAAAAAGAGTTATTAGTTAGCGAGTCGAGTCGAGTCTTGGCTTAGCAACGCCTCATTGTACATGTAATTGACCAAGATAATTGACTTGCCACCAGTAAAAAATTCCCTATATCCAACAAAACCGTGTTTTCCATACCCTTACACCTAACGTTACAACCCTTGTAAAGCCCTCTTTGATAGTTTATCCTAGGTGCTTACGCCAAAGTGGTGGAGGTTTGATCCTTTCCCAAGCCTATGGTGATCTATGTGCTATGACAGGTAGAGAGTGTTATATTTTCCCGTTTTCATTCATGTTATATAACTTTATACACCCGAGAGATGTGAGAATCCAAACACTTTATGTGAGGTGCTAGTATATAATTTTCGTGCTTATTTTGACTAACGTGGAATGATTGTATGTTGTAATTACTTTTATATTAATGTTAAATGACCCCTAACTTGTAAATAGATTAGGATAAAAGCCCATTTGCTTGAGGACAAGCAAATCCCAAGTGTAGGGATATTTGATAAAGATTTATTTGGTACCTTTTTAAGGGGTCATTTAAGGTCAAAATCATATTTATATGATCAAATATTGCCCTAAATCGTTTCTTTTTGCATTTTAGGTACTTGGGACGGAAAATCTGGAAATCGGCATGTTTTGGGCTTAAAACAACAAGAAAAGAGAAGAAAACGACGAAGTCGCAAAATTCTGTCAGACATGGGAGTCTGACGGCGTCACAAGATACAACGTGACGCCGTTATTTGTTATTCAAGCTGGATTTCTAGTGGAAAGCTACCAAGTGACGCCTCAGAAGAATTTGAAGATATTATAACTTGACGCCGTCAGGTGTTAATTGAAGATGGGAGTCACGTTTTAAGCTAACAAGATACGGCCCAGACGATTTATCAAGTGACGGCTTTGAATCATTCCTGACGCCGTCATAATGGCGACTTGCACAAGACGAAACCCTAAATACGGCGAGCTGACGGCGTCACACTTTACAAGTGACGCCGTCACAATTGTAATCCTATATATATTTTTGCATGTTTTCATTGTTTAGAGAGACATCTTTGGGGAATATCTTAAAGTAGGGTTTAGGGACGAATTTTGCAGCTTTTGTAAGGCTTTCAAAGCCCTTGAACTTAATGTTTCAATAAAGATAAGTATTCCTTTAATCATTCGGTATATCTATGTATTGTTTGATTATGTGTTTATCTTTTCTTTGCTTTAACATGCTAGCTTAAGTTTATTTGTGTTTGCTTAGATCTAGTGAAACCTAGTTGTTGAATATTGATTTGTTGTCTCTTGTTTAGTTGATTGCCTCTCGTTAGGCTAAGAAAACTGGCTGGCCTCTTATATGTAACTATCTTGAACGTCTTAGAAAATGCAACCGTAGAGTGCACTATTGGTTTTTCTCGTTGTATTTATTGCGTGAATTGCGGCTTGTAGATCCTAGAAAACTTAATAGACTTTAAGGTTTTTAGGGGAGACTAAGATCCATAGAGTTGGGGACTTCGGCACCTCCCCACGACCAATATTAAGGAATACAGCGCTTCAACTAAAACAAGGACGTGACAATTCGACAAATCAGTAGGAGATAACTAGTGAGTAATTAAATCTAAGTGAACACGCTTTCCCTATCATAAGAAGTCATCCAATTTACTTTTTTCGTTTATTTTTATTTATTTTAGTTTTATAATTATTAGTTTTTGGTTAGTTGATTAGCAACTAATTCCGCTCACTCCTTCAAAACCGAGATTTTTAATTGCTTTCTAAAAAAATATAAAAATACAAAAAGAATCATCCCTCAACTCTAGACCTATCTCGTCATACATCTTGACCTTTCCACAACTATTGCGAGACTATTCCCCTAGAGAACGATTAATCCCCCGGACTTACCTATACTACACTACAACGGTTAGGTACATTGCCTAGATGATTGTAAAACTTCTTTTGTGAGGTTCGCAACCCTCGCATCACTTGGCATGCAGGAAATGTAACAGAGCTGTGAAAGAGCATTCGATCAAGCCATCAGCAAGGCCGTCAAACTCTAGAAAGCCAACCTATAAGTGTGAAGCTCATGGGGTTCAAAACCCAGTTCCATAGTATTGACCACTTTAGTGCTAATATTACATGATGATTATACACATTAACAATATCGATAACTGATATTTTTATAATAAACTCTTAGGTACAAGGTGATCGTGCGTGTAATTGATGATACTGGTTCGGCCTCTTTGGTCTTCTTGATGGGATGGTGCATAAGTTGGTTGATAAGACTTGTGTTGAAGTTCAAAACAAAGCTTCCAACCTTGACGTTGACAGTTTCCCTGAAGACCTCAACATCATGTTGGGCAAGAAAATGTTGTTTAAAATTCATGTTCTCTGAATACAACATCAACAAACAGTCATGTGTATCATGATCCAGAGCTGGTTGCCTTCTTTAAGAAGGACTTTGTGAGTGAGGTATATGTTCAATCTTTGCTTAACTTCTAACAGTACCATATTAATGAACTATATATATTAGGAATCAAGATCCACAGATTCGGGTTGTCGGGGAAGCTCGAAATAAAAGAAAGACATGGTAAAGTTAGCGAGATAAATCATAAGATGTGTGTATTATTTAGAGAGAAGAAAGAAAAAATGCACACACTTAGGAAATGTTACAATGAGCTTCACCCCTCCTAGTTGTGACTAGGAGGGTATTGATAGAGATCTATACGCCTAACTATACATGTTTGACATTAGTATTCCCTGGTTATAAGTAAAAGAAGAAACCAATGCAATTCCCGAATTTGGCTTCACTTTTAAGGCTAGCAATTTCTCCTCAAGTGATGTCATATGGGAATTGCTTACAACGTTCCCTATAAGTAAAATAAAATACAGCATAAGCGCAACAGCTCTGAGAAAGTCTTCATGCTCTTCAAACTTCATTCATCTTTTCAGCTTCATGAATCTTCTTAGCTGCCATCTTTCTACTTGTAGAATAACAACATGACCAAATATAATTAGGGATTTAATATGGCTTGTTACTCTCCCTTAATTAGTTCTCTCCCTCAAACTGACATCTCTTTTGATGAATGCCCTGAGTCCGAAGAAGTCTTCTAATGAATATCTGAATATTGTCTTTAGTCTTTTAACATGCAGTGGAAAATGTAGAACATACTATAGACTGAAGCTTCTTCAAAATTATCCATTTGGGGGAACTAAATATCAACATCATCATCTCACCAAATGCATCACAGTTATCTTACATATAACAAATCAGCCCATAATGTATACATATATCATATGAAAGACGAAACGGTAACACCCAAGTAACAAGTTGAAGCGCTGATCATCTCTGCGGTTATGAGACATTTCTCTATGGGATGAGATACTTCTTTCCGGCATAAATCATTAAACTCGATCACATGAACTTGTTGTGCATCCCCGACGTACACATTTCTCTCCCCATGATGGTTACGATTTATCGGAATCAGCATAAAACTGTGTACATGAAGCACTAACTGGAAGCATCATATTAGCCCGTGAGAAGATGTCGATAAACCCAATCAACTAACAATACCATTCATTTTTCTAACTCTTTACCAACCCCCGTATCAAAACCGACGGTAATCTCTAGTAACCACATATGAAGACAAACCGATATGACGAACTTGATAATGAAGTAAAATCCCCCATACTTGTGACTTAAGCTTGTACTCTACTGTGAATAAGAACGGTGTACCCTATTCCCCCAAATTATAATAAGCACAATCCCTCTTGATATATCCTCAACTGCATGAGACACTACGCACTACAACGTAACCCCTTAAAGTGATAGATATATACTGTGAGCACAACAATATAACCCCTTATACAGATATAACTAGATATCCAAGTCTTAATCACTCTTTAATTACGGTTCAAACAAGTCATTTTCGTGTGAGAGGAAGAAAGAATCGAAGACGAAATAAGTACACGCATCCGTAAAACATCACTTCAAACCCAAATAAATAATAAAGAATAATCCCCATAGTCACAATTGATAAGGACCACAAACTCTATCTGTGTAAAAATCATATCTTGATAACGGATCGTTTAAGCAAAACGTGGTTTGTTTGTTTCAATAGATGTGTTAATTTGAATGCTAAATTCGTGTTTTGTTTCGTGTTTAATGTTGTTTTCGGTGTTAGGAGATTGTAAATGTAACCCTAATTCTGTATATGCCCTAGTATAACCTCGCTAAATACCATGAAACTTCGCTAAAACCTTGTAATCTCGCTAGTTTGTGCATTATCTCGCAACCTGTTATCTCGCTACATTATCTCACTGGACATTATCTCACAACACCAAACCTCAGTATTTTAAGGTTTCATTTTCTCGCTAGTCATATCTCGTTGGATAACCTCGCTACCTAAAACCTCGTTGCCTTATCTCACTAGATTATCTCGGTAAAAAAGGTTTTGGTTATCTCACCGCTGAGGGTTATCTCGCTTGTACGAATCTCGCTGGAAATGGAGTTATCTCGCTAAACTCGCTGAATAGGAAAAAACGAGAAAAACAACTTTTCACCACGATTTTGAAGGTTTTGAGCTCAAATCTTTTGTGTAGGCTTCTTCTAAAACATGTAATGCATCATAAAAATGCATTTTTTTATAACACGTTTTAAGGCTTGGTTTAGCTGAAAATTACACTTGAAGTTTTGAAAAACTAGCGAGGTTCTAAAAAAATTCTAAGCGACCTTTTATTTTGATGAATCTTCTTACCTTAACTTTTTAACACTTCAAACACATCACTAACATCTGGTAGGATGATTTAAAGTGTAAAAACAAGCCAACTTAAAAGAAAAAAATGTAAGTTTTTTGGTGAAACTTGAAACCTCGCTAAAACCTTCATGAACACGAAATGGTTTAAAAAACAAACACAACCAAGAATCACCCCTGGTTAGCTCTAGGGATGGCAACGGGGCGGGTTTGGGGCGGGGCGGCCATCCCCATCCCCAAACCCGATTACCAAAGTTCTCCCCAAACTGGCCCCAATCACTATCGGGGCACCCCGTCGGGGCACGATGCTCCCCCAAACTCGCCCCGTATTAATCAGGGATCTTGTTGGGGTGTCCTATTTAGTGCAATTCTCGACCAAAGCCGCACCATTTCATATTTATTATTTTTAGACCGTTAGCAATAACTTGAAGAATTAAGAACCTATTAATAATCAATTACAAACAAGCTTTATTAAGTTTTCAACGATAGTATTATATATAAATAATGATAAATTATACCTGTAGGTCACGACTAAATCTCAAACACACACTCGTTAATACAAATAAGAACTTGTACTACTACTATATTAAGCTACGTATGAAGAGATGAATAAGCTAATAAGCACTACTAAATAAGATAAGAGAATAAGAAGAAGAAGAATAAGAAGAAGAGTGGTCGGCTTTCAATATATCAAATGTTACTCGAACAAAGCTTACGCATACAACATGAAAAACCAACACATAAAATGAATCCCATGCCTTCTATTTATAGGCAATGGGAGGGGAATAATTCTTAGGAATATTCCCTTACATGTGATAAGAATGAACTAACTAATGTGACCGGTCCATGGACTACTAATGGACCGGTCCACAAATACAAACCATATAGTCCTTAAACTTGCAACATTACATTTAAATGAACAAGACTTGTAAATATATGAAACGTGTTCCTAACAATCTCCCCCTAAGTCTTGATCATCAATGTTGCTCGACGTCTTCTTTGCTTCTTGGGCTTCTGACGTCTTTATAATCTTTGTTTCTTTGTTCTTGAATAATGATGGTATGATGTTGTCTCTTTCTGCCAATCTCCAATGTCTTTTCGTCTTCTCCATCATGCTCATATGTCTTTGTCTTGTTTTGAATCATATTTTGAACTTTTGATGTTACTGAGTCTTTGTGAAAAACCTTACTTCAAGATATGAACATGATGGATTCTTGATGGTCGAACTCCAGCTCCTCAGCAGCAGCAGCAGCAACAACAGCATCAGCACGAACCAACCGGTACTTACAGGCTCAGATTTGAGATCATCAACAACATAGTGTGAAGACTTTCTCAAATCCTAACCCAGACCGTTCTGAACCGGATTCCCCCGAAAGGGATTACACGGACACACTGAAGTGCACCCACGATTCAGTGAGTCGCTGGAGATCACCCCACGACTGTAGACCGTTTGGAGCAAACACTAAGCGTAACTCACAAGGAGTTACCGAAGTGACCTGCTGTCAGAGTTGTTTGATGTTGCTCTGGCAGGATTTCCATTCAATCATTGATAATCACAATTGTGACTTCTCTCATGAATGTTCTTGGCAGATTGCTAAGATCTGCGAAGGACACTTTCTTAATTTTACATCTGCTGCCCATGAAGTAGAACAACAGAGTAATACTAAGTGCACCTAAGAGATCTTTTATGAATCTCATGGCTCTAGACTCAATCAGTGCACATTTGTTTGGTCATCGGAGGCATGGAGCAGATTGCCTCCTTTTCAATATCAACACTCTCGTAATGAGAGGTCGATAGATTATGAAGGGTTCTCCGTGTGAATGAAACAAATGTCTTTTGAGAGACACTTGAGTGGCTAAGAAGGTTTATTAGTGCGTCACTGGGTCCATGACGTCTTTAGTCTTCAATACCGGTGATGCTCATCAACCAGTAGATTATGAATTGAACCCGGTGTCTGCCCTAAGGTTGAACAAATGGAGGGCTATTTCTTTTCACCCTTTTCTTTTGCTTTTCTTTTTAATTCTTCAACCCCTTCTTTCTCCGTTCATTCATTTTCTCCTTTTTATATCATACCTAGGACTTTCTAGTTCTAAACTATTTGTATTGTCCTTGGGTAGATCCCTCCGGCTCTGGCGGATCATAGGACGGTTTTCCCTAACCTTAGTCACCTTATAGCTCCATGACTATCCTAATGATGCCATAAACCAAAACCATTGAAAATCTCTCAAAGTGTCGATAATTGTAAAGACATTTTGTTGACACCTTGAGAGTTTGATGATTTTCAGAAGTACTCCCCCTTAACATGTGCGCATAAGTAATGAATTTTGAAATTTGCACATGCCGGAAAGAGTTGGCACTTTTGAATTGATTGACTTTCAATGAACCTGATCGTTGCAAGACACGCTTACATCACCAGTTCAGTTAGACTGGCTTGAAATTATTACCCGTCCAGATCAGATTCAAAGATTATCGCTCGAAATCGGTACATTCTACTCAGACACGTCCTTTGCGAGACACGCTTACACCACCAGATAAACTGGCTTGAAATTATTACCCGTCCGGGACATGTCCTTTCGACTACTGACTTTCCTATTCGTCAATTCGAGGGTCAATTCTGAGTTTGAGCACACGAGATTCCAGCAAATGAGACATCATATTTTAATCATCTTTTTCTTCTCCCCCTCAAAAATAGCATACTGATGATGTTTTTGGAAAACGTTTATGATTAAAATATGCTGTTTTTAAGTTTTAGGGAAGAAGTTCAAGAACATTTATAATTCTGTGAACAAAGATTATATTTTCAAATACTCCCCCTTAACAAGGGAATATTTGTCCTTATGAGCAGAATGTTTGGAAAAACGTTGGAAAACATTCAGATTTTAATTCTGCTCATAAGTAAGAAGCTTTCGCTCCTTTTTCAGGATTGAGGCACTGAAGCGTACCTCAGGGTCCTTTCTTTGAGGTCCGGGTTGTACACTGTGATGTGTGCACAAGCCGTAATGTACAGGCCAATTATGGAAAGAAGAATGATATGATGAAATTTGAGAATTAATTCTTACATCATCCACCTTTACCAAAAGTTGTGAACACTGGGTCAGTTCGCTGAAACAGTCTGATGGCGAATGGTGGACGACCCCCAACATAGCTCTCTAGCCTCCTCATCTGATCCCTATGGTATAACCGTTCTTCCATCTTCCGAATAAATTCCTTGACTTGTCGCAGCTCCTTTGAATTCCATCTTCTCGATTTTTCCAACATCGAATCTCGAACTCTATTGGCTAGCCCGTCACGTACACTCTTTAGGGTATCATCACAGAACTTGTGAATTTCATTGAATGCCATGAAGCGGTGAAAATCAGTTGTGCTTCTGTAGACGAACCCAAAGTTTGGACGATGTAGCATGGTGTACTGAGGATCCTTATTGCTGTTTAGAAGGAACTGTGGTTCAACAAGATTAAGCTGAGTCTGATAACTTTCCACACCAAGCTGGAGATCTTCTACACGTTCTTTGATGATGGTTCTCCTGATGTAATGACAGAGGGAAGTACTAAGTGCATATCGAAGCTCGTTGGTCAGATGCTGCAATTTGCCTTGGACCTTCATCAGATACATGTCTTCGATATCATTTAGATTTAGATCAGGAAAATCCGCCTCAGAGAATTTGTAAAGATTGTTATCGATTCTTCTTACTGTGATCTCTTCTAGAAATATATAATCGCATCTTCTAGATCCGCTTACGTTGATGACGGCCAATATTCTGAGATCACTGTAGACTGGTTCTTTTGATTTCTGGAGGACAAGTTTGTACTTGTACCAGCTTTGTCTTTTAGAGTACCAGTGATGAATCCCTAGCTCTGCATCACGATCATATTTGACGAGCCTTTTAACAAACAGATTGCTGTTAATAGCTGCTTCTTCAATGGGTGATTATGTGTAATGAGCGGCTGGTGTGAAAGTGATAGATGTAGCGTACTTTGTCGTCCCTTGAGCTCCATTCTTTAGAAGTTCCAGATCTTTGTTGAAGAACATTTGAAAGGGAATTTCCGAGTGATGATGTCTTCGTATCACGGTTAGTGGCTTGGTCCAATTAGTGATGAATGGTTGATTCTTGCCAACTTTCCTGACGACGTCTGGACTAGCCCAGTCGAAGTCACTTGACATTGCCCGTGCAATGTTTTCAAGGTGATATTCGAGTTCTGCTGCGCTATTGGATTTGTTTTTCAGAAGAAGGAAAGCATCATTCTTGATCCGACGAAGTTCTCTTTTGGTCATCTTCTTAATGTTAAGACTTCTCTTAATCTCTTGAGTTACAGCAAAGGTGTTGTCTTCAACTCGAGAAGCTTCGTCAATCTGAACTTGAGCACTTGCTAAATGATCGAACCAGTCATTTCCTAGCTCATCCGTATCATTATCCAGCCATGTGACAACAGCTGGTCCAGTAGATGACTTTTTGCTGTGTGAAGGCTTGGACTTGGATGACTTTGGTTTTGGTGATGATGATGGTGAATGAGGTTGATCATCTTGTGGCTGGAATTCTATATCTTCAGTTGTAAACTGCTCATGATGATGTTCGGTTTCAGTGGGACCAGAGGATTGATGTTTAGGAGGTTGAGATGATGGTTTGTGTCCAGTTGGCTCCTTAATGTGAATCCCTGACCCGCCTTTGTGTTTCTTTTGTTCGGGTTTAGGGTCCTGATCATCCTCATCATCCTCTCGAATTCGTTTTCCTTTGTCGGCAGTTTCCTTGCATGATTTCTTCTCAATATGTGCTTTAAGAGCTGCCATCAGGTTAATTTCTTCGGGAGAAGGAGAGGTGATTTCAAAGAGTCGATCGAGAAGCACAAGCTCAATATATTCAGTGGTGAGTTCTGGAAGTGGTTTGGAGTGGGAAGAAGAAGAGACAGCTTCTTTGATCTTTTCGTCAAGTTGTGCATCAATGTGTTCATTTATGTTTTGCTGAAGATCAGGAAGAAATTGCTTAACAAATTTCTTTGCCTTGCGTGTCATATGATCTTTGATGTTGAAACCAAGGAATTCATCTATCTGCTTCTTGCTTTCCTGCATTTCTTCCATTTGTTGAGACAACTTCTTGACTAAGTCTTCCATTTCAGCCAATTTAGTTGTAGCTTGGTTGTCTCGTTGTGCTTGTGCTCTCTTTACTGCCCTTTTGAGTTTCTTTGCTGCAGGAGTCACAACCTCAACTTTCGTAACATGGACGATTCTTCTCTTGCTCTTTCCTTTGTAGGCCTTAGAATATCTTCAGAAACTGATGCTTTTGATTTTGATTTTGGTGATGAAGATCGCGAAGATGATGGAGTGAGAGAAGGGATTGGTTCATTAGATTTAGTAGTTGATTCCTTTTGAGGTGAGGGTGGAGGTGTTGGATTCTTAGGCGGTGATCCAGGAGGTGTCTTGGGTGAAGAAGCAGTCGAGGACTGAATTGGTGGTTGTTCTTGCTACTGTTGTGGGTTATGAACGACCATAGCCAGTTTAGATTCGTTTGTGTCCTTTGGAGGGGAAGGAGGAGGTGTTGGAGTGTGAGAACGAAGGTAGCTATCTGCTTCTAGGTTAGCTTGAGCCTCCTCCTTACGTTTCCTTTCTTCTTCCTGTTTAGCTGCTTCCTCAATATCTTTGGCTGCTTTAGTTGTTTGGTCTCCCAGAATGTCTTTTTCTTCTTCTAAGTTCCAATCTTCATTATCATCATTACGTGTTTGTTCCTCGGGATTGTCATCAAACATAGAATAAGAAATATCCTTATCAGATAAAACAATGTTGCTATCCTGATCTTTTTCTTTTTCCTCCTGAGTTGGTGCTCCCAAGTCGGGTTGATTAACCGAACTTGTTTGCTGTGAAGAGACCTTTGTTGATTCAGCTCCAGACCCACCGGGTTGATTAACCGGATCATCTTGGGTCATGGCTTCTTTAGGAACAGTTTGTGATCCTCCAACTCCATGTGTTCTTTCATACTCCATCTGTTGTTCCAATACTCTCTTTGCTCTACGCTCTTCATCTTCTTTTAATGATTTGAGACTTTGTTTTTGAGCATTCTCCTTAGAGATCTTATTGTGAAATTCAGCTTCTTCTTCAGTCATAAAGACGTGTTCTTCTTCAGATTCATATGATTCAGAGTTAGATTCTGTATCTTCATCAACGATTCTATTCGGTTCAGGCTTTGGCTGTGGTTTACTGGGTACTCTTCTCTTGATGAATGTTGTTCTTGGATGTTTTTCTTTTGGTTTAGAGACACTTGAGGCACTTCCTGTCTTTGTCTTACCTTTTGAATGAGTCTTTGAAGATCTAGATTCTTCAACCATCTTGGCAAGACCCACACGACGTTCTTGGTATGCTTTGTCGTAATCATGATAAGCTTTTGTTTCTTTGACCTCATCAGGCATCAAAAATTCTGGCAACCTTGCACCTTGCTTTCGCGTGCTTTCTTTTGGGAAATAAACTTTGCCCAATGTTTTATCCATGCTATACTCATGAACTTCTTGATCTGTAGGACGCTTATCAAGGTCTTCATGTTGATCAAGTAGATAGCTGATAAGAACTTTGGTGAATCGAACAAATGGGATTTTCTTGAAAATTTTACGCTGTAAGTACATTATGTCGTCCCAAATAAGAGCAGCAAAGTCAATAGGTTCTTGGTTTAGAAATCCCCACAAGACTTGAAGATGAGACAGTCTTGGATGCTCAAACCCACTATCTCTTCCAGTTATTGAATGTGTTATGATGAAGAAGATAGTCCTCCAGGGTTGAGGGATGTATCTAGCATTAAATTTGGAGATCGTGGTTAATGGTGTATCAGGTTGAACATCATAACCAATATCTTCCAGGAATTGCATGACCTCAGACTCTGAAGGTGTTGGGTGGAATCGGTTAGCAGCTTCAGGTGCCTCTGGAAGTTTCAAGGCTTTTCTGAGTGTAGCAGGTGTAACTCTGATTTTCTTCCGATCCAGTGTGCAAGTAAAGTACTTGTCATCATTGCTCTTAGTGAAGGTATCCCAGAATTGATGAATATATAGCTCTGGAATGGTGTCTGAGCTGTCAAGAATATCCCTGCATTTGTGAGCTTTGAGAATCTCTACAGCAATCTGACAACTTGGATCAGAACATTTGATCTTGTCCAATTCTACCCGTGAATTGTTCTTCCCTATTTCCAGAGTATACCCACGAGGAAAGACTTCTTCTTTGGTGAGAGCAGGAAGTGGTTGTTGTTGGGAAGATGCCATTGATGTGTTTCTGAATCAACAATCATATACGAATATACAGAATGCATGTTTGTTAGAAAAATTGTTAGCTTTTAAGAACAACACATAGCATTCTATTGTATTAATGATTGTTTGTTACATGCTTGGTCAAAGAATTTATCAAAAAATTAGCCAAATTCTATAAAATTTTGATTAATTTTGATAAGTATACAAGATATACCTAAGGAAATTGATCAAAGTTTTATATCAGATCACAACTGCGATAAATTATGTCAACTGCGATAATTATTGTCAACTGCGATAATTATTGACAACTGCGATAATTATGACAACTGCGATAATCATTCAATCAAGATAAATATCTTAATTGTAATAATTATCCAATTGCGATAATCATCTCAACTGCGATAATCATCCCAACTGCGATAATTAGCTCAACTGAGATAATTAGCCCAACTGCGATAATTATCCAACTGCGATAATTATGACAATCACGATAATTAAGTCAATCAAGATAAAAATCTTAACTGCGATAATTATCCCAACTGCGATAATTATCCCAACTGCGATAACTTATCCCAACTGCGATAATTTTGGCCAACTTCGATAAACTCTTATACAAGAGTTTACGAGCACTTTTTGACGATGAACATTCAAATCTTTATCGTGATTCATTATGATTTGTGACCACAGATTTTCACAAACAATTTGTATGACTATTATGGGCATTTTGGCTAAGTTATAACAAAAACGAACCATAATTACACATAAATCAAACTGCTAGTGTTCTTGTTCTTGATAAACCCTAAAATTCAATTGATTCTCTTAAAGTGTTTCTGGGTACAAATCAATCATGGCATTATTCAATTTAACATCAAACAACATCTTTCCATTCAACAGATTATCCAATAACACTTTTACACAGATTTCCCCAAATCGTTGCTTAAACCCTAAAATTCGATTAGACTAATTTGTGGTTTCTGAGGGTGATTAAGCATGCAATATAGGCTAACTATCATTGTAAAAGTCTTATTGTACAATCATTTAATAACACAAACGCTCTAAATCAAAAAACCCAAATTAACGCAAACCCTAGTACTAAATTTTACAATTTAGATTATTCTAGCCGTTGGATCAAGAATCTGTTCAAAACCATCATTTATAATTACACAATAAACATAAGAACACTCACAACAATCAAAGATCTTGTTCGGATTGGTGGATTGATTGTTGGCCGTCGATGATGGTGGTTGGGTGAATTTAATTTGGTTGGTAAAAATTTCAGAGCAATAACTGGGATGGATGAGTTTAAATATCTAACATTTAATTATGAAAATATTACATATTTCATCCCCTAACCTAGGTAACTTTGATCACTAGGTCCTAAACCACCATCATGCTAAACCTAAGTCTCATTTTTGACATTTAATGCACACAACTTTTCATCTTTATCATCTTATCACCAAAATTTTGAGAAACAACAATTTCTGAGAATATATGCAAGTACAATTGAAAACTTGTGGTAAAAATTATCTCCCCCTCAACACGTGTTAAAAAATAATTATAGACATTGTAAAAATAAACACCGTGTTGGATGAGGGATTGTACTTGCATTTTTTTATTTTTTTTTTTAATATATTTACAAAGATAGTTTGGATATTTGACTCATTTATTTGTTTTTAAGAAATTTTTCCAAATCGTTTGGCGTCAAACATCTCATACCAATCCGGTGAACCAGATCCACAAATCTTGCAAGAGGCAAGGCTTTTGTGAACAGATCCGCCAGTTGGTGTTCAGTTCCCACAAAGTATAATTCAACAGTTCCCTTTTCCACGTGTTCTTTGATGAAATGATACCGGAGACGTATTAGCAATGCCTTTCTGACCATTCCCAACATTCGAATTTCCTCTCTGAACATTCCCCATACTGTTTCTGTTTGCCCCTGCAGTATTGAACCTATTTCCTCCTGACTGAACCCTTTGAGTACCATATCCACGATTTCCCGAACCATATCTGCCTGAAGACCTGTTTTGAATTTCAACTCTGCCATCATGAACAACTGCCTGATTCTTGGTATTTGAAGATGAACGAAGACGGTTGTTGGATTTGGTGAATCTTCCAAATGCGTTAGCAATCAATCCAAATGCTTCATTAAGAGAGTTGAAAGCATCCTCTTCTTCATCATAATATGCATTTGAGTACAGCATTGAATCGTGGTTGTTGTATGGAACCAGCTGGTTATCAGAGTGTGGTTGTGGTGCTTCATAAGGAATGATTTGATTATGAGGTTTGGGTGGAGGACTTGGTTGAAACGATGAGTGGCCAAATTCCTGGTGTGGTAAAGAGAAGTTAGATTGAGCAACGAGAGCAAGTGAGTTTGATGTTGGTGCGGGTGTGAAACCTCCTCGTGCTGCAATTTCTTTATCCACTTCTGATTGATGTTGTCTGAGGTAATCATACATGAGTCCATATTTGACATCACCAATTTTCTTTGTCTGCCTTACAAAAGTTGCATACTTTTGCCATTCAGGACCAAGACATCCAAGGAATTTTGAGTTGACAGCAATCTTTGGTAACTTTATATCATGACGATCAAGGTCATTGATAATGTTGGTGAAACGGTGATAGTAAGATTCAATGGTTTCCCCTGGTTCCATGATGAAGTGGGTGTACTCCATATACAATTTAGACTCAAGATCTTCCTGGTTTAACTCTGTTCCTTCCATGAGAAGATGAACATGTTCCCACATATCTTTGGCTGTCTTTTGAGCATCAATACTTCGATAGATAGGATTGGGAATCCCTTGAAGTATGAAAGACATAGCCAATTGGTTTGCTTCTTGTTGTAATGTTTGTTCAGTTGTGTAATTTGCAACAGGAATGGGAGTGGTTGTTTCTTCTCTCTCTGTAGTTGCTGGAACAACAGTAGCTGGAATAGGATAGGGTCCTTCTTCAATAACTTTCTTGAGATAGATACCATGAGGTTTTTTCAGTTCAACGAATCTGAGGAATCTACTAGCCCATTGTACGTAGTTACCCGGAGTTAACATTGGTGGAGTTTCTTGACTTCCAGCTTCATGACGTGATTGCTGACTACTAATTGCCTCACACATTTTGTTAAACCAATGAGGTTCTCTGGAGTAGGAAGAATAATTCTGCAGTTGTTGATTCTGTTGCATGATCTGTTGTGGGGACACTTGTGGTGGAGAGAGAAATTGATGTTGTTGTACGAATGCTTGTTGTTGTTGATACTGAGGATGAAATTGCTGTTGTTGTTGTGGATGTTGCTGTAGCTGGTAGTAGTAATTGAAATGAGGTGGTTGAGACATATCTGGATCTTTTAAGATAATTAAGATATGTGTTGATGATGTAGGTTAAGTTGGTTTAGAAATCTAGAGATTTTGTTCAAATGCGATAAAGTACTGTTCACCAAATGCGATAGGGCAATACACCAACTGCGATAACCAAGTGCGATAACAGTTCACCAAGTGCGATAAGATCAGTTCACCAAATGCGATAAGGACAATATACCAAGTGCGATAACCTTCAATAGCGATAACGAAGTAGAAAGTGCGATAAAACTATCAAGTGCGATAAATAATGACAAGTTAAATATGTTATCTTAAAGTGCGATATTTTATTGCAAACTGCGATAAAATATCCAACAGCGATAAGATAATATAGCAAACTGCGATGATTTATGTCAAGTGCGATAGATTTATCACAAATCCAAGTTCGATAAATTCTCAACTCTTGTACAAGAGAAGAGAAGCAACTAAGTCGAAGTATTACTACTTTCTAATACAAGAAAGTCTAATACTGAGTCCCAAATGCGATAATTGAAGATTTCCCAAATGCGATGAAACCCTAATCTTTCTTGATTCAAACTGCGATAAAACCCTTAGTTATCTGGATTGCAACTGCGATAAACCCTTCAACTACAATGAAACCCTAACTTGTCGAAGTTCACTCAGAAACCAAAACTAGCACTTTTCATCAACTTTTCCAATACGCTAAGAACTCGGATTACACCAAATCGTCTAACTAACCAATAAACCCGATTGTTTTTTATCTTAAACGATTAGTAATCAAAAGATTTAAGGAAGATTAAACTTTTTAACGTAGAAAAATATGAAGATTAGTAAAAGTTTTGACAAAATCAAAGCGATTTTCAACAAAAACGAGAGTTTTCACGTTGAGATGTGAACAACACTTTTCGAAAACTATAAAACCAACGTAATTAACACTACTAATGATTCAAACACACGATCCTAATTATCCCTAGGCGAATGATACCACTTGTAGGTCACGACTAAATCTCAAACACACACTCGTTAATACAAATAAGAACTTGTACTACTACTATATTAAGCTACGTATGAAGAGATGAATAAGCTAATAAGCACTACTAAATAAGATAAGAGAATAAGAAGAAGAAGAATAAGAAGAAGAGTGGTCGGCTTTCAATATATCAAATGTTACTCGAACAAAGCTTACGCATACAACATGAAAAACCAACACATAAAATGAATCCCATGCCTTCTATTTATAGGCAATGGGAGGGGAATAATTCTTAGGAATATTCCCTTACATGTGATAAGAATGAACTAACTAATGTGACCGGTCCATGGACTACTAATGGACCGGTCCACAAATACAAACCATATAGTCCTTAAACTTGCAACATTACATTTAAATGAACAAGACTTGTAAATATATGAAACGTGTTCCTAACAATACCGCCGAAAATTAAAACTTAAAAATATGACAATAAACGAGTTTTTATAATCACAAGTTTGCAAGCTTACAAAGAAAAATAAAATAAAATAAAATAAAAACCTAACTATATTAGAGAAATATATTTTTTATTACGTAAATACTAAGAAAATACTATATAGGTATAGATATATTTGTATATGTATATATATTATTCTGGCGGGGCGGGGCGGGCCGAGGATTCCCTGCTCCCCGCCCCAAACCCGATTAAAATCCCCGTTTAAGCCCCAAACCCACCCCGTAACCCGATTAGCATGACCCGCCCCACCCCAATTAGTTCGGGTTTCCCCGTCGGGTTCGGGTTTTTTTGCCATCCCTAGTTAGCTCTGATGCCACTTATTAGGAATCAAGATCCACAGATTTGGGTGGTTGGGGATGCTCGAAATAGAAGAAAGACATGGTAAAGTTAGCGAGATAAATGGGAAGATGTGTGTATTATTTAGTGCGAAGAAACAACAACAACAACTGGGTCGATCGCTTGGAATGCAAGATTCGTTAGTTCGTGTTTGGATTTGAGTGTCTATTATTTGAAGAAAATAGAGATAAATGGGTGTTTTGTTGGATTTTGTAGAGAAAATAATAATAATAATAATAATAATAATAATATATAATAATAATAATAATAATAATAATAATAATAATAATAATAATAATAATAATAATAATAATTATTATTATTATTATTATTATTATTATTATCATTATTATTATAATAATAATAATAATAATAATAATAATAATAATAATAATAATAATAATAATAATAATAATAATAATAATAATAATAATAATAATAATAATAATAACTTCTGGGCCTTCCTTTGATGATGCCTTGTGTGCTTTTAATGCGAAAATAGAAATTGACCTTTTGAGTAATCCAAGTGAGATCGCTGCCCCCAAACTCATGAAGAAACTAGCAGATATATATTTCACACGTGTTACCCAAACAACCGAATCTACATTTTCTTTATCTACTCGACAAATGGCGTTATGAAAATCGCAAATGGAGGACTACACTTCGGACTGGCTTAGGGTGGTTCCGATATCTGGGTTGGGACAGACTATGAATCCTAGGACCTATCGGTGCGTGTTATGTTATCGGCTCGGTGTTCCCCTATTCTCTGTTCAGATGTCGTGCTCAGCTTGTTCCAGGGTCTTTACTGGGGATATTTATGGGGACCATGTTGTATCTTGTGCTGGTATTATTGGTATTAAACATCGGCATAAGGTGGTACGTGATGTTCTTGTTGACATATGTTCTCGATCCGGGGTTTCGGCTCGTAAAGAGGTTGATATTGGGCTTTGTGGTGAAAGGAACAAATCCTTACGTCCTGCTGATATGTTGCTCTACTCGTGGGACGGAGGTCTTGATGTATGTGTTGATTTGACTGGATCATCGCCCTTGATGCAAACTGGTATGGTTGATTTTGTACCGGGTCGCGTGGTAATTGAGGCTGCACAACGTAAATGCGTCAAGTATGAGGCTAAGTGCGCAAATATTGGATATGGGTTCCTCCCCTTCTCTTTCTCTTCTTTTGGGGAACTTGAGAAGGATGCAGTGACCTTACTGAAGCGAATTCGAAAGTTCTCGATGACTCAAGACATTGGAGCACGTGTTGCTGCTCATATTTTTAGTAGGATTAGCTTTTCTATAGCTAGAGGAGTGGGGGCCCAGTTAGTATCTCGGCTCTCTACTAACTTCTTGTAAATCCTATGAGTTTCTAATAAAGTTATGTTTATAACAAATAATAATAATAATAATAATAATAATAATAATAATAATAATAATAATAATAATAATAATAATAATAATAATAATAATAATAATAATAATAATAATAATAATAAACTGCAAAATACATCCTCTTACAAGTAAACAAACAAAAACAGCCCTCCATTCTGGACCTGGTTTTGGTGACTAGCAATGGGGGCTTGCCACCTTACCCCTTGCTTTTGGAGGGCTTGGTGTTTATTCTGTAGGTGATGTCTTGCATTACGCATTCCTTGCATCTAGACTCCATTCTGCTAGCTTGCAGACTAAGTTGCTCCAACATTCTGGTATTGTTACTTCTGGGCCTTCCTTTGATGATGCATTGTGTGCTTTTAATGCGAAAATGAAAATTGACCTTTTGAGTAATCCAAGTGAGATCGCTGCCCCCAAACTCATGAAGAAGCTGGCAGATATATATTTCACACGTGTTACCTTAACGATTGAATCTACTTTTTCTCTATCTACTCAACAGATGGCGTTATGGAAATCTCAAATGGAGGACTACATTTCGGACTGGCTTAGGGTGGTTCCGATATCTGTATTGGGACAAACTATGAATGCTAGGACCTACCGATGTGTGTTATGCTATCGACTTGGTGTTCCCCTATTCTCTGTTCAGATGTCGTGCTCAGCTTGTTTGAAGGTGTTTGCAGGGGATATTTATGGTGACCATGATGTATTATTATTGGTATTAAACATCGGCACAGCGTAGTGCGTGATACCCTTGTTGACATCTGCTCTCGATCCGGGATTTCAGCCCGTAAAGAAGTTGATATTGGGCTTTGTGGGGAAAGAGACAAACCCTTACGTCCGGTTGATATGTTGCTCTACTCGTGGGACAGTGGGTGTGATGTATGTGTTGATCCGACAGGGTCATCGCCCTTGACGCAAACTGGTATGGTTGATTTTGTTCCTGGTCGTGTGATGATTGAGGCCGCACAACGCAAACGCGTCAAGTACGAGACTAAGTGCGCGGATATTGGATATGATTTTCTCCCCTTCTTATTCTCTTCTTTTGAGAAACTTGAGAAGGATGCAGTGACCCTACTGAAGCGGATCCGAAAGTTCTTTGTGACTCAAGATATTGGGGCACGTGCAGCTCATATCTTTAGTAGGATTAGCTTTTTTATAGCTAGAGGAGTGGGAGCTCAGTTAGTATCTCAACTTCCCACTAACTTCTTGTAGATCCTGTGAGTTTATAATAAAGTGATAATAATAATAATAATAATAATAATAATAATAATAATAATAATAATAATAATAATAATAATAATAATAATAATAAGCACCGGCACAACGTAGTTCGCGACACTCTTGCTGATATTTGCTCTCGGTCTGGGATCTCGGCTCGCAAGGAGGTTAACATTGGCCTTTGTGGAGAAAGGAAAAAAAGCTTACGCCCAGCTGATGTATTGCTCTATTCTTGGGATGGTGGGCAGGATGTTTGTGTCGATTTGATAGGGTCGTCTCCTTTGACGCAATCGGGTATGGTCGATTTTGTGCCAGGACGAGTGGTGGTTGAAGCAGCACAACGCAAGCGTGTCAAGTATGAGACCAAGTGTGCCGATATTAGATATGGGTTCCTTCCCTTCTCATTCTTTTCCTTTGGGGAACTTGGGAAGGATGCAGTGACCTTACTGAAACGGATCCGAAAGTTCTCAGTAACTCAAGCCATCGGATCGCGAGCCGCTGCTCATATTTTTAGTAGGATTAGCTTTGCAATAGCTAGAGGAGTGGGAGCCCAGTTAGTATCTCGGCTCCCCTCTAATTTCTTGTAAATCCTATGCTTTTCTAATGAAGTGATGTTTTATAATAAAGAAATAATAATAATAATAATAATAATAATAATAATAATAATAATAATAATAATAATAATAATAATAATAATAATAAACTGCAAAATACGTCCTCTTACAAGTAAACAGACAAAAACAGCCCTCCATTCACGTTAAAAGTTAACGAAAAAATATTTGCAATGTTCGTCTTTAAGGTTGTATGATTGTAAATGTTTGGTTAACAAAGGACGTAAGGTGTCAATAGTTTTTGACAAGGATGTAAAATATCAGAAAAGTTGAAGTATACAAAAAATAAAAGAGAAAATTACTGCAGAGTCCATGCAAGTATCGGTATAGCTCAAATTGCCCAACCTTTTTACACTTATCCAAAATACCCATTCATCTCGCGCCCATCTTAACGCAAGAGGCGCAAAATTACGTGGCATCAATCAAAGCCGTTCAAAAAAAAATAAACAAACATCTCGCGCCCATAAGAACGCAAGAGGCGCAGGATGATTAAAAAATTCCATTTCTCCTATTTTGCGTACATGTTAACGCAAGATGAATCATATTAGCGCAGGATACAATTATTGAGGGTTGGATACAATTATTGACATTTGTTGTCGGTAGTGGAACATATATGGAACATATTTAATGACAAACCCTAATTAGGGTTTTGTTAAAATAAGTGTAAAAAAAATGAAACCCTAGTTTGATGCTTTGATATTTCCACCTTTTATGCTTTGATATACCATAGTTGTTACTATTAATAAGGACTAATATAGCATAAAACTTACTTTTATTCAACTACAAAGAAAAAAAAGACGAACTTTATGTAAATAAACATTACATAGACAATATTAAAAGGTTCAGCCAATAAAAACTGTATCCTTGTCGTAAACCTGAACAATGTTCCTCAATGTAATGTTAAGACCAAAGGGTGTCGATTTTGGGGTAAACACTGAAACATTACGAAGTACCAACACAGCTCCGACTTTGATAGAGTCTTTGTAACCCGATTCTTCTGTAAGGACTTTGTGATGAATTGTACCAGAGAATGTCCCCGTTGGATCTTTAAGTGTCACTGTTAGCTCACCAAGTGCGGTAGGAGTACAAGTCTTGATTACAGCCACAACAAGTTCAAGTTTCCCTTTTATGATACAGTTTTTTATATTGCCAAGACAACCAGTTATGATGATACCTTCGCTATTACGCAGCTTATTAATAGCGCATAGCCATGGCCCACGTGAAAAATGATCATCTTCAACGACATCTTCTTTTATCTCCCTTACATATTCTTGTGTTGGCACTAGACAATAATCAGGGCCACCTTCCCTAATGTCCGCATTTTTTCGGAGAATAGCCGCTTGAATAATACCAGCTGGACCGGGTATTAACCTGTCTGGGAAGTTTGAAGAGGTAGAGGAAGCTCCAACATTATGTTGGTATCGTTTTGTGTATCCGGAATTGTTTTGTTGGGCCATTTCCGAATTGTTAAATTTTTCTAGAGATTAGATAATTTGATAATGGTGATATGTGGTTAGAGAAATTGAATTGTGAATGAGTTTTTATAGACAGGTTTGTGTTATATCCCGCGTAAAATAATACGCGTACGCGGGGTTGTCATAGTCTAGTCACATCAATGTCATTGACTTGTCACATCATTGTCATCGACTTGTCTAATCCGTGTCATATCCCGCGTAAAAAATTACGCGTACGCGGGTTTGTCATTGATGAGTCACATCAATGTTCGTATATGTCACATCATTGTCATATTTCGGGTACAAAATTACTTAGGCATGCAACTGTCATGTTTTGGTCACGTCATTGTACTAATATATAAAGCATAAGGTATATTGGCAACATTGTGTTGTTGTACACATATATAAAAAATTGCATTAATATTAATTAGTTGTAGCATATATTAAAAAGCCTAGAACAGTTTTAGAATCAGAAAAAGACATACATTGATAACCTTAAACACATCAAACTAAACCATATAGGTATTATTTGGTTGATCAAGAAGAATTAGTGATTCTTTGTATGGCCCAATGAAAAACGAACCACCATTTGCTTCAATACCCATGTTTTGAAACTCCTGAGATGCTCGCTCGTACACTTGTAGTGAGTGAGCTACTTGTTGGTTGCTCTTAGATTGAACAATTGGTTCTGCAGCCTTGGTAAATCCAAGTAGTTTTACCTCATTGTCAATTGGGAATGGGACGGTGAATAGCATTGGACACGATGATACAACACCACCATCAAATTCTAATTCCCATGCGCACAAAACTTTGCACTCTTCTGCAAGGTAACTACCTGAAACTACTAGAGAGTTTCGTAGCTGAGATATATAGAATGGAGGCTGAACCGTGAATCTTATCAATTCAGGTATGTCTTGCACTTGAAATTGGTGAGTAACCAAATCAAAAGAAACAATCATGTATCGTTTGTACGAAACACCATCATTATGAACAAATTTTTCTGAACCAACCCAGAAAATTTTACCACCCACTACTGCTTGACCAGACCGTTTAATTCTAATTGATTCACGGGGCAAACGGTCATTTTCAAGATTGTTCCAACGTCTGGAGCTCAATGTATAAACTGACACATACCATGGTCCTTGACCGTAATACGGGTAATTAATCTTTAAAAGGGTAGGGTCTAAGTTGTCGGGACGGACACCGAAACCGATGACCATTTTTGGTGAATCAGGTTGATTCAAGAAAGTAGGGACGAATATTCCTACAGATCTTTTTATTGATGGGTTCCAAAGAACAACCATCATATTTGAACCATACGAAAAGCACCAGACACCTTCAGAAGTAGCAATAGGCTTAAGAGTTGGAAGATTCAAAGTTGTTTCTAGATTCGTAAAGGCTAAATTTTCATTTACGGAAAACATAAAACCAATATTACCTTGCATATATGTTAAATTGAAACAACACATATCTCTTTCACAAAAACCGTAACTACGGATGAAGTTCGGCAAGTCTATGGAAGACTTCCATCGCTTAGACACAGTACGAAACTGTAGTAAAGACTTAACTGGTAGTTTCTTCATGATATCAACTTGAAGGTCGAATGGTATGTTGTCCGACATGTTTTTAAAACGTTAAAAGGAATGTATTAGTAAGTGTTTTTTTAGTAAGCGGTGTAAAGGATGGTGTGTAATTGGCTTAACAATGTAAGACTTAAATAAGAGTATATCCCGCGTAAAAGAATACGCGTACGCGGGGTTGTCAGAGATTAGTCACATCATTGTCATATCCCGCGTAAAAGAATACGCGTACGCGGGATTGTCACATCATTGTCATAGACTTGTCACATCATTGTCATATTTCAGGTCTAATCATTGTCATATCCTGCGTAAAAGAATACGCGTACGCGGGATTGTCACATCATTGTCATAGACTTGTCACATCATTGTCATATTTCAGGTCTAATCATTGTCATATCCCGCGTAAAAGAACACGCGTACGCGGGGTTGTCATCAATGTGTATATAAGGAAAGATTTATATCGAAACTTAGCAACTACTTTTACTCTAATACAAAAAAATTTAGACACACATAGCAATGACTTCAGATACACATAAATTCAAATGTATATTACATTTTGATGACACTGAACGAGGTGTGGCTATGTATACTAATATCACGTACTCGTGGTTAGTTGATTATGTGCGTTCTAAATTCAATGTGGATCCCAATATTCGGCTGCATATTAAATTTTCGCACCCTTCGTTTGACGTTCGAATGGATATTACCGACGACGATGAGGTAAATTTTTTTACTGATTTCGCTTACTCGAATGCAGGAATGCCACATATGTATGTGGTTAAAGCGAAAGAATTTGAAGAAAACAACATGTTTTCGGTCCACCCAAAAAAAGGAAACGTTTTACAATTTTTTTGAAACAACAACTACTAACCAAAACATCGAGTCCTCTGCTTTTCAAGAAAACTCATATAATTTCTATAATAAAAACCATAGTAAGTCTTTTTTTGATGTTGGCCCATCTAAAAATATTGAATCGAATGAATATGAAAATGATGGGTCCGGATACAAAGATGAGCCGTACTTCACAAACCCAAGATCCTTGTTTGCATTCGAGGAGGCCGATGAGGATGTCAAAGATGAAGAAAATGATGGTAATAACCCAAAACCTATTCACCATGAATGGAAAAATATTTTTTTCATTAACTCCTGCTGTTCCAGAAACACCTCTTTACCAGTCCAAACCAATAAATTCAAACGAATACAAATGTGATTATGATTTTTTTGTCGGAAAGTATTTTGAAACAAGAGAAAAAATAGACGTTGCAATTAGGTTAAAATGTTTAAAAGAAGGTTACCAGTTTTTAGTTCGAAAGTCGGAACCAGACAGGTTTGATTGTAAATGCTTTCATTATACACAGTGCCAATGGAGAATTAACTCTAAACGCATCAAAGGTACAGATGTGTTTGTAGTTACAGGTTTGAATGATTTTCACACGTGTCCCAGAACTCAAACATATCCTAACCATCGAAATGCAAATAAAAAAGTTATTGGTCACATTTTTAGTGAGAAGTTAAAAGACAATCGAAGAGATTTAAAACCAAAAGATATGCAACAAGACATGTTGGCGCATTATAAAACGAGTATATCTTACCAACAAGCATGGAGAGGAAAGGATTATGGGTTAGAAATGATTAGGGGTTCACCGACATAATCGTTTGAAATGTTACCGTTTTATTGTCACAACCTAGAAAAAAATAACCCAGGCACAATCGCGCGTATCAAGACAAACAAAAACGGAGTTTTGGAGATGTTATTCGTTGCCATTGGTGTTTCAGTAAGTTATACTCTTTTATTTTTTTTTAAATTTAATAAATGTTATATGTTATTATACTTTTACTTATTAAAAGGGGTTTACATTTTTTTTTTCTTTCAGATTCGAAGTTTTGTACAAAATCTCCGCCCTCTGCTTGTAGTCGACGGGGCACATTTGAAGGGTCTATACAAAGGGACAAACTTGTTAGTTGTAGGCATGGATGGAAACAACCAAATTGTGCCCGTTGCTTACGGTATATGCAGAGGGGAGACTGGTGAGTGTTGGTCATGGTGGTTTTCAGTCCTCAAAGAATGCATAGCCGATCGCGAGGATTTGGTTATCATATCTGATAGGCATCCTGCTATCGCGTTAGCAGTACGCAATGAATACCCGTTGGCGTTTCATGGCATTTGTTGTCGTCATCTAATGATGAATCTTTCTTTGAAAAAAAAAACAAGGGGATATATTGGAGTATATGCAAAGCGTATACACCTGAAGAATTTGAAAGCAGGATGCAAATACTACAGGCTATTCAGCCTGAGGTATACAACAAGCTAGTTGAAGCGGATGTACGAAGATGGTCCAGAGCATATTCCCCACGCACTCGTTACAATTATTGTACATCTAACAGCGTTGAGTCTATTAATGCTTGTACTGTCAAATCAAGGAAGCTGCCAATCACAATGCTGACAGAGCAATATCAAAAAATGGTGCAAGATTGGTATTTCAAACGGCGAGAAGTTGCTGGTATTTATCTTCCAAAAGAAAATATATATTTTTTTAGATGATTTTGTGTAATATATAGTAACTGTTTTATGCCTATGTGTTTATGCAGCGAAAATGAAGTATGATATAACAGATTGGGCTGCCCATAAGGTGGAAAAGAGAAAAATAAAAAGCGCAACTTGGAATATATACGGGATTAACCAAGATCGATTCCAGGTGTACAATGGCCGATACAATCGTGAGGTCAACTTAGCGACCAAGTCATGCGACTGCCGCAAGTGGCAGCTTTCCGGGATACCTTGTGGTCACGTTATTTCTGTTACTAGGTTCTTGGGTCTAACAGATTGTGTGCAGTTCGTACAGGATTGGTTTAAAAAACAGAAATACCAAGCGACATACGCAGAGTCTGTTAATTTTGTTGGAGAGTTTCACGAATGGGAGTATCCACCGCACATACAACCCATCATTCCTCCGCGAATGGACAACCCACAACCCGGTCGGCCAAAAAATACTAACCGTATACTATCTCAGGGTGAGGAACCATAAGTAACACAATGTGGTAGGTGTGGTCAAGCGGGTCATAAATCTTATCAATGCAAAAAGAAAAAACAGTGGACGAGCAACATGAAGGTCCACATACGTTCGACGCATACCCGACTGAAACACATCATCATAACTTTCCGACTAATGACACACACCTATCGCAAGTATTTGAACATAACACATATAAACCGCAACCATATGAACAAGGTGAGGCAAGTCACGAACAAAATGCTCTTTACAACCCGTCTCATGGCTATGAACTATACGACTCACAACCATACGCCTCTCAACATCTGAGTGATCAAAACACGCAGGAATCTAGTAATAGTTGGTTTAATTTCTTTGGTTTGTAGCAAGTTAGTTATTGTTTGTCCTGTTATTGTTGTTAATGTGTAACATACGTTACGTATCTTGTAATAAATTCCATTTGTAATGCACGTATGTTTGTCCACAACAACTATGTTGGAATAGTAGGAATGACAAGTGGGTGAAAATGATGGTCACTTACACTGTTGATTTGATAACACACAGCGTCTTTCATGAAAATAAATAAAGCATTGATTTGATTACTCACTTACCTATTAGGACAACGGAATGAATGCTCACCTACTCGACCAGATTATATATATATATATACCAGCTGGTGGTTTCTACAAATGAAATACACTTGTTCCGTTCACGAAATGTCTACATCTAACAACCCTAATTTCGCATTCACTATCAACTACAACGGAAAGTTTATAGTTAACCCATTCACATATCAAGATGGTTCACGCATCAATATTATTGTTCCACAAATTGATTTTCAGGGTATGCTTACCTATCTCAGCAGAAAATTACCTACACGAGTCCACTGTCTATATTACGCATTGCCACAAAACAATATGTTACAGGGTATGGAAGCACTTAACAACGATTATGATATTGATGTTATGTATGACATCGCAAAAGTTGCTGGGAATATCCAACTTTTCGTTTCTGATCATCCTGTAGATATAGGCACAGTTTTGATTCCAGATGATGGTTCTTTGGAAGAATCTTTTGTTGGTGTAATTTCATAAGAAACAAAATTAAAACGTGAAGAGCATGTCCGGTATCTACATCAAATGGTTCAAAGAAGAAACAAGCGTGAAGAGCGTATCCGGTTTAAAGTTGACAGCAAGAAAAAAAGCAAACCTACTAAACCTTATACGCAAACGGTTTACAATTTTCTTGTTCACAATAATGGTCAATTGGTTTGCAATGACGGAAAACCAAAGTATGCAAACGGTTGGAAGATGAACATCAACATTCCAAGAATGAAGTTGGAAGAGCTGAAGCAATATTTGTTTAACATTGTTGATAGGAAGATTCATGCTCTTTATTATGAAGTACCACACACTGGGTTTTCAATCACCGTCAAACTAAGAAACAACTATGATATGCATGTGATGTTTGATATTTCAGCAGCACAAGGCCAGTTGGAGATTTACATTGACCATGCAGGTGTCGATTTTATTATTGCAAAACATATATGCCCAAATGCTACCTTGGCAGAAATGATGGATCATGTGATAACAGACTACACAAGTGACAACGAGGATAGAATGAAGAATATGGCACAATCAGATTACAATTTTGAGCAAATGGTGGAATGGGCGGAACAAGACCACTTTGAGCACGAGGAAGCTAAAGCAGATGAACGTAATAAAGCGATTTTGAAGCCTTGGTTCTATTATTAAATTTGTGTCATGTTTGCATTAAGATATCCTCTTTTGTTCTTGTACTTTATATGATTTTCGTGATATGTTATCCTCTTTTGTTCTTGTACATTACAATTTTTTTGGAGCACAAACATGAATGCTAAACTTAAAATATATACACCTTCAAGAATGATCTCAATTAATCATAACCACACATACTAGTTTCCTCACATCGACATAAATAATACATCCGGGCCATGTTAAACCTAACTGCTTGGAAAAAGAGTTCCATATTTTTCTCATCCCATCTTGGTGGAAAGTTTTTTTGTCACAAACTGATGTAGGAGCCAACAAGTGATGACTCCACAATCTGAGGAATTCTGTTGCTGTGGGCATGGAAAAACTGGGTCGTTGTAGTAAAACGTAAAGTTGTAGTGTCTCCGCCCTGTTCGTGTAAAGTGTCCCAACTCTTCTAAACAGGTGTTGAGATGGCCAGTCCATTCTTCTAGATAGTTTTTTAGAAATCCACAACGATCAGTACTGTGCAGGGAGTCAAGAACAAACAAACTGGATAAACTTAGGTTAATGATCAAAGTTACCCAGTGATTGCCTCCTACAATCATCGGCATCAACACCTACATTGAAAATTTATTAAAAAAAATACACAATCGTATAAGATTATATTGAATCATTTTACGTTGAAAGACCTTTACTTACAAAGACGACATCATCCCATGACGGGTACGGAGGCGTGCTACCATCCAATGTTCCCCTGATCCAAGGAGCTATCGTAAGCATGGGTACATCACCTTTTTCAGTGGGGTAAATCGAGGCTGTCCATGACTTCGAAACAGTCCATACCGCATTAGCTGGCCTCATTCTTATTATGATCTCGACCCAACTATTCATATGCTGATTTACAAGAATATATTGAGTCATTTTACGTTCTTGAAAATAAAATAATCTAAACCTTTAAAAATATAGAACAATAAACTTACATCGTCAGTCAGCCAACCAATTTTATCGGCTGGTCCTGGATCATTACCGTTCCTGTAATGATCCGGAACTAGCTTTTGAAAGAAACTCAGATCTGCCAACCAACCCCTTGGAAGGCAGTCAAGATATATAACTGTTGGGTTTTCAAGGAACTCATTAAGTGGAACATACGTCCGACGCTCAACCTAAAAACAAAAGATAAAGTGTAACTATGTTAATCAAAACATAATTACTAATAAATTTAAAACATCTTTTAGTGTTACCTTCTTGGGGTCAACATTATGTACTAATATTGGAGCCCCAAAACCAGAACCAACACAAGTAACATCATCAGCCTCTTCATCCTCATCAACCGCTGCTTCTCCTAAGTTCAACGGTGGAATCTTCGAGGTGTTCTTATTCCGTTTTATTTTACCCGGACGTTTCTTAGGGACGATAGTGGTAGGTCCCTGTTGGGTATACGGATCTTGCTGATATTTAGTCGGTCGACAATCCCTCCTCGGTCGCTCCATCGCATCCTTAACATCAATATGATTACTAGTACACAATAATAATCGATATTTATTTTAAATAATTAATATGTTACCTGCTTCTCAAGCCCAACGTTAGGGCCGTGAGATGGACCTCCCTGGTCATGAACGGGCGTGGCAAACGCAGTGAACCCATAAGGTGTACGTGTAGCAATATGTTCGCTGGTTGGAAACCATGATGGACATGTAGACGGCACCGCAGGTGAAGGTACATGAAGACCTTCAAAGAAAGAATCGTTAGGTGCCGCAACAGTTGGACGGCTGGGCCGTTGCGATCCCTATATATAAAATTAAAAGGAAAAGTGAGTAACCAACAAATGTAAATATAATTAAATGAAAACCACTAAAGGCACTGAAACCAACATTCTCACCAACAACGAAGCTTGATTCTCTTTGTGGCCGTGGATTCTTCACAAATCGGAATTGATGCAATACATTTTTTAAACAAACAATTAAAAAATATTAACTAATGTTGATACAAAACAATTATTTAAACAAACAATTTTTTAAACTGCTTACCCCATATTTTTCGTTTAATTGTTCGATTTGGAAGTCATGTTTCTTTAACCATGCTTCAACTACGGGGGGAATATCTTCCCGCACAGATCGGTTTGCCGGCTGCTGTATGACTGGAGGGGGGCGGGGGGCGGGTTCCCATCAAAAAATGCTCTACTTTGAACCCACCAGTCGGTATTTTGCTCAAAGTCGTCTGGGGTAAGCCTCGCCAACGGTCGCCTTACCTTTTAAGAAAATGTACAATATATACAACATTAAAAAACCAAACAAAATTTATTTATTGTATCGTAATAAATTTAGTTCATATGTCAAACTCACACTCAATTCGCCATCCAGAATAATGTCTAGACCCGCCCGGTTCACCACGTTTCTAAAACCTCAAGCAATTGATCGAGGATACAACTGTTGACGAGAAAAATAGGTAGGGGTACCGTGCGAGAACGTCTCCAATATTCACGTCTACAAAAAAGGTATTTATTATTAAAAATTGCTAACGGGAAACATATACATGAAGTTTACAAATTTATATATGACATACCTTGAAGGCCCATACAAATCCATTCAACGAGTACTTAGGAATTGTAGTAGGATCCCTCCCCTCGGCAAAGTGCTTTACCCTACGCACTACTGCTGCATCCTTTATATTCTTGTACAAGTTTGGCCATACATAAGACCCCCACGGATACATATTCCAGGCATTTAAATCCTCGACTAACCTAAATAACCATTCTTCGACTACTTTCTTAATCTCAGTCCCTTCTAACACCAACATCAACACGGATATCAAACAAACACGAACGGCATCCTCGTCACTCAACTCAAAAAACTCTTTACCTTTTATTATATTAAACAACATACCAACTTTTATTGATTTTGAATCAACTGTCGAGGGGAACACTCGTCTCCTAAACAGCATAGGTCCATCTTTATAAACATTTCTAAAATCCGTCCCAAACCTTAAACTAGTAACTAGACAAAATTCCTCTCTACCAAACTTAATTCTCAACCTCTCCTACTCGAGAAAGATCACGTACACGATATCTCAAAGGAACAATATCTGTCTCACCCTCATCACACGACACTTGGTGGCATATAAAATAATGCACTAAGACACCACTCTCTTGCATTTTTGGTATATCTAGCAACCAACCAAAACATGTTTGCCTAAATAATTGTTCCCTTGGGGTGTTCGTGATCAGAGTTTTAATAAGCCTAACTAACGACAACTTACTCCTACATGAAACTTCCGCCGGATAATCCTAAAATAACAAATACATATAAATATATATAACAACACATATACTTTACAAATAAATAAACAATACGTGTTTTATAGGAAAAAAATAATTTAGATTGCGAAATACCCGATAATCCGCCATATTGACCACCGCAGCCACCACCACCACCTGTCACCTTACCACCAACAACAACAACACCACACAACAACACCACACAACGACAGCAACAACACCGCCAAAACAACGACAAGAACACCACTACAACACCACCAACAGCAACTAACGGTATCTTTTAACACCAAAACAACACAACCAACACAACAACACTTCCCAATAAAATTGCTTCAATCGTAAAGATGGAAGTATTGCTTTTTTTTTTCTTTTTTTTTTAACTCTTCTTAAAAATGGCTTCGATCGTAAAAATGGAATGTATCTTTGAATGCTTAGTATCAGTTTTTTTTGCAAATGCAATTCATCTTCAAACTGCATGGCTCCTCTTTTATCTTTGTATATCAATTTGTCGGATTAAACATGCAAGAGTCTCTTCAAACAGCACCTTTGCTCATTCCCAATAACATTCTCCTCCTTCCCTAGGTTTGTTTTTTATATACAATGTGTTTTGTTTTTATACATCATGCGCCAACTTCCCTAGGTTAGGTTTGTTTTTTATATTCCATGTGTTTTTGTTTCTATACATTCTGCGTTAACAAATACGCAAAATAGGATAAAATGAATATTATAAACATCCTGCGCCTCCTGCGTTTTAATTGGCGCGAGATGTGTTTGTTAGTTTTTTTTTTTTTTTTTTGAACGGCTTTGATTGATCCACGTAATTTTGCGTATCCTGCGTAAAGATTTACGCAGGATGAATGGGTATTTCGGATAAATGGAAAAAAGCTGGGCAATTTGAGATATACTGATACTTGCATGGACTCTGCAGTAATTTTCTCAAAATAAAAAATAAAAGTTTGTACCTTGTTTATCTATGAAAATCCAAAAGTCAAAAGCATCAAAGTTAACTAACTATTGACTCTTTCTTTCTCACAAACAAAAGTCAAAAACCTTAACGCCGACAAAAATGTCGTGCACACACAATGAACAAGAATCCAAACATAACAAAACCAATGAAGAAGAAGAAGAAGAAGAAGTGACAGTGATGGGTTTAGGGAGTTATAAAGGGAAAGTAAGAATGGTGAATGGAGATCCATCAGATGAGATGATTCTTTTATGGGGTCTTCAACAACCCATGTTTTCTAAAGCTAATGCTTTTGTTGCTCAGTCGTCGCTAAATCTGTCTCTTGATGCTTGTGGTCGCTGTTTATCTATATCTCAGTCACCTTCTTCTTTGGTTAGTCGGTGTTGAATTGGTTTTTGTTTTGGTTAAGTGTTTTCTTTTTATTTTTTTTTTTCTTTTTTTTCGGGATTTTTGAGCTAAAACCCTGAACCAAAAAACCCTTTGTTTGTCTGGTCATAGTACTAGTTGTTAACTGTTATTGATTTTTTAATATGTAGCAGTCACTTATATGTTATTTTGAATTGTAGTCAAATAGTTCTGCTAACTAGTAATAAGAATGTAACAAGCCGTCCCACTTCAGTAGGATATAAGACATTTGAGCCCCTTATAAGCTTGAAGACATTTGAACCCCTTATAAGCTTGAAGTAGTAGGCTACTAGTGTATCCTTCTAGTCTTCCACCATGGTTTTAGTTGAAACCCGGAAGGATACAAGAGTTATAGTTAAGGTTTTTATTCAATGTCTTGATGTTTAGCAGACTCCCCAGTCCCCAGTTCATAAACTTGCAAGGAATTTTGATATGTTTCAGAAGTGAACATTTTAACTTCTGTGTTAACAGACTTCATCTAAATTCTTTTACATTTTTTTTTTTTTTTTTGTGGTAGTTACTCTAGTTAAAGTTTAGTTATTTAACCCTTAATCATAAGTCATTCTGTTTTATCTTAAGTGTATATTGGTTTACAACTTTATACTGATAGTAATAAGACCACACCAAGACCGCAAATAACCCCGCCACATCAGCGCAAACTCTTCTCTCTCATAGACTAAACACTCGTAGTAAGGGGACAACACTCACAACAAAAAACATACCCCACAAAATTATTAAATATAAACAAAAAGCACACACACGAACCAAACAATTCATTTGGTCCACTGACGGACCAAACCATTGCAAATCAAGAGGGGGGGTAACGCGTGCCTTATGGTTTGAGTAGCAAGGGGGACGCGTTTGGTTCGGGTAGACTGACCGAACCATTCGGTCTTATTACTTTTAGTCTTATATTCTTACTGCTGCTAAAAACAAATAGTAAGTGTTTAACATCTAAACTGAATTAGTATCGTCTTTGACTTTAAAAGTCAAAACATTCTTGGAATGTACAGTGTTGTACATCAAGCCATTTGATTAGGTCCGTGTTACAGTGAAACCTTTTATTTAATTTCATTACTTCAATTTTGTTTATTATAATTTTAGGGTGCTCCTGGAGTAACGGGATCAGTTATGTGGGACAGTGGAATCGTTTTAGGGAAATTTTTGGAGCATGCAGTTGAAACAGGGCAGCTTGTTCTTCAAGGCAAAAAAGTTATTGAACTAGGCGCAGGCTGTGGTTTAGTCGGGTAATAGTTTTATTCGGATCCTTGTCCTTTTCTACTTTCCATTTTCTCATTTTGTGTTTTCAGTTGTATTGCAGCTCTTCTAGGTTCTCAAGTTATTCTTACAGATATGCCAGATAGATTAAGGCTTCTAAAAAAGAACGTCGAAGATAATCTGTATGGAAACGTTCGGGGTTCTGCAACAGTTAATGAGCTCATGTGGGGGGATCGTCCTGACCGAGAATTGGTTGAACCCTTACCTGATTTTGGTAATGTCTCTTACTTTTTCATAATAAAAACTATTTCGTTGCCATCTTATGCACATACTGAGAAGATACCGTGACCTTTGATTGTATATAAAAAATATTAAATGTGATGTGCAGAACAATTGAAAGGAAAGTATGTTGGTATTTTATACAAATAACCTTTTTTATTGTTAAATATTAAACCAGTTGTTTTAATATCTTGGTGTTTTGGGAATGTAGTGATTGGATCAGACGTGATCTATAGTGAAGAAGCAGTGACGGATTTGTTAGACACTTTAATCGAACTCAGTGGAATTGAAACGACTATTATTCTGGCTGGGGAACTTAGGAATGGTAATAACTTGTGTTTGAATTTGCACTTTATAGATGTCAGATTTGAAGCTCTTTTCTCATTATTTACAGATGCCGTCCTTGAATACTTCATGGAAGCGGCAATGGAGAATTTCATCATCGGTCGTGTTGATCAAGAAGGTTGGCATCCTGATTATCACAGTCCACGTGTTGCGATGTACGTGTTGGTTAAGAAGGTTACACCACAGTGATAATGCATGTGGGATTTACACCACTCTACTTTTTTTTCTTTCTATTCTTTTAGAAGCATCAAGAAGTAACAATTTTGCAGTCGTTTATGATATCTGCCGTTTGTTATGCTTGTTTATACTCTGAATGGTTGATGGGTAAGTAGCAGTTGCAGATCAATTATACAAGGGTATGCAATGTCATATTAGGATAATAAGTTTTACATGTTATAGTTTATAGTTATACACTACCAAAAAATTTCTCAAGATGTGCATGTGCTAATCTAGTCGACTATGTTCAGTTGAGAATTCGAAACTCTTTGTATGTATTCTTATATTTCTGTTTTATTATATCAAAATAATGTACATATAAGAAGTGAGTCTGTTAAGGAAGAAACAATTGCGGTGACATTATCAATGACCATTCTGGCGTGAATGCACCAATCAAGTACCAACTAAAGACGCTTGTAATATTTGGTCAACATTGTATACTCATATGAGACTGATTCATAATTCTTTGAGAACTGGATATATTATTCTCAACTGATATATTATTTGACAAACCTTGCAGAAACGACTAAACCTCGTTAATCAGCAAATTTGTGTCTTTTAATAAGCAAAAGGGCGCAGAAATAAACTTTAATGCAAGGTTTAACTAAAATTCCAGAGGTTGATAATATATTGATTTCAGTCGACAATTTTCCCATATCCTGTCCTAGTCACAAATTTGTCCTTCAAAGCACATAAGATGTGCATCATGCTATGTTTCCACATGACAAGATTCAAAGAGTAATTATAGATACTTTATAAGGTCAAAAGACAAAAGTTGCTGCATTCAACATTTTCTGCAACAATGTATTAGGAAATATTAGCAAAAGAGAACAAGTAATCATCAGTCTTGACTTTGTGAAAAAAGAAAAATCCAACACTATGTATAATTGCTAACACCAACTTCCAAATGCTAGACCTAATTTCTATGTGCAGGACAGGAGAAAAGGGTATTACAGAACTTATTTAAAAATTATCCTTGGCTTGCCGGATCACACCCAATGCCTCGGCACCACTCGCATCAGCTGGAATATTCAATGCTCTACGAATTTCTCGACTTGACGTACGAAGGAATGGATTACATAACTTCTCCTTCTTTAACGTGGTCGGAATCTAATGCATAGAACCAATGGTCAGAGACGATACTCAAAATGACAGAAAATTTGATACAGAAAAAGAAAACTAAAATGCATATAAATGGTGGGTTGGGCAACAGGCCATATACCCAAAAAGGACTGAAACAGGTCGTTTGTTAATTTTGTTAGTACAGTTCAAAACGTGCCGGCATAGAGTGTGTGTCACAAGCTACTGAACCGAACCGGCTCACTAGTGGTCTAATTCCGGTTGAAATAGGTCGGCCATTTTTCAGTGAACTGAATCCAAGTTAAAGGTTTTCTAATTTAGAAAATATAAGTATGAAAGTATCAAAAGAATTTGTTGCAAACTTTTATAATATGAATTTGTCATAAAAGACAGATTCGGTTCCGGTTTTGGGAACCCCAAGAACCAGGTTTTTAAAAACTCCAGAACCAACAATTGAACTGAATATAGCCGGTCTAGTCTGGTCCCGTTTTTATTACGTGGTTCTGTTTTGTCTTTTCGAGCAAAACATTTTAGTTCTGTTGACTGGACGAATATTGGACAACTCTAGTTCTGCATATTACTTTAATAAATAGTGACAAAAAAAAGTTTGACAATTAAGCAGTCCTTCATTGTCATTTTCATAAGATTAGGGATGGCAGAAACACATGGTGACATTATAACTCAAAACAAGGAAAATATACCGTAGGCAAGTGCTTTTTACGAAGATTGGCAATATTGGCTGCATATGCCTGTAGTTCCTCATTCCCGGGTTCAATAGATAGTGCAAACTTCGAATTACTCTGTCATTAGGACTTCCACCATTAAGCATACAAGCTTGATTGCAAGATGACTTAAAAGAAGAAAAAAAAACATCACATACCAATGTATATTCATGACCACAATATATACTTGTGTCTTCTGGCAATAATAATAACTTCTCGAGGGAGAAGTGCATCTGATATACAAAGGAGAACAACTATCAAGAGTCAAATTATGCAAAGCATAAGTAAATATTACTGTCTACCAAATAAACTATAACTACTAAGCAAAAAAGCAAACTAGCATTAACTAGTACCTAAAAGATATCTTGATCTTCCCTAGAATTAATAACCTAATAATATATTAGAGCTTTTAAAGTAGCAATATCATCTTCGTTATCCCTGGTGATGTTACCATCATTGAATATAAACGACTAGAAAAATCTGTTTTCCTTGTTTCAACTAACAAAATACCGACTGAAGAAACACATATCGGTTGCACATGTAGATAAACATATAGGTTTAGTGTAAGGATGAGGTAATATATATCCCTTTGATTCAACTGACTAGAGATAGCAGATCAAATTAAGATCCTTGAAATTATATATTATCCCTTTCAATTCAACTGACTAGAGATAGCATGTGCACACATATTATGTACTAGACGAGTACCCGTGCATAGCAACGGGATTTTATAGAGGCAGATAGTTGTAGTAATAAAAAAGAGTTTATGGGTTGTAAACGAAAAATAATAAAAGTTTAAGAATTTGGGGATTAAACATGATTTAAACTAAATGAAAATAATATGGATTATGGGTTATAAACGAAAATAATAATAAAAGTTTATGGTTTCCATATGCATATATATAGCCTGCCAATAGTGATGTCCACAGCAATATAGCTAAGTCATAAGAACAAGTCATCTTAACTTGGCCACCAACAGATTCAATACTGCAATACTATGTTCCATTTAAGGCCCAATATATCTTATCATGAATCAACAGATACGTTTAGCATTAGTTATGAGCAAATAAGAAATTTTCGGGGAAACAGTAATAGAAGTAAAAAAGCTTCCCCGCAGTGAAAACTGCAACTTATCAGTGAAAAACACGATATCAGTCTGATTACCTGTTCAGGTGTTCCTTCGAATAGTTTGCCACATGATAAGCTAAATAAAGTATCTCCAGTGAAAATAGCACCAGAGGCTGGAAAATAGAAGCTTATATGGCCTGCAAGCACAGAAACAAAGTATTAACAGTTGTCCTTATTCTCCTTTCTCCGGAAGATCCTGCAGCCTCTTTCAATAATCTTAACTTTATACAGTTAAAGATTTGTTGCTATATTTACCAACTCATACAAATTAGGTTTAAATCTCTAAATACAGACATGGATCACCAATCATCAACAAAAATTGATGTATAGTGATCCTCAAAAATAACTTATCAGTCCGTGTAAGGCTTTAAAAGTCCCCATGCCATGATAGCCATTTTTATAAAAAGTGCAAGTTGGCAGTTTTTAACTTTATATAACAATAATAAAGTTGCAACTTAACATATTCTGTAATCAAGGACTTGTGGGATTCAAAGCCACTAAAATGATGTAAAATTTGGCCTCTTGAGCACAGAAAAAGCAAAAGGCTGAGGAAAGGAACAACAAGAAAGAATAAATTTGAATGAGTCTTTCTCACATAACGACACATTAAATAAAAGAAGTCCAGGAGAATCTATTGAATTGCAGAGTACAGTATACCTTTGGTATGGCCCGGGGTTGAAATGACATGCACCTCATGCCCAGCAAACATCCATGTATCACCATCATTTAAACTGATATCAATGCCTGGAATTCTATCCTTGTCTATATCTGATCCAATTACCTGCAAGATTACAAAAACGATATAGAGCATAAAATAAGTATATAGTTTAACAAACTCATGGCAGAAAAATTAATAAACTAAACTTGCCCAAAATCTATCCCAATGTCGTAAAAGATGGTCACCAGACTGCAACTTCTTAATTTAAAAGTTGTGTACAGTGTATTTCAACAACAAAAGTAGCCCGATTTATGAATAAAGAAGCTGCCATTAGTCTTCTTAGTAACACATAATAGGTAAGAGCAGTCATTTTAGTATTCTCCATGCAAATAAGTGGGACCCCTAAGGGCACGCTTACTAGGGTTAGTAAGCTTCACCGTAGCAGGATCGACAGCCTCTAGAAAGCTATACGGGTGTCTAGTCTTGTCCTACATGTTTTAGGGCTCTGTCTACTCTATTACCTTCCTATAGTACTCGTAATTCTATGTTGTATACAAAAACAAGGAACTTTCTCATGAATAGATGGTTGCATTGAGAAGCAAAAACAGAGAAATTATATGTAAATTATTCTCCAATCCTTCTATATGTTTGTTGATTAGGAGAGTATGAGTGATCAAGAGAGGTAACAAACATGAAGAGCAATTAATTAGAAACTCAGCAATTGTTTATACTCTAGTGTGGTTCTTAATCTGGAGGTTCTCATCTTGAATTTCTCTTTGCACTCTCATCTACAGTTACTCGGCTCAAACTAAGATTGTAGCTAAGACCTGCGGATTGCAAATAAACTAGAAGGATGAAGCCAAAGCCAAAGCCATGGTGATTACTCGCTAGACTCGCCCTTAAGTTGATAAACAGAATTGTGCTACATGAAAAAACTCCTGATCTTCACTGAAAGAACTAAGCGACAGTAACAAAAGTTTCAGCTAGCGCAGATTCCATACTTATGTTGAACACTCCATTCCCCAGTTTAATAAAAGGGGAGAAAGGGAGTGAAAAGTAAAGAACACCAACTATTCACCATCATCTACCCCTTAAATTATTATTTCTTTTTCCCACCCTTCTTTTGTCGCCATCATCTTCAAATACACATTATTTAAAATGCCCAAATAGCATCAACGATTAATGGCCAAAGTCAAAGAAATCATGAACGATTATTATAAAAATATTAAAATAGATCTCTTAATTGAAAAAGAAAAAAACATATTTTCTTTAAAATTCAATGGTGGATTCCCTAGATTTACAAAATCCATATCAATTTCAATTCTTTTATTGATTTTTTCTAGTAGCTGTTAAATGAGTCTGCAAGTCATTTGTAAAAGCACATGAATGTTATGATAGTACATTCAAAGGGCATATTGGTATATTTGTTTTTGTTTTTTCTTAGTTTACTTTACATCTCTTTCAAACTAGAGAATATCAAAATAATATAAAGTTTATTTCCTTTCATGTACTCTTCTCTACTTTACTTCCCTTGCAAGAAAACTACAGAACACAGTGGAAGTCTCACATAACCAAGGAACAGCACCGCAAACATAAGGGCATCATGAACCTATAAGAATGAAGATTCTCTCAGGAATGACACTCAAATATTCCATGAAAACTGCAAAAAGCACTCAGGCTTCTCAAAGAAAAAGGACACACAAGTCCCAAAAAAATAAAGAAGCATGTGTATCCCTTTATGACTGAAAAGCACAAACTTGTGATCTCATCAGATCTAACCAATATTGATCCCAACACGGCAAAACTTTGTTGTTGGTTAACTATAATAAGGATGCAGGTAGCAATCATTGCCACCACTAAGAACCAGCAACCTTTTGATATAATTTCCGTGGGTGCCTAAATCAGTGCTAACAATTGTTCTCTTAGGCATTTCATTGTCAACCATTAACCCAACGTTCATTTAAACCCAAAAACAGAGAAAATCTCAGACTAAAGCAATGAATCCAAGTACATGAAAACAGCATTTACAAGAAGATTCAGAACACCACAAAAGCAAAACCAGATGGAACTTTCTTTCAAGTCTGAAGAAGGTACACCTGACAACAATACGCTACAATAATAAATTAATAATCTAGCCTTTTTTATATTATCACCTTCCAACTCGTATCATCTTTCTCGCGTTTCCTTCCTCTACCGTTAACAACATTAACTGATGTTATCTAGTAATCTTACTAAGCAATGTCTCCTTCAACTTCCAAATTTTGCTCAGCCTCAAGCATGTGCAAGCACCATGCTCACTGCTAAACCGTCTTAATGAGACAATACATTTGGAATATAGGCGAACGATTTGTTACTGTGTAAGTAGTAATAACATAGAATCTACTTTCCCAAAATACTAGTCGCTAGAACTCCAATTTGCTACAAATCTTATATATTTCGAATTTTCGATCAAGAATGGAAACTGAACCACCTAAACATTTTCATTCATTTCTTAGCTATGACCTACAAGACTCAAGTGTACACTAAGAATTTACGGTAATTAAGTATTATGTAGCAAAAAGTTTTAACAACCAAACAGAAAAAGCAATTGCACCAAAATCATATATATGGCTCACCTTTGCCCCGTACCTCGCTTTCAAATCCACATTTCCTCCAGTGTGATCAAAATGATGATGGGTATTTAAAATGTAGTTCAGATTTCGATTGTTCCTGCTCAACACATCTACTATTGGTAGAGATTCAGATGGATCCACCACTCCAACAGTACCAGTATCTAAATCATGCAAAAGATATGCATAATTATCCTTCAGGCACGGCACCTAAATTAAGCACGAAAAAAAAGGTTCAAGACAGTTGTATAATTGTTAAAATTCAGCAAACAAGTTAACAATAGTAAAATGAAAACTCACCAATTCAATCTGTAGCGATGAAGATATCTTAGAAATGCTACACAGATGAGAAACACCAAGCTGTCGACTGACTCCTCTGATTGTTTTAAACGGAAATGAAAACATTTGCATAAACCCATACATAAGGTTTTTCCGAAGGCAGAGTTGCCTTATACCTGGCCATACACAAACCATCTTTCTCGCCTGACACATTAATAAAAAAAATCAAAAAAATTCAAGTCAATCCATCACAAATCTCAATATAAAACAATCATTGCCAACACACCATGTGTATTAGGATTTAGGAATATATTCCCTCTATTATATGATTGGAATCAATTTAACGATTTTCTGGTATACCCATGTTTTATAATATTCTTAAAAACATCTTCGTCAGTAACCCATATTGTTGACCTAACTAAATCTAAAGGCTAAAAAAGTAAGTTTACCTGCTTTTCCCCAACATTCTCCTCAATATTCTTATTTCTAATTTGGTTAACTCGTCTTTCCACTTTTTTTCAACAAATTTATTTTCCGTTAATCTTTTATCCCTTTGTAAACTTGCACTTTAAATTTGACTTCTCAAATGATCCACACGTAGTGTTATATCAGATTAGCGACTCGCCTACAAACGATCAACAAACGCCCTAAGCCCTAAACCGTAAACCTTGACTATAAAACATTTCATTTTAACATATACTCTTTTATAAAACCACCACCAAATGGCCTAGTGGTAAGGTCCTTGGCTTTCAAACAAGAGGTCAAGGGTTCAAACCTCAGTACGTGTGCACATTTGGGGGTGGCCAGGGAAGGGTTGGAAACGGTCCCGGGATTAACCCGGTGAGACCGCGTACATCTGAGTCAAAAGGCTCACCCTCCCCGGGTAACCTGAACAAGTAAAACCACATCCGTTTATTATACTCTTTTATATCTACCACTAAATGCTAAAAAGAAAGTTACCTGCTTTTCCCCAATATTCTCCTCAAAAGTCATATTTCCTAATTCCATTAACTCGCCAGTCTTTCCAATTGTAACAAATTCTTCCTGATCTTTCCACTCTCTTTCCAACGTAATTTCTTTTCAGTTCAACTTTTACACTGATCTAATCAAATTCGCCACTCGCTGAAAAAAAATACTACATAAACAAACGCACTAATCCCTAAACCTTAACCTTAAAGCAACAAATATCACCGACATTTTCGTAAAGTGTATCACACACATTTCTATTAAATCCCCAAATTCACTCATCATCGTAATAATAAATAACCCTAATAATATATGGGCCCATAAATAAATATCAATCAATTTAATTAAAGACAGACAATTAACATTAACATAGTATCTATTATTATAACATCTATGATGATCATTAATGTAATTAAATTAGTAAAAGATATTAGTAAAGTAAAAAAAGTAAAAGAAAAAGGGAACCTGATTAGAAGGGAGTGCAGTGGTCATAATAGCGGATGGTACGAGTGATTTACAAAATGTTTGCATTTTTATTTGCTTTTTATGTAAGAGAAAGAGAAAGAATGAGTGAATTGAAATGATGAACGAAAAACGGGTATGGGCTGGGTTGCATTACTACTTGGTAGAGTGTCATGTCATGTCATGTCCGCCGTATATTCCATTTCCATTGTCCACGCGTTTTCTTTTCACTTTTTTTACTACTAGTACTTTTTTAAGAATATGTTTTTTATTTATTTTATTTACTAGACAAGTATCTATAATGCATCAAGTCTCTAAAAATTTAGGGTGTTTGGTATGATGTCATGAATCACAATGGGTATGAGTTTGATAGTAGTGGTTGGTCCCTCACCTATGAAAGATTTATTCCCACCTCTCTTGATGTATATGGAGTATGGATAATATCTCACTTGCATAGTCATAGTTGTGGGCCATCTCATCTTAAACAAACACCCTTAATCACTTTCATAGTCATAGTTTGATTCCCATAGTGGGATACCAAACGCACCCTTAATACATTAATTATTGTATTTATTTTTTATACAAAAATCTTTTTTCTTTAAAATCTTGTGTAATGCTAAAGAAGTCCTACAATTGCTTTTTTGTTTACTGCACTTGTGTCATTTAAGTATTCAATTAATAAAATAGCTCGATTAGTTTTGTGTCAAACGCTTGCTATCTACCAAGTCATCTTCCAAAAGTCTTTAGTAAAGCTTTTGTTGTAATGCACCAAGTCATTCAAAAAGCTTATTAATAGTGAAAATTCTTTTGTAAACCGATAATTGTAGTGTTTCGTGTGACTAAATGAAGTTTTTCCTACAATTTACCTTGACTCGTCTTGGCTAGAAGCTTTTTCGAAAATGATATCAACTTTAACCGAGTCACTCATTTTCTATTTAATTTCATATTAATAAAAAAAAATGATTAAAAAAAGAGTTGTAAAAGGTTGTATAGCATTAAGCTTTAAAATTAAAACTTCTAAAAAAGAAAGCTCTTGATGGTCATCATGGATTGAGATCCTCTCATGTTCAATTTGAACATGAGAGGTCATGTTGAGATTTAATGTGAGTGGAGAAATTGTTGGGTCCATTCAGTACCCAAGTAATCTTAAACAAGGATTTGAATACAAAATAACTTAAGTGCTAGTAGACCTTAAACAATATTCAAGTCACTGAGTAAACAGTTGCTCAGTGAGTCACCTTCAGGATGCTTAGGACGAGTCTAAGAAGAAAGTCTCTCCATTCAGTGAGTGGCACTTAAGCCAAAGAAGAACGTGATGGGTTCAGTGAGTTACTCCTCAACAACTAAAGACTGAAAACAGAAGACTGAAGACCTGAAGACTGAAGACCTGAAGACTGAAGAATAGGCGGGACAAGGCGGGAAACGTTTGAATGGATAAGATGGAGTCCTTATCAACCTGAAGTCAAACTTTCCCTGAATGGCAAAATGTCAGGACAGTGTCATCACTGCTTCTCAGAAATCAGTGTTGTCCTATACCCAAAATAGCCTATTGAAACAGATACAAAATACGTAAGTATTTTGTCCTAACTAGCTTAGGTCATCTTTTGTTTTCTATCATTACGGTTGAATTTCACTTGTGTATAAATAGGATCATAAAGTGGAGTAAAAGTTGACAAGTTTGTGCACTAAATGCTTAGACATTCACAAACAACTTTTACTCCTCCAAATAGCAACCTAGTCACTGAGATAGCTCAGTAGGTTCAGTTAGTTGCTACTTAAGCTTAGCTTAAGTTTAGTGTGGAGTCATACCATACTTGTCATTCAATCCCAAGTGTTATTCCGCAAATACTTGGGTATAATTCTTTGTTAATTGCAAGTAGAATTAAACGTTGAAAACTTGTGTCTCTTTACTTTACGTTTATCTTTTAACAAAGTTCTTAATACATTACTAGTCATGGAACACTGGTAGTTTAACTCATTAGTTACTACCATCAGTGTGAAAGGGAACAACAAGTGGTATCAGAGAGGTTTGATTTATAAAACAAGTTTTATAAACCGTTCAAAACGCTTTTAAAATCAAGATCCTACCATGGCTGAAAGTGATGTACCCCAACTAGTCAACAAAAAGGAAGGAAGCTATAATGCTACTGCTCCCCGACTTGAGGTTTTAAAATTCAATAAGTGGAAAAAGCGTATGCTTTGCTACTTAACAGGAATGGAACCTTACTACATTAAGTGTATTAATGAAGGCCCCTTTGTCCCTAAGACTGTTGAAGGTTTACCCAAGCCTGAAGCTCAGTGGACTTCTGATGAGAGAAGGGTGGTCAATCAAGACCAACGCCTGAAAAGCATCATCATATCATGTCTTCTTGACGATATAATATAATCAGTCATTAACTGTCCAACTGCCAAACAGACTTGGACTGACTTGGTTCACAGCTCTGAGGGTCCCTCAGATACCAAGAAAAACAGGATCATGGACCTGAAACTTGAGTATAACACTTTCAGGGCAAAAGACTCTGAAACTCTCTCTTAGACTTACACCAGATACAAAACCCTTATGAATGAATTGACAAATGATGGTGTCATTCTGTCTAAGCATGAGATCAATGTTGGCTTTGTCAACAGTCTCCCTGAGAAGTGGTTAAACTTCTCTCGGGGTGTAACATATTCATAATCATAACACACACAAGAGATTGATGTTTGGTTCGATTATAGAGAGAGAAAGAGAGATGGGAGTTTCTTGAGAGAGAAAGTAAAATCTATTAGATTAGAATGAAAGCTCCAACCCTCTCCCTTGGTGGGAGAGGGTATTTATACAACTTACTTAACGCCCCACGTGGGCTATGGAGCGGGCTACAGTGGGTAAAGACCCGACCCGACTCCATGGTGAAACGATATCTAAACTATAACAATAAAGCCTACGAGCTATCTAATGCCAAAAGATACTCGGGGTGACCGAGTCTTTCATGTGAATATTTATATTCCTAACAATCTCCCCCTAAGGGAGGTCACCCCGGAAAATACACTTTGAATTCTAGCATTCTATTACATGACTGTAAATTCCTAGCTCGTAGTCTTTTGATTCTTCAAGTTCAGCACACTTTGTACTTCAAGCAATGATCGTGTGATTAATGTTCCTTTGGTATATGTGATCTTTGAGCATTCTTTGAGATCATCAGCCACCGTAAATCTCCAAGTTCATCCTTTGTAGTATCGCCTTCATGTGATGTAGTGACCATTGGACCGACATGCTCACACTTTTCTGGATCAAGAGACTTTGCATCAGAGTTGCAGAAGCATTGTTGTAAGTCTCTCAACTTTCATGATCCTTTGATAATGAATTGGTCGTGTGAGCATGGGGTGTGGATTGACATGTCTCTGCTGGAATTAGGTACCACCATCACCATCTTTATATAAATCTGAAATAAAACAGTTAGCAATAAAGTTGGAGAACGAATATGGCTTTGTCATTTGCTCGGTGTGGTTGGATTAACCTTCAGTTCCGTGAGGACCGACCTGTGATCAGGTAGAATCCCCTTTAAAGAAAATTCTCCTTGACAGGACTTTCCAGCTTGTTGTAAAGAATCATCCAACGAATTAACATCATAATCATCATACTAAGCATGTTCTCATACCGGAACGTCTCAAAGCAGATAGCACGGTAGAGTGAATCAGTGAATTAAATACCCAATGATTGATGAGAAATTGATTAGAAAAATCACTCGCGTGTCACTGGATAAACATTTTATGCAACACGACGAGGGTTTTATAAATTGAATCACATTTCTGTCATAAACACTTTTGTTTGAAAATTTACACAATCAATGTACTCGAAACTCAGTTGGTGAGCACATTGAAAGGTTTTCCAAAAGCATCCGTCAATCCATTTATTGGAACAAGTTTGATTCAAATGTGAATCGCCCCATCGTTTCTTTCCAGTTGTCACTAGTTTGATCCATGAAGGATCTCACATGTCACCTACCAAGAGCTTGTTTGATGTTCGCTCTAGAAGGATTTCCATCTTCATTGTGAATACTTGCATATCACTCAGATGTTCTGGCAATACCACAAGGATAATGCGTAGGACTCTTAATATATGTTTTCTTACTTTTCACGGTGTATGAAACAGCAAGCATATTGGAAATGTGTCCTAATGAGATTTATGGATGATCTCTTGGCTCTAGACTTAATAGTGCGTTTTGATTTAGTGATCGGAGGCTGGAGAGGACTGCCACCTTTTCAATATCATCTAACTCGGAGTGAGAGAGACGATAGAAATGTATTGATCTCCGTGACAAATGAAACAAGAGTCCTTTGAGGGACCTTGAGTGGCTAGGGAGGGTTGTGCAGCGTATCACTGGGTCCATGATACTTGTCTTCAATGTCAGCAATCAACTAAGTGATTCTGACAGCATATGTATTGACCCGGTTTCTGCCTAAAGTGTAAGGAGGGCTTCTTTCTTTTCACCCTTTATCTTTACATTTCTTTTTCATTCTTCAACCCCTTCAGCGCTTATCAAGACTTCATCACTAGTACCTTGTTGGGTTTGTTCCAGTACTAGCTCCATCTCAGTCGGCATTCTTCCCTTATTCTCACTTTTCTCCTTTTTTTCATCGTTCCTAAGGACTTCTATTCTAACTATAGGATTGTCCCTGGGAAGATCCCTCCGGTTCTGGCTGGATCATGGGAACTGATACCTAACCTTACCATCCTTATAACTCCAGTACATTAAATAAAATGGTCGGTCTTTGGTATTCTTCCACAATTGCCATCATAAATCATTCGCTCCCCTTCAATATGTGCATCGATTATACGAAAGAGTTTAGCACATATGAGAAAGCCTACACTTGAGTCCAAAAGATCACATTTTATCAGTTTTCATATTTAAATCACATTCTCTCCCCCGATCAAAAATTTCAAACCTTTTGAGATTTGGGATCTCAATTGATTTAAATAAGTTTAGTGAATTTGGGAGAAAATGTGATCCGATTCAATATATGTTGATAATGGAACATTACGATGCTCCCCCTCAATCTATGAGGGAGAATGTTAGTGTCAGGTATGATAGGTTTGAAGGATTTTGAATTAAAACAATCATTCACTGACACATAACAACAATTGTATAGTCACTACTTATGATGTACTCCCTCCGTCCCACTATAAGTGTCCACTTTCCATTTGCACAAAGTTTTAGGAAAGTGGGGCCAACTACACTCTCCACCAATCAAATATCACTATTACCCACTAAAGTCTCTTCTCATTGGTTGAAAATATTCTCTGGACACTTAATATGGGACAAGCAAAGATACCATTGTGGACACTTATAGTGGGACGGAGGGAGTACAAGATAACTGTTACGACACAAATGATGTTGACCTTTACGCACAGATGATGTGATCATTCGCTTATCTGAGGGAGTCAGTAGTCAACATCAATTATCCATCCACCAACAAAACTTCCCAAGTATTGTAGATCCCCACTCGGCAAGACCAGAATTAGTAATGCTTTGTTGAAGTGAAGGTGGTGGTAGTGGTGAAGGTGTTGTTGTTGTTGCTGCTGCCGATGTTGTTGTTGTGGTGAATTCAGAGCCAGTCAATGGAGTTTGAATATATGATCAATTGGTTAGAGCGGGAGCAGGCACATTCACATCAGCCATGGAATCTGCATAGGAATATCCACAAAGATGGGCATACATACAGATTAACTCTACATTAACCGCTAACACGCAGCGGTTTACCTACTCATAAAATCATATTCATGTCATGATCAAACCACAATCAGGAAATATTTCAAACCGCTATCTAGCATGAAGAGCAAGCAGCAATCATGAACATGGCAATTCACTCATATTTCAACATTCAACTCAGGATCTTATAAACAAGATTCTAACACGATAGCTACATACCTAAGCATATCCTGAGTGCACAAGCAATACGTCAACAACAATTAAACAGCTATCGACTAACAAAAGTCAATCAACATTCGAAACTCATTCAATCAGATCATACAAATGCCTGTGGAGTATTCAAGAACATCAAACACAATGGGTTTTCTAACTTCTTTTAGATTTTGAGTTTTAAAGTATTTAGGGGATTAAACGAGGATTCCAAAGTGACACAAATGAACCTTCTAGTTACATAAAGCTAGGAAACTATAAGCAAATTGCACATAATGCCCTAATCTTTCTAACAACTAACACATTTGACCATTTGAGATAAAGCTTAGTAAGTTCCTATTCAACTAATACCCCATTAACTGCAAAAACCTTTTTCTAACAATTATGAGATAACCAAGAAACCCGTTTGATGATATAAAATTTGAAATCACTCTCCCCCTCAATCAATGACCCGTATTCGAGTTAACGAGCTGTAGTCATTGATTGAGTGACAAATTTTATGAACAATCCAAGTCTGAAAGAATTTCAAACAACACGTTACCACCATGTGTCTCACAAATAATTTTTAGAAGAATCATATAAGGAAAATTATTTGTATACAAAGAAGACTTCTCTTCTTATACCATAAATAATGCACTGAAGCGTGCACTAGATCGGAGATGCACGGATATGAAGTAATCCATGCCCGGGTGAACTTCACCCGTTGTTAGGAACATCCGTCTTTTTGCCGACGTGCTTTCCTCATTTTGAAAAACCGGGTTGCATATCTGAAGTAATAGCAAGCCATTTAGGCATGTTTTGAAAACTTTTTGAACTTCTGCTCGAACTTCATTTAAAGACCCGTGTCATTGTTGAATGACATTTTTAGGACCGTAAATATTATCGATACCAGAAGACATGCCTTGAAAAACTATTTTTGGAATTTTCTATTTTTCTGATTTTTATGGTTTTTCTTGGTTTTATATTTTTGTATTTTGTTTTTGGTATAAAATATATACAAAGTATATCGTTTTTATGGTTTTTGTTGGTTTTATATTTTTCTATTTACATTTTGGTTTAAGATATGTACAAAATATATTATTCCATTTAAGAAGATGTTGACATGAATACCGAAATAAGGATATCATTCTGTACATTGTAGAAGTTTGTAGTCAGCATCTCTTAAACTTTCACCACCAAAGCTTTCGAGGCTCCTGAATAATCGTCTGAACTTGAGCCTTCTCAATGTGAAGTTTTGATAGCTTCCCCCCAAACCGACAATCTTCTTTTTGAGCAGTTTCAAAGCTCTCTTTCAAGCTTACATTAGTTAAGTTCACAGCGGAATCCGTAGCAGACCACATCAAATATTGCTGCTCCTTTTAAGAATAATCATCGTGATTATCCATTCGGGGGATCATCAAATAGATCAGCAACGTGTCATCTCACGCTTGAGTAATTCTTCTCATATTTCTTCCCGCTAGAGGTTGAAGTAATGCATACCAAAAGTATCAAGAGGCCACTTCCCCCAAGTAGTTGAAGTGATGCAATCAGTCTCATTGTATGAAGCTCAAAAACCTGAAGTGCACACTCAATCCCATTAATGAAGTCGAAAACGTAACATCAACATCAATTAAGACTCGGAAATGCACTTTTCTCCCTTCAGGAAATTGCATATGAGAATTGTTACACCAAAGTCAACTAAGTCCCGAGTGTAAGCAATTTATCCCGTATGTAGTCGAAATGATAACACCAAGACAGTACCACAAAAATCAAGTAAATCTCGGATGAACACATTTCCTTCTGTAGGATACCGACTAACCAGAGGAATCATCATACAATTGTGTACCTCTTTAATCATCAGAAACTGTTTCTTACATCTCTTCCCCCACGAAGTTGGAATAATACACCAAAAGCCACGAGTTAAAACACTGATTTTCTCTGCGGTTATGACATTTGTCTTCCCGAAATAACTTCAATTAAGAAGAAGTATAAAGTTCATTATGTGTACTCGTTGTGCGTTCAGATGTATGTCTCTTTCCCCCTTGCTGGTTTTGATACCTCAGAATCAGCAACATATGTTACGCACATATACTTGAAATCTTGTGAGAAGAACAAAATTGGCTCAAATGTATCAAGTGAGAATCAACCGCTACCGAAACTATCTCTGACTATCTTTACCTACCCTTAAGTAGGCTATTTGAAGTGATAACTGACGGAGCGAACCCGATATACCAATCTTGAAACTGAAGTAGAATTTCTCGTTCTCGTGACTTAAGCTTGCACAAATGTTGGAAGAATGGTGTAGAGAATTTATGCTCCAAGCAAATCTCTAAGTACTCAATACCTAACCAAAGTATGAGACATTAACACCTCTTGCGATTATCCACAACGTCATCGGCGTGTGACACTGAGTACTACAACATATCTCCTTTAAGTGATAGTTAACCAGGTCTTCAAACATTTACCCCGACTGCTGGTAACTAGATAAACTAAGTCTTCAACTTAAATCTTAAGCACGAGCAAGTTATCATTTGTAGGATATACCTATCTTGATTGTGTGGATCTATTCGGGTGGTCTTGGTTCATGGAAGAGAAGATCCATGGTTGAGTTAGGTGGAAGAACTAGAGAGAGAGGTGGAAACCCTTGAGAGAAAACTTGAGATCTATTAGATTAGTGTGTGTTTGGTTACAAGAGTTCCAACCCTTCCCAAGTGTGGGAAGGGGTATTTATACTTACTAATATTATGCCCCTAGTGGGCTGTGGAGTGAGCTGACAGTGGGGAAAGCCCCGACCCACTCCACAAATATAAATACGACTAAACTAATAATACTAATACTAATATTGCTAAGCTAATATAAATAAGCCTACGAGCTATATAGATGCTAAATAGATGCTCGGGGTGACCGAGCCTTCATCTGAATATTTATATTCCTAACAATCTCCCCCTAAGGGAGGTCACCCCGGAAATAATAATTTGAATTCTAGCATTCTTTCTTCTGAACTTGTCTTTATAGCTCGTAGTCTTTGATTCTTCATTGTCTTGAAACTTTGTGCATTCAGCAGTGTTCGTTTGATGACCGTTTGATCGTCTTGGATGATCTTTGAGTATTCTTCGACTTTATCATCCAACATTTGTTTCCAAGTCATCTTTCAGCAGTATGTTTCCTTGTGATGTGATATTCTTCGAGCCGACATGCTCACACTATTTGGTGTCATGATCTTTAGCATCAGAGTTAGCAGAAGCCGTGTTGAAGGTCTTTTTGGTTGATCATGACTTTGTTGAATTACAATGATGATGTAGTGTGAACATGTGGTAGAGGATTGGCATCTTTTCTGCAACCAGCTACAGCATTCCACAGCTACAACCGCCAGAAGTTCCTGCATACGACAGTTAGCAACAAATCGACCGGTACTTACAGGTTTGGACTTCGAGATTGTTAACAGCATAGTGTGGAAACTCTCTCTAATCCTTACCAAGACCGTTCCTAATCGAAAACCCACAGAGGGCTTTTTAAGACTATGCCGTAGCATTTCAACGATTAGGTGAGTCGCTGGAGATCACTCCACGACTGTAGACCGTTTGAAACCGCCGCGACCACTAAGCGTAATCCACGAGGAATTACCGAAGTGACCTACTTTCAGGGCTGCTTGATGATGACCCTGGCAGGAATTTCCATTCAATCATTGAGAATTACATTAGTAAATTCCCTCATAAATGTTCTGGCAGATTGCTAAGATCTGCGTAGGACTCATAAGTTTACAACTGGTGTCCTTAATGTTGAACAACCAGTGTAGAAATAATTCGTGTCCCTATGAGATCTTATTATGCATCTCGTGGCTCTAGACTCTATTGTGCGTTTTGATTTGGTGATCGGAGGCTGGAGAGGACTGCCACCTTTTCAATATCATCTAACTCGGAGTGAGAGAGACGATAGAAATGTATTGATCTCCGTGACAAGTGAAACAAGAGTCCTTTGAGGGACCTTGAGTGGCTAGGGAGGGTTGTGCAGCGTATCACTGGGTCCATGATACTTTGTCTTCAATGCCAGCAATCAACTAAGTGATTCTGACAGCATATGTATTGACCCGGTTTTTGCCTAAGTTGTAAGGAGGGCTATTTCTTTTCACCCTTTATCTTTACAATTCTTTTTCATTCTTCAACCCCTTCAGTGCTTACCGAGACTTCATAACTAACACCTTGTTGGGTTTATTCCAGTGTTAGCTCCATCTCAGTCGGCACTCTTCCCTTATACACATTTCTCCTTTTTAATCATACCTAAGGACTTCTACACTAACTAGTGGATTGTCCCTGGGTAGATCCCTCCGGCTCTGGCGGGATCGTGGGAACTTGAACCTAACCTAACCATCCTTATAACTCCATGCGTTAATTAAAATGGTCGGTCTTTGGTATTCATCCACGATTGCCAAACCAAATCTTTGAAAAATCTCTCAAAGTGTTCATGATTCTGAAACACATTTTTGCAAACACTTGAGAGTTTTATATTTTTCAAATGCTCCCCCTCAACATGTGCTCGGTTGATTGTTTTATAAATTTGCACATGTTAGGTAGAGCTCGCACTTTTTGAATTGATCAACTTTCAGTGAACATGACCGATTCGAGACACGCTTACATCACTAGTTAGACTAGCTTGAAATTATTACCCGGCCTGGTCAAGTCCACAGAAAGTTTCTCGAAACGGTACACTCTACTCAGACACATCCTTTTCGAGACACGCTTACATCACTGGTTAGACCAACTTGAAATTATTACCCGGCCAGGATATGTCCTTTCGATCAATGACAGTATAGGTTTCGTCAATTCATTGGTTAAGTCTGAGTCACGATCTCATGCTATGCCAAATCCTTTTTGTCCATTCGCTCCCCCTCAATATGTGCATCGATATACGAAAGAGTTTAGCACATATGGGAGAGCCTAACATTTAAGTCCAAAACATCACATTTTCATCAGGTTTCATATTTAAATCACATTCTCTCCCCCGATCAAAATTTCAAACCTTTTGAGATTTGTGATCCTAATTGATTTAAATAAGTTAGAAAATGTGGGAGAAAATGTGTCCGATTTAATATATTCTGATGATGAGAACATACTACGCTCCCCCTTAATCTAGGAGGGAGATTCACTGCTTATTTTGCACAAATTCGACAATTATGACACAAATGATATTGACCTTTTTGCGCAGATGATGTAATCACCCGCTTTTCTGAGTTAGTAGTCAACATCAACTATCCATCCACCAACAAATCTTTTGCAAATGTCGTTGATCCCCACTTGGCGAGACCAAAATAGATGAATGGTGGTGGCGGTGATGAAGGTGTTGTTGTTGTTGTTGCTGCCGATGTTGTTGTCGTGGTGAATTCCGAGCCAATCAATAGAGTTTGAACGTCTGATCAAATGGTTAGAATGGGAACTGGTACATTCATTTTGGCTATGGAATCTGCATAAGAATATCAACACAGATATACATACATACAGATACACTATTCCTAAATAGCTACCCTTCAGCAGCTTGCCACATTATAATACCAAGTTCATCTTATACTCAAACCACAATCAGGAACTACGTCAAACCACTATCTAGCAAGAAAAGCAAATACCAATCGTGCACATGGAAATTCACACAGATATCAATATTCAACTCAGGAACTTAGGAACATGATTCTAATATGATAGCACTATACCTAAGCGATTCCTGAGAACATATGCACAATATCAACAACAATTAAGCAGCAGAGACAAGCAACATTTGAGACTCATTCACTTAGATCATACAAATGTCAGTGGAGCATTCAAGAACATCAAACGCATCGGGTTTTCTAACTTCTTTCAGATTTTGAGTTTTAATGTATCTAGGGGATTAAACGAGGATTCCAAAGAGATACAAATGAACCTTCTAGTTATATGAAGCTAGGATACTATAAGCAAGTTGCACATAATGTCCTAAACTTTCTAGCAACTAACACACTTGGTCATTTGATATATTTAAGCAATTTCCTCTTCAACTAATACCCCATTAACTGCAAAACCTTTTCTAAGAATCATGAATTAATCAAGAAACCCGTTTGATGATATAAAATTTGAATTCACTATCCCCCTCAATCAATGACCTAGTTAAAGATTTGTAGTCGTTGATTGAGTGACAAATTTTATGCATAATCCAAGTATAAAAGAATTTCAGGCAACACATAATCACCAAGTGTCTCACAAATAATTTTCAGAAGAATCATTGAATGAAAACTATTTGTATACAAAGAAGATTTCTCTTCTTTTTCAAGAAATGATGCACTGAAACGTACATCAGATCGAAGAAACATGGATATAAAGTAATCCATGCCCAGGTGAACATCACCCAGTTGGAGGAACAACCGTCTTTTTGGCGACGTGCTTTTCCCAGTTTGAAGCGCGGGTTGCTATCTAAAGTAATAGCAAGCCATTTAGACATGTTTTAAGAATCCATTTTAACTTCTGCTCGAGCTTCATTTAAAGACCCGTGCCATTATTGAATGACATTTCTAAGTCCGTAAATGTTATCGATAAACAGAAGACATGCCTAGGTGAAACTATTTTTGGTATTTTCTATTTTTCAATTTTTATGGTTTTTCTGGATTTAAGATTCTCTATTTACAAATGCAGGATTTCTATATATCTATTTACAAGATGGTATAAAATATGAATAAGTATATATGTACAAGGATACGAACCAGAAACCATTACTCCTCAGCATTCTGAATCTTCACCGCATTCATCACTTGACTTGCTGAAGAGCAATGTGAGCACTTTCAATCAGGGATTGATTCTGGCTTTTCACTCTCCCCGAATTAGTGCTCTCCCCCAATCTGACAACCTTTCTGATGAACACCCATAATAGGAAGAAGACTTTGGATGAACGCCCGAAATATGAAGAAGTCTTTTGATAACCAAATGCATGTCGTCTTTAATCTTCTAACACTCCCGTCCTAGAGTGACGCCGTCAAAAACCTTAGGCATCTTTTCGGTAGTTTAAGTTGAGCCTCAACTGAAATCTAGCTTAACCCCACAACTCATCAAACAAGAACTGTCATGAGGTTAAGCTAAACCACAAATTTAAGCCCAGTAACAACTTGATTTCAGCTTAACCTCACAACTCATCAAACAAGAACTGTCATGAGATTAGGTTAAAATCAAGTTGGACCTAACCTTAAACTACAGAACAACTTGAACCTAACTTAACTCCACAACTCATCAAACAAGAACTGTCATGGGATTAAGTTAAATATCAAGTTGTAAGAAAAGAGCTCAACATTTTTTGAATGTAGAGAAGACTGTAGACTCGACCTTCTTCAGGATTGCCCAATGTGGAGGAACAGAATACCAATCATCTTCATCTCACCCAATGCCTTCCAGTAACCTTACATGTAACCCATCAGCCCGCAGCATACACATGAGATGATAACTCCTAACAGAGAATGTAGAATAGACTGACGACTCGACCTTCTTCAGTCTTACGTATAACACCAAAGTAACAAGTTGAACCACTGATCATCTATAGTATGTATCCATCCTTGGATATTAAGCCCTGATCACTTGAACCTGTTGTGCGTCCTTGATGTACACATTCTCTCTCCCCTGATGGTTACGATTAATCAGCCCATGACGTAACAGTGAAACGTAAATACCAAGGTAACAAGTTGAACCACTGATCATCTCTGCGGTTCTCAACACCGGAATATATGATTAAGCCCGATCACGTGAACCTGTTGTGCGTCCTTGGTGTACACATTTCTCTCCCCCATGATGGTTACGATTAATCGGAATCATCATCATGATGTGTACATGTAGCCTAATGACGTATACATGAAGCATTGACTAGAAACCCTTTGTTGCTGATTGAACCAGTCCGTGAGAATATATAGATTAGCATTCCATGACCATGTTCTTCAACACCTTGATAGACGGAAGAAGTAGTGTTGGAGAAACATGGTTTGCACGACTCCTGAACTGACGTATTCAGGAGTCGTATGACCAATTCTCAATCATCAACCAACATGTAGATTAATATTCACCCTTTCCCCCCTCAAAAATTGCATATGCCTGCCAACTGCAATTTTTGATGATTGAACTAGTGAATATGAATACCATCAATGGTGAGTAGCTCCACTTGAAGGTTCTTGAAGACTGACATGTTGTTTATTCACCCTTCCCCCCCTCAAAAATTGCATATGCTTGTCAACTGCAATTTTTGGTTGAATACGTGAATAAAAGAATACTCCAATATGCGCCGATTCACTTGAAGATTGAATAAGCACGGAAAGAGCATGAATCTTGTTGATGAGAATGGCCATTAATAAGAAGACTCCTCTTCTTTTGAAGATAAAGTGCACTCAAGCGTACACTTTTCTTTTCTTTGATGAACGAGGCCTGAACTGATATGAACAGACATCATTATGATGAAGAGCGAGGCCTGCACTGACTTGTACAGACGTCATTACCAATGAAGAGCGAGGCCTGCACTGATGTGTACAGACGTCATAACTCTCTCTTTACTACTTCTCTCATCTAACTCTTTACCAACCCCATTATCATTTTGTCGGCTTGATGTCGTGACCACTGATGGAGAAAAACCCAATATGATGAACTTGAGACTGAAGTAACATAACCCGAATTTGTGACTTAAACTTGTACTAATGCGAGACAAAGAGCGGTGTAGAGACTTCGTGCAACATCGAATCCCTAAGTACTCTATACTCTTCAACCAACCAACCATCAAGTATAAGACGTACATCACCTCTTGAATATCCACAACTACGTGTGACACTGAGCACTACAACGTAACTCCTTAAAGTGATAGTTATTTTGTAATAGAGAGAAAGAAAAAATAACTAGATATCCAAGTCCTCGTCATTGTAAAGGTTAAAAGCTCGAACAAGGATCTCGAAGAATCTTCATCCAACCTCCCCGATATCTTCAGATACTAAGTACACGCACCCATGAAATTTCACTTCAGCCTCAAATAAATAATACTGAATTAACGCCGTAGTCACATCTCGTCTTTTAAATGCCCCGATCTAGCCCTTCATTATGTTTTAACTGAACTTTGATAATGGTTTTAACCCGATCATGTTCAAGAGCGCATAACCCATCATCACGGGATTTTACAAATCTATGATTTAAACCGAGAAATAAGTTCTTTCGCGGGATTTTACAAAACCAAGAAGAAACCGTGAGACATTACCAGATTGAATGTGGCATGACTGATTTGGTTTTGGTGAACACCAGTTTGGGTAAGAATATCTTGTGAGAATTACAGATCACATCACAACTTTTAGAACCTTTGTCCAACTATCCAACCTTGTACACAGACTAGTGACCACTTGATGAAGGAAACCCGATATACCAATACTGAAAACTGAAGTAGAAGTCCCCAAATTTGTTACTTAAGCTTGCACTAATGTTGGACGAACGGTGTAGAGAATTAATGCTCTAAGCAAATCTCTAAGTGCTCAATACCCAACCAAAGTATGAGACATTAACACCTCTTGCGATTATCGACATCGTCATTGACGTGTGACACTGAGTACTCCAATAACTCTTAAGTGATAGTTACCCCAACTGCTGGTAACTAGATAACCCAAGTCCTCAACTTATATCTTAAGCACGAGCAAGTTATCATTGAAATCATGCATCCAACCATCCCCGACTTCAAGATAATATAAGTAGACGCCTTCGTGAAATTCAACTTCAATCTCAAATAAAGAATACCAAATTAACTTCGTGATCATCTTGTGCTGTTGAATAGTCAAAGGGAGAAGAAAAATGCGCTAATTCTTAGCAGTGCCCATGACTCATAGTCAGTCCTATCAAACAAAGCTGTCTGACCCAGCTACTTGGATGTTATCAGGTGCAGTGCATGGAATAGTTGTCGTACTGTGTACAGGATTTCACAGTTCTTGAGATTTATTTGAGAAATAAATTCAAGAACAAACTGCACAACAGTAAGTATCAAACTGCTGTAGACTGAACCACTGAATCCTGAAACGCTATGATCTGACCCTGCTGAAACCGGAACTGCTAAGATTCAAACCGCTGGAGACTGAACCGATACGATCTAACCCGCTGTAACCGGAGCCGCTAAAATTCACATCGCTGGAGATGGAACTGCTAGGAAACACGCCTAATTCTCCCCCTCAAAAAGGGCATGAAATGACCTTTTTGCCAAAGTTAAGAGTCTGTGATGATCGTGAATTTGACAGGCACAAAACATGGAAAGAGACAAATGAAACTACTGCAACGAAGATGGTGATTAAGACTCTCTTGTAGTAACCCCTTGATTTCCTCCTCATCAATGGTTTAGCAGATTAACAATTCATTGAAGCTCGTAATATGCCACAACCGCTTGATGAAATACGTATAACTTAAAAGTGAGTAAAAGGTTAAAACACGTCTCCAAACGAATCACCTCTTGTCTTTAAGCCTGACTATCTCTTGAGAAGATCTTGTACAACAATCCCATTAGAAGCTTGAGAAACAATAATCACTTGATGAAGCTTGATAAAGAACAAGTCCGCGACTTAAACTTGCACTAAATTGTGATTTAGAACCTATATTGAGCACAACAACGTAACTCCTTTAAATATAGGTAGTGATATATACCTAACCTTCCATCCTTTATTGTATATATCCACTTCGTGAACATCCAAGTCTAATCACCTTAATCACCTTAAATTGCAAATTGTGATTTAGAACCTATATTGAGCACAACAACGTAACTCCTTTAAATATAGGTAGTGATATATACCCAACCTTCCATCCTTTATTGTGTATATCCACTTCTTGAACATACAGGTCTAATCACCTTAAATACGCTTGAGCAAGGGTCATCAAACATCGTGCATCCATCCACCCCGAGATGTTTGTGACACTAAGTACACCAACCCGTGAATTAACAAACCAACCAAGTTACCATAATTTCCCAATTCCTGCTGATCTTGAAGCACAAACTTATCCCGAAAAAAAAAATAGTCAAACCCCGTAAGTTTTATTTTGTCTAAATCCAAGTCCCGCCTACTTGTCCAAAATTAATTTCACGGGATTTTACAGCTCTTGAGATTTAAACCGAGAAATTGAATCTTTCGCGGGATTTTCTAAAATCTACAAGAGAAACCGTGAAGTCAATCAAGAACAACTAAGAGTGAGTTGCAATACTAATCTTTACAATTCAAAGTCAAAGAAGTCAAATCTCAACTTGATCAAATTGCAACAAGTCAAGTCGCAGTTTGTCTAATCGCAACAAGTCAAATTGCAATCAAATCGCAATCAGTCAAGTCGCAACAAGTCAAGTAGAAACTTGTCAATTCGCAATTAATCAAATCTCAATTAGTCAACTTGCAACTCAAATCGCACAGACCAGATCGCAGGCTTACTTAATATGACAACGCTGCCAAATCCACAACTCTGTAGTTACGTTGATATTCATGAGCCCAAATGCTAGCCGTGACATGTGTATCCAGTGAGATATTCGTGAAACCAAAGTGCCACTCCTTGTTGCCAAACATTGTACCAAAAATAAACACAATGTGTTACGAATACATTTGATAGTTAGTTGACCAGCTATTTCGGATTTATAAAAAAATTCAGCCCAGTCTAATTTCAGCCCACAAATCCGTTTAGTATCTTTGGCTACACAAGAGGCCCAAGTGATTATTAACCCAATCCAACTCCAAACCCTAAACATCGGGTATTTAATATCCACTTATACACACCACTTAACCCTAATCTCATACACACATAATTAGACGCCTCCACTTATTCCACCAAGTGCAGTCAAACATAGATCGTCCACCTAAGATTAGTTAACCATCCATCCGTATAACTCCTTGTAAGGTCAGATAGCACAACCTTCCCATTAGTCAAATCCACCCTCATCTCCTCATCTTATCTCCATCATAAACAGGACGAACCAACACCCACACAACAAATTTATTATACCTCTGTTCGAATAATTAAACCCACGAAGGCCTCAATATTCTTGAAGGTAGGTACAATAGTTATGTTTGATTTGTGTTTGTTTTGGTATTTTATTTAAACCGAATGAAAGGAAAGATAAAACAAAGTTGTTTTGTCTCATCCTTATAATTTATTCGGACATAAACAAAATGAGTATAATCTCATCACATATCAATGATGTTTTAATTTCGTGTGTTGGATCCTTTTAAAGATCTTGAAATATCTAGTGAGACACGAAATAAAAAAAACTGAGGTCCTTAATTTTCTTGTTTCGGATCTATGATGATGTTCTTTCGTGGTATGATCTTTTAATGGTCTTGATAAAACTAAGATTACCACGAAAAGAAAGTGAGCTGAGATCTCGTAATAGTCTCCGTGTCTTGTTGAGAAGATCAATGGTAGGTGACTTGTTAGAAAAAAAAATGGGATTTGTGATAGATGATATGGGTTAGGTGTTAGGTTAGAATGTGAGGATAGATGTTTGTTGATAGTGAAATGTAATTGGACGTGGTTTTGTGGATTTGTTATTTTGGACAGAATACGTAATGTTCATATTTCAATCTGATTATGTATAGATGCTCTGTTGTGATGTGAATTTGTTGTTGTTTTAATTGTTGTTGTCTGATGATTGTTGTTCAACTGGTCATCTCCTTTCTTTTTCATTTTGATATTTGATAATACGTTGACCAAAGTAGATAGTTTGACCATTTGACCGAGTGACAGACAAACCGCATCGATGAAATGGTAGACAAACCGCGTCGATGAACAGATAGACAAACCGCGTCGATGATCATTCAGACAAACAACATTCATGAAAATTCATGCAAACCGCATCCATGAATCTAATAGACAAACAACATCCACAATCATACAGACAAACCGCATTCATGCTCATATATACAAACAGCATTCATGAACAAATAGACAACCAGCATCCATAATGTACAGACAAACCGCATCTTTGACTAGTCAAAGCTGTCACTATCACCCAATTTTGTCTTTTATCTCTTTTTGCAGCTACTGTCCAAACATGACACAAACCTCATCCAAGAACAATCCACAAAAACCACACTTTTACACAAACCGCATCTATGAACATGTACCTTTTGACACATACTACAATCAAGAACATTACCGTATACATACCAAACAAGCACATTCAACCTCAAATGAGCCACGAAAACACATGAAGCTTGTGAATACTTGACTGACATGTTGTTAAGAAGTAACATTCGAACAACCAAGAACCAAAAGCCAAGTTGTGTTAACCAAAACAAAAGAGAAACAAGCTGCTACATTAACCAAACGTATGGGATTGACATCAACCAAAATCACTAAGGCCCAAGATTCACAATAATTTTCAAACCACAGAAAGAGATAGCAAACTATTAAAAAATAAGAGCAAACTGTTAAAAAATATGTATTGTGTGGTTTTAATTTTCTTTGAGCAGTTAGATTCATATTGTGTGGTTGTAGTGAATATAATAAAACATTTAGAGCAAACTGTTTAAGCACACCATGAAAGTCATCCACATATGAAGTGACATGATTCGAACAATAAAAATGAGCAAATCAGTTTGAGAGAGAAAAAAAACTGGTACGAAACAACAAAAATGATAATATCAACACACAATCAATCGGATCTAACCATGGCTCTTGATACCAATTGTAGGATATACCTATCTTGATTGTGTGGATCTATTCGGGTGGTCTTGGTTCATGGAAGAGAAGATCCATGGTTGAGTTAGGTGGAAGAACTAGAGAGAGAGGTGGAAACCCTTGAGAGAAAACTTGAGATCTATTAGATTAGTGTGTGTTTGGTTACAAGAGTTCCAACCCTTCCCAAGTGTGGGAAGGGGTATTTATACTTACTAATATTATGCCCCTAGTGGGCTGTGGAGTGAGCTGACAGTGGGGAAAGCCCCGACCCACTCCACAAATATAAATACGACTAAACTAATAATACTAATACTAATATTGCTAAGCTAATATAAATAAGCCTACGAGCTATATAGATGCTAAATAGATGCTCGGGGTGACCGAGCCTTCATCTGAATATTTATATTCCTAACATCATTGAAAGTTATGCATCCAACCAACCCCGACTTCAAGATAAAATAAGATCACGCCTTTGTGAAAGTCAACTTCAATCTCAAATAAGTGATACCTGATCAACTCCGTAGTTACAATTAGAGTCACATGCCCAACAAGTGAGTGAACATACAATCAAATGTACGTCGATCCACTGTTCACACTTCTCCCCCTCAAAAATTGCATATGATGTTGCCGTTTTTGATTGAACAAGTGCATATGAGGTTAATCCACTGTTCACACTTCTCCTCCTCAAAAATTGCATTTGAGGTTTCCATTTTTGATCGAGTGAATAAAAATACAATCTAATGAAAGTAGATCCACTTGATGACGGAACGAGCATGGAACAAGTATGAAGCTTGTTGATGAGAATAGTCAGAAACAAGAAGATTTCTCTTCTTCCGAAGATAAAGCGCACTCAAGCGTACGCCTTTCATTTCTTTGAGGAACGGGGCCTGGAGTGTTTTCAGCAGACGCCATTATGTTGACATTAAGGCCCGAGGCTTGAACTGCAGTGTTCAAACGTCATATATCGCTGAAGAACGAGGCTTGAACTGATGTGTTCAAACGTCATATTTCGCTGAAGAACGAGGCTTGAACGGATATGTTCAAACGTCATTGTCGTTGAAGAACGAGGCTTAAACTGATGTGTTCAAACGTCATTATTCATGATTATCAAAGTTGAGTTTCATGAACCCCTAATTTATGAGATATCAGTCTTTTCGGCAACCAAACTCTGAGTCTTTCCTTAATAGGAGTGAATGATGTACCTGCACTTAAGTAAAGACTACCTGCACCAACATTAAGAGTTTGTTCTCATTTATATGGGTTAGTGATATCAGCATCTAAATCATTTGGGGTTTCATTGTCAACCTTGGTTTTGCGATCAGTGAACATCTTTCCAGTAGGTATCCATCTAAGACCAGCAATCTTAAAAATTCTACCCGTCGGTATCCACCTAAGACAAGATCTAGGAGTGTTTGGTTTCTCATGCACAGTGGAAGACTTTTTGAGAGAAAACCTTTGTCCTATAGCAATCTGCCTACCAGGTTTCTGAGCATAACTCTTTGGTTCTACGGGCTTGTTGTTGTTTCTAGTCTTAAGGGATTGAACCTTAGCACGAGCATTCACTTTCTTCAGGAATTTTGTTACACAATCATCATGATTTGCATTAAAAACACATTTATGACAAGTTGAGCAAACAAAGTGTTTGGATTCAGAAAGAGATCTAGGATTCTTAGAGTGATCTGCTATGGGAATTGCTTTAATCGACACGCAACTACTCTTAGAAACAGGCAAATTCCTAGTCTTTTCATGTGTGTTTTTCTTAGCATCCGTTAGGTTTTGATTCTGAACAATGTCTTTATGTCTAACATGTTCCTTTGGTGTCACAAATGACACATGTTTTGAACTAATCCTAGAAGAACTAGAAGCACTCATATGATGAGGTTTTGCAAAAGCATATTCCTTTACTTTAGGTCTAGATTATGAAGTGACTGGTTTTGACAAAACTTGTTTCGAATCAACTCGGGAGGCAAACAGTGGTTTTGGAAATTTTGACCGTTCAGATTTAAACGCAGTCGGTTGTCTAACAACTGATTGGTTTCTAAGTGGTTGTAAAACTGGTTTCCCCAAGATTGATGGTTTTGCAAACTTAGTGTTCACACTATTTCCTGTTAATTTTCTTAACTTGTTTTTTAATGCTGCAATTGTAAAACCCTTTTTCTGAAGTTAAGCTTTGAATTCATCATTTTTGGCAATCAAAGAGGTTGTCTGTTCTATAGTCTTAGATCTCGTTTCTTTGATTGAATCACACAGGTTTTTGCAATGCTTTTTCAAAGTCTCATTTTCCTTAAGTAATTCAGCCACTTTAAGTTCCAATTTAATGTTTTTTGTTTCAGTTGCATCACTGTCATATTTAGCCTTGACTACATTTCTTATCTCATGCATCTCGGTAATTTGTGTTTTCAAGTTGTTGATCGTTGAGTTTTTGGCTTCTAGCTGAGCTTTCAAATCATTTATCATAAAAAACTCACGGAATTCAGGAAATTCCGGATTTTTACATGGTTGGTTAGTTTGAAGACTTTCTTCCTTTTGCTGCATTGAGATTTCAAGTGAAATACAATGTTTTTCAAGTTACAAAAATCTGTTTGAAAGTTCATTAAAAACTTCTTTTTCAACCATATCATTTTATTTAAAAGACTCAGCCGTAAACAAAGAACTTGAAGCATCATCATGTTCAGCATCCTGATCAATTTCTCCCCCTTTATGGCTCATATTTGTTGAATCAGGAATGGTATTTCTAGCAGTCTTTTCCAACATATATGTGTCATAAGTGGGTTTAATTTGATCAGTATGCTGTCGTTCATTAGAAAGCACCTTATGTTGATCAGTGACATGTACCTCAGCAGATGGAACTTGGTCATTTTCTGGTCTATGATCAGTATCCACGCCATGTGTGATATAAGTCCCAGAACTTTCGCTTGTATCATGCTTATCAGACTCAGAGCCACTGCGTTGTTGATGTTGTGCTCTTTCATTAATGAACCTCTTAACATTACCCATGAGTTGGAGTAGTGTTTCTCTGAACATGTCAACCTCGATTCCTGTGTAATTAGCAAAACACCTTTTCGTCATTTGACTGTCATAATCATAATCCTCAGTGAATTGCGAATCAATGAACACTTGGAGTTGGTTGTTGATCACACAAAAGGTAGCCATGGATCTACCTTCAGAAAATTCTCCTTTGTCAAGTTGTTGTTCAAGTTGATCTAAATACAGAATCATTTTGACTGTGAAAGTCTGAACATCTTGACCAAAGAGTGATGCGAATGCACGTTTGTATCCTCCCAAGTATCCAGGTTGTTCAAAGAGAACCTTGAGATGTGAGTGAATTAATCGAAAACATTCAATGCAACTTTCCTTTGCATTAGGTAATATTAGTGGCTGATGAAACTCTTTCTCTTGAGAATTCGAGCACGACGATTCCATATTAGCATTATCAGAATCAAACACGTTTGTCTGTTCAAAAACGTTTGTCGGTTGTACTTTGTTGGGAATCTTATGTTCATCGATCATGTTGTACAATTTGAGTACCTCAGCAATGACAGAATCCGAAGTCTTTGACATGATATGAACGTGCACGGGATTTTACAAATCTATGATTTAAACCTAGAAATAGAATCTTTCGCGGGATTTTACAAAATCAAGAAGAAACCGTGAAATGATAATTGATATGTGTTATGATAACCGTTGGATCGGTACAATGATTAGAGTTTGTGTGTTAAAAGTGATGGTTGCTTGTTAGATTAGATGAGATGTTGTTTAGTTGTGATTTGGTTTGGTTGATGCAAATTGTTATGGTGAAATTTTGGTCTGAAAACTTAAAACCTCAATAACTTCATTCCGGAGGGGATTTGGGCCTCAAAAAATTCGTTTCATAACTTTGTGGTGAAACCTCACACTATTCAGGCTGTTCCGGTCGTTTTGACAGGTATTTCGCTGAAAACGGAGTTACGGTTCAAAAGTTATGGCCGTTTGAAATTTTGACCAAAAAAAGTCAAATTTAGTCAAACCGCAAGAGACAAACCGCAATGGCAACCCGCAGGGAGCAAATCGCAGTGAAGAATCAGGGGCAAATCGCAACAGAGCAACTAGCAAATCGCAATTAGCAAATCGCAACTTTGGCAAATCGCAGAACCAAAACTCAGAAGCAAATCGCAGAAGGCAAATCGCAATCACCAAATCGCAATTAGCAAATCGCAGTCCTCTGAAGCAAATCGCAGAAGCAAATTGCATATGCAAATCGCAGGTCACTTTCAAAAGTCACTTTCACCCAGTTTTGTCTTTTTCCCTTTTCCACTACTAACCAAAACGCAGAACCAAATCGCAGCCAAGAAATACCACAAATAATCAAATCGCAACCAAGAAAAGTCCAAATCGCAACCAAGAAAAGAACTTCAAACTTTCAAATAAGCCCCAAAATATCCAACAAGCTTATGAAATAAGCTAACCAATCACAAAAATAAACTATTACAACAATCCTAAACACGAAAGTACAAGCTTTTAACTAATCAAACCACAAACAAAGCTCAAATCTTGGTTTTTCTTTCTTTTCTATTTGAGCCAAACAAAAAGAAAAATAAAACATAAACAAACCACAAATCCGAGCACACACAATCTCGTTAATCAAACTATGGCTCTTGATACCAATTGTAATATATTCATAATCATAACACACACAAGAGATTGATGTTTGGTTCGATTCTAGAGAGAGAAAGAGAGATGGGAGTTTCTTGAGAGAGAAAGTAAAATCTATTAGATTAGAATGAAAGCTCCAACTCTCTCCCTTGGTGGGAGAGGGTATTTATACAACTTATTTAATGCCCCCGTGGGCTATGGAGCGGGCTACAGTGGGTAAAGACCCGACCCGACTCCATGGTGAAACGATATCTAAACTATATTAATAAAGCCTACGAGCTATCTAATGCCAAAAGATACTCGGGGTGACCGAGTCTTTCATGTGAATATTTATATTCCTAACAAAGGGTATTAGAAATGCTAACTATATTCAAAATCTTGAGCTCCCTGAAATCTATGGGAAGTTTGTCTATGAAGACAACTTAATCTCTAGGAGATACCCAGATTCAAAGAAGACTCAAGAGACCGAAAAGACCTTGACTATTGCACCCATATCCACTGCCTTCTATTCTAATGGTGTTGTGCAAGATTTACAACACCATTATAATAGAAGGCAGTGGATATGAAAACTTTCCAGGTGCTAAATGTAACAACCCGTAGAATTCCCTAGTCATTAGTGAACTTTAATCTAGTATTAAAACATCATTACTGTTCACTAAACCATTTTTACGAGCCAATTTGAAATTTTTGTTTATTACATTCTATAATTCAAACGTTGTTACATTATTTATGATACTATGAAACGAGCTCACACGCGCACCACGACAATCTAAAACACAAATAATAACCAAACGGACCCTTAATTTTATTTTGGCCTGTTACTATTCATGGCACAACACAATTTCAGCCCAATCTCATTTTTTCTTTCTTTCATACAATTCGACCAAGACTCATTTACTTGGCCCGTTTTAATTCTTATTTTGACACATGAGATGCACTTTATTTTACGTAGCGCGATTCTTTACACTCTCAAGATTCAGGAATGACAATGTTTTTCATTTAATTCGAACATTTGATTCATAAACGAGACCTAAAGCTAGCCTCGTTCAAACACAAAAATCAACTCACTCAAATATATACTAAGTCGACCAAAACTTGATTTTTCCTATGTTCTTTTAATTGTTCTAGTCGAATATAAAGTTATAACCATATTTCTCACCTTTCCTACATATTTGTCACGTTAAATAACCACTTGGACCTTTTAAATATGTCGAATATATTTTGTTCCATGCAACTTAAGTTCAAACCAAAACACCAACATACCACTTGGCTAGTAAACTCAAATACTATCAACTTGTATTATCAAACTCTTTAACCTACTACTAAAGAATCGAATCTTAACTTGCCACACCACTTGCCCATATTATTAATATATATACGAGACTTACATGAATGCAAAATCGAGTATCACATGCACTTCTGACCCAAATCGAATATATGCTTCCAAGTAGACCTAACATGCCTTTAAAATTACAATAGAATCAACTAAGTGCATGCATGCATCTCTATCTATATATATATACGTTTAAAACACATACATGAAAACACATTCACACAAACATTTTACCATTTTCTCTCAAACTCCCTCACTTTGCCGAGACCTCAAAGAAGACCAACAGTATTCTCTTTTATTCAAGTCCATTTCCAAGTCAACAATTCCCTAGTCGAACCATTAGTGATCATTTATACATGTTACTTCCATATCTTCCGAGTTCTTGATCACTTCGAACGTTAAACTCCACCTTAAAGGTGTTGTAAGTTTTCCTAAACACCTTTCAATTCATTAATATCGATTTATATTCATCTTATGCATCGTATTTCCTTTATTTCGATCGTATATCATTTTTGTTACATTTATACGCTTTTCATTTTATTTATTTTACGTTTAATGCAATGACCTCCTTATGGATGGCTAAAAACATGTGTTTTATCTATACTCGACACTTACATACTCGCTATTTACTTATCGTATCTCATTTCTATTTATATCGAACCATATTTCATCATATATGTCATATTTTATATTTCCGAACCATGTTAATGTCGACTAGAAATGCCCATGGCATTTCGAATTCATATACACAACACATAGTTTTTAATACTCAACATGTTTCTTCATATATTCAACAAACAAGCAGTAGGAATAAGCTAACTTAATAAGCTCTCTCAATAGCTTTTTGAACCTCAAAGTATATGGCCTTCGAACACAGTTTTAGTATATCGAGTGGGCTTTTAATAAGCCCAATAAGAACTTATGAATAAGCTGAGATATAAGCACTTGGAAATCATTTTTAGACTAATAAAATTAGCCCAAAACAAGGCCCAAAACATTCGAGAAACCCTCGGATCTAAAACTCTTAATGGGCTTGTGTATTTCGATTTAAAAGCCCATTAAGCTTAAAAATAAGCTTTTTGACTAATAAGCAGTTTTTATAAGTTGGAATAAGCTATTTAAAATTGTTAAAACTTTCAGAATATTTTTCACATTATTTTTGTACATTTTGGACTAAAAATGCAACGCATATTTACTATTAGGGTTTAAATTGTAACTTTTGTAAAACTAAGTACAAAACTGTCATTTCTATAAATATTGGGTAGAAAAGGTTAAGACATTAATTAGAAACCATAAAATGACAAATTGGAACCTTTACGGACTTAAAATGTAATTATATACTAACCAAGGACTAACGGTGCAACGCTAACTCCGTTAGGGTAAAAAGTGTAAAATCTGTGAAAGTTCAAAGACCAACAATAACTTTATTTTATTTTCATTTCTATTTCATATTTTACATTTTCAACTAAATCATGTGCATTTTAACATTTCGTTTAATATATTAAAACATGTTACGTTATATTTATATATAACGAACTTTAAACTTAACGTTTCGTTTCACCACTTTTGAGGAAACGATATTATTGGATTGAAAAACATAAAAACAAGATAATATTATATATAATATTATTTTTTAACTTTAAGCATTTTAAGCATATCATGCATTCACGTCACAATCAAATTCGTTATCCGATATTCTTTCACAATCACTATTCACAACATGTCAAATCTTAAACCATCGAAATCTCAGACTTCCCTATTATTCAGGTCGTGTGTTGGAGCCATTACCGTGATACTTTTGACATAACTTTACTTTGACCTTTACAGCTAAGGTGAGTCATAGCCCCACTTTTACTCTTTTATTCATTTTAAACTACTTGGGGGAGATACATGCTTAAATTACTTTACTCGTTTATCAAATACATGATTTATGCAATTATTCAAAACACTTATACTTTTGTGATACTCTACGCTTTTATACTTTTTGGACATGATGTGTAGTTTTATTACGATATGTGCCTTAATAGGTTAAACTTATTCTAATATTCATTATTCTTAGCAACTGTTTAACTCCTGGATAGGAGCCGATGGAGAGGTATTGATAGTAACTATCGGGACGATGCCCCCCACCCTTGTGTCCCTCAATTCTTGATCTTGGGTGAATATAATCCACTTTATATATTTGATATATTATTCGTAGTCAGGAGGTTCAGTTTGCTGTTATTCATTACATTAAGTGTTCATATAATCGTATACACATATGTCCTAATCTTACTTTGGCAGTGGGTTGTAAACACACAGGTTGCAAGTCATGTATGGGTGGGACTTGGGACTGAGTGGATTTACAATGCCTTTGCGGTGAAAACTTTATTCATTACATTTAGCAGTGGGTTGTAAACACACAGGTTGCAAGTCTTGTATAGGCGGGACTTGGGACTGAGTGGATTTACAATGCCTTTGCGGGGAAATCTTTATTCAAATACTTTACATTTTAAACTAAACTCTATGAACTCACCAACCGTTGGTTGACACTTTTTAGCATGTTTATCTCAGGTTAATAAGGCGATAGTGGATGCATGGATTCTAGAGTCAATTGCATACCTTGAAGACTCATATCTTATCTTTGTCATTCGATACACTTTGAAAACTTTTATGTAACTTTACTTTGGAACTTATTGTCATAACTCTGATTTTAATAATTCGAATGGTAACATTTTAAAACGTCTCATTTAGAGGTCATTTTCTATACCTTGATCTATATTATGAAGTAATACCCCCTTGACACTACTGTTCCGCTGCGGTAATTTGGGGGCGTTACAGATTGGTATCAGAGTCTTGGTTATAGAGAACTAGGTTGCATTTAGGAGCCTAGACTATAACTACTATATACATTGAGACTCTTATCACTATCGCCTTGCATAAGTAGAACTTTTTCCGTTATTATCCATGCTTCGGATATTATAGTACCTGCACCAATAGGGGAATCTCAGCATTTAGTCGAGTCATCAAAGGTGTGGAGCTTAGTGATAACTGGCTATTTAACTTAATCTTGTGACAGTTCTTGTTTGATGAGACATGGGATTAAGTTAAATAAAGGTTATCACTTGGCCGCAGAGAAATTTGATTATTTTGCTCGAAAAGGGGATTTCTCTTGAGGATACTATTTAGGGGAAATCTCAGAATTTAGTCGAGACATCACAAGAGTGGGGCTCAGCGATAACTGCCTATTTAACTTGATCTTGTGACAGTTCTTGTTTGATGAGACATGGGATTAAGTTAAATAAAGGTTATCACTCGGCCGCAGGAATTTGATGAGTTCACTCGAGGATTTTTGAGAGATAATCACTGATGCGTGGTTTTGCGACCTTACAACAGGTTTTACCTCTCGAGGGATCTCAAGAGGCTTGCAATCCCCACCAGGCAGTGTACCTGACCGATGTAGTATAGTGTAGTGGCAAGTACCGGGGGATTGATCGTTCTCTAGGGGAATAGTGTCGTTAGGATTGAAAAACTACTCTAATAGGTCTAAGGGTGAGGGAAGATTCTTTTTGTATTTTTTTATATTTTTATAAAAGCAAGTAAAATCTCGGGTTTGAAGGAGTGGGCGGAATTAGTTGCTAGTCAACTAACCCAAATAACTACAATTGCAAATAAAATAAAATAACTGAAAATAAAAAGGTTGTGGAACTTATATGGAGAGAAATGTGTTTACTTAGATTTCCTTACTCCCTAACTATCTTTTACCGGTTGATTAGTGTGTATTAATTGCGTGGATGACGGGTGTATTCCTTAATACCAATCGTGGGGTGGCGTACGTACTTCCCCAACTCTATAAGCTCCTACTTCACTCCTATGTCGAGCCGGCTAACAATAGTTAGGTTTCATTAGATCTAAGCAAACACAAGATAAATCTAGCCTAGCATGTTAAATAAAAGACAAGAACAAGATATAATCAAACAACACATAGACATATTGAATGATTAATTGATTACTTATCTTCAATTGAACATGGGAGATCCAAGGGTATAAAACCCTTAAAAATGGCAGAAAAATCGTCTTAGGGTTTCTCCTCACAAAGTTGCACACTAATGACTAAAAATTATGAAAATATATATAGAAAATCAGATCTGACGGCGTCACGTTATAGAGCTGACGCCGTCACCTCGCCGCGGTTAGGGTTTCTTGATGGCCTTCTTGACGCCGTCCCCTTTTAATCATCCAAAATCCTCTCTGGCGCGTCAAGGGTTGACGGCGTCACAATGGTGCTTGACGCCGTCACAGGTGATGCGCGTGATGTGTCGTTGCGGTTTAGCAGTTTTAATGCCTACTCAAGTTTTAAATTTATATTTAGCCGACTTATCAATAACACACACACTTAACGAGCAGTGTACCCGGTCAGTATGAATATAATGGTAAGTAGAGTGTCGATCACTAAGAGTGGAACGTATTATCTAGTTATTCTAATCAGTATTTTAATATATTAAGTTAGCTATACAATCTAATCTAACGCAAGGGGGTTCAGCCTGAGAGACTGGCACGATTTTGTTGCAATTAAATAATAAACAAAACCAATAGGCACGAATCAGCAAGTAGCACACACATACACAGATAAATACTCGAGACAATAAGAGGGCTGTCCTTATGATAAGTAGTTTGTCACTTGTTTTATTGCTAGTGTTATATGAAGTGTATAGTTCGATGCAACGCACCGAGATTAAGTCCTTTCTCGTTGGTTCTAATCTTATCGGCGAGTAAACCCTTAATGATTACTTATGACTATCCCGTTTATCTTTCTCCTACTTTTCTACAGACCATAGAATGCATAGGCATCTAATAAACAGGCGAGGGCAGAGGCATGACGACCCGATCAACGCTCAGCTAGCCACAGAGGTTATCAATGCACTAATAAAAGTCACCAATGACACAAACATATAAACTTTAATTGATGAGAAAGCAGTTTTAAGGGAGTGCAACCTTTCCGTTGTCACATTACACAAGCCACCAATCTTGATGAATTAAAGTTTACTAACACAATAAAACAAAACTACTTAATGAATTAAACATATGCAGCACCTTCTTACAGCTCTTGTATCTTTGATTTGGGTGTGTCTTGTGCTGCTACCTTGACTGAATTCGTCCTAGGGTTTCTGGTCTTCGGTTCGTATATAATATATGTCGTATGTCACCTCGAATTCGTCTGGTCTTGGGGTATTTATAGTTTCTGTCTGAGGGTGAGATGCGGCGCATCTATTAAGTAGATGCGGCGCATGTACTTAACTTCGCGTGGGGTCCAAGATTATAATATTCAGAAATATTCGTACACCGCCAGAAGATGCGGCGTATCTTCATCTTTGGATGCGGCGCATGTCCTCTTGTATCTTGGATCGTATCTGGTGAGATCTTGATAGTGATGCGGCGCATGTAATGAGTGAGATGCGGCGCATCTGGAGCAGATTTGACTTGATCTTGTCCATTTCAGTAGACTCTTCACTTTATGCATGTTTTGCTCCATAATTAGTCCAAAATCGCCAAGTTTCACCAAATGCTTGTTTTTACCTGAGAATTTCAAAAGTAAACGATTAAGTATCAATCCTCATACATAATATAGTAAAACAAGTCAAATTAATAGGATAAATGATGGTAATAAAATGTACTTATTTGAGTTCATCAACAGGTACTTTTCCAGCCAATTTTGAGACTTTGTCGTTTTCTTCACTTTTATGCTCCAAAAACGTCCAAAATGCTTCCTTTTCCAGATTTTTTCTCCAAAGTACCTAAAATGACAAAAGGAACGATTTAGGGCAATATTTGATCAAATAAATACGATTTAGGGCTTAAATGACCCCGTAAAAGCAGTACACTTTTCGCTTCATCAAATACCCTTACACTTGAGATTTGCTTGTCCTCAAGCAAATGCGCTTTTATTCTAATCAAAATACAAGTTAGGGGTCATTTAACGCTAATATAAAAGTAATTACAACAAGTAGTCGTTCCAGTTTAATCGTAATAAGCACGGAGATTACAAACTAGCACCTCACAAGTAGTGTTTAGATACTCACATCTCTCAGGTGTCATAAAAGTATATCTCATAAATGAAAATGAATAATATCTCTCACTACCTGTCATTGCAAATAGATTACCATAGGCTTGGGAAAGGATAAAAAACCTCCTCCACTAGGCGTAAGCACCTAAGATAAACTATCAAAGAGGGCTTTTAAACGGGTTATAATGTTAGGTGTAGGGATATGATAAACTCGGTTTTGTTGGATAAAGGATATTTTACTGGTGGCGAGTTAAAGATCTTGATTAATTACATGTACAATATGGCGTTGCTAAGCCAAGACTAGACTCGACTTAAGCTAATGAAAAAAATAATAATAATAACAAAAAGATAAAATAAACATAAAATGAAACGGGAGGTAGTCCGTTTTTATTTTATTTTTTTATTTTATTTTTAATTGCATACACTCTTGCCCTACCATCCATAATAATACATCGTAGGGGGGTTGTATCCCCCTTACACTTGAACTTTTACATAACTTTACAATTAACTATTCTAATGACTCGAATTAAGATAATCGAAACACTTGGAGTACTTTTAAAATATTTAGCACATATGGGGGTAATAATGTTGTTCTTCCCCATTACTCCATTACACTAGTACTTTACCCATGAGTCCCAATCGTCCCAAAACAATATGTACAAGGATATGACTCGACTTAGCAACCATGTAATCAATTAGATAATTAACTTGGGGTTTAAACAAATGTTGTCACAATAATGCACTAAAAATGAGTGCATACAAGGTAGGCTAAGGCGATTTGGGTGTACATTTAAGTGGGGTGTAAACAAATTCTTACTTTAAGTAAAATGCTTAAAGTTAGAAACGAAAAGATAGGCTCTGAGGGGTGTACTAGGGGTATCGTGTACTAAAAATGAGTACAACGCAAAGGGTGTGGGAGAATTACTTGACCAATGTAGCCAATATAATTATAACAAAAACACAGGTGTAAAACAATGGGTTAATCCTAATGCCTCTTATCATGTAGTAAATCTAACTACACGAATGTAGTCTCACTTGTGGCCTCGGAATGGTCCTAACGCAAGTTCTAGAATCTAAGTGCTACCGGTACACACATCATAGCATAAATGCTTTTCCTACCAATTCTAGGGGCGAACCTCACATATTTGGGGGTGGAAAATTTTTTAGTGGTACGGTTTTGTGCTAGTCATATAACTCCTATCCGTGAGACACTCATTAAGACCAACGTTTCACTCCTATATGTTGTAAAAAATTTTAAATTTGGCACTAAAATTGCCTTAACATGTATTTCTCTCAGTTTTATTACACATCTACCATTAAACAAACGAAAAATCAAGCGTAATAGCATTCTCTAAGGTATCGTACTTTACCCCCCCTTACACTTAAGATGAACATTGTCCCCAATGTTCAAATAACAAGATGTAAAAGTAAATAAGGTAAAAGAATGAAATCAAATACTCCCCTGATTCGCTCGGTGGATAAAGAGGTAACATGGTTAGATCTTCTTCCAAGGTAATGTTGAAACTTCAAGACTAAAGCAGCGCCAAAAGCTAGATTCCACATACATCTCCTTGTCCAAAATAACCTGTTAAACCTGAGAAAACAAACAAGAAAACCTGCATAACATCGGCGGGATAAATCTGTATAAGGATATAATGCTTGTGGAATGATTATTTTGCAGATTCCTGGAGTTTATAAGTTAGAGATTTAATAAAGCATTTTATGATTCCGGAAGAAAAACAAAACTTTCAAAAAAAAAAAATTCCAGAAAACTGTTCCTGACGCCGTCAGACTGGGGTCTGACGCCGTCAAAAGTGATCTGACAGATTTTTATGTTAAGTTTCCGGAAAATTTCTGGAAAAACTCAATCCTTATTTCCTGGAAATCCTGCAAAATATCATTATGACTCGATACAAGCATTTGACTCAAACAATTACTAATATGTATGTTAATTTAATATTGTTATGATTCATGTTCATTTGTTCTAATAAACCGATTTGGATTTCCCTTACACTTATCTTTTGCAAAATACCTTTATATGTAGTTAAGACGAAGTTAAAAACAAGATAAAGCATTTTCACAATTTAGTTTCGAACATGAATCAATAATAATAAAAATTAAACATACATACGGAAGCAAATAAAATCAAACAAACAAATAAATAAACACACAAAGTAAATAAAGCTTGGGTTGCCTCCCAAGAAGCGCTTGTTTTTGTTCGAGTCACGAGCCTAACTCTACCCTTATTTAATGGATAAAGGTGAGGTTTTCCCTACACTTAAGATTAAGTGTGGGTGATAGTAGCGATACACACCAACTTGGTAGGAGTATGCCACGTGAGGAAAGAGTGGTGGATGAATTATATGCTCAAAGATGTGTGCTCCTATCATCACAACCTTACCTAATTCAATTGGGCTAATGGGCGGATTAAGATTTTTTCCTAGAAAGGGATCATCTTCTATCAACTTCGAGAGATTCCTAGTTAAGAATTCACTTTGACCTAATAAACCCGGTTTAAACCCATAATGTTTTATATGATCAACCATAAATGGGTGATGTAAGTATGTAAGGTCATGGTTCACTCCTATATTGGCTTCCTCTCTACAAGGCTTAGAGTCTACTACCTTTATCGTAAAACTACCCGGACTATATGGTTTGATGGGTGGATCGGGACCTATTTTAATTCCTAACTTTTCATCCAAGGATGGAAAATTGGGTAAGGGTCTCGGTTGAGGCTCCGGTTCATCAAAACTAGGAACTTCCATAGAACTAAAAGAAAGGTTGTGATCACTAAAAGCATTCAAACCTATTTCTTCTAGTTGTGTTTGGTCAAAGGGCTCTACCTCTATTGGGGTTCCTATAGTCTCCTCAACTTCTTCCGGGTAAGTCACGGGCGGTGTGTGTGCCTCAAATGATGGTAGGACTTGTGGGGTACTTGGTGGGCTTATGTTACTTACCTCATCATTCCTTGTGTCAAGATCACCTATATCCTCATCATGTGTTTTAGTAGAATCTAACCCTAACATTTTCCCTAGTATCTCAAATCCTTCTCTAGCCATTTGAAATTCTAAGTCCGATTCATAGTAATATTCAACTTGATTACTATGTTCCAATTGCCTAAAGGATTCCTCATGCGTGTCATATGTTTTGGTGAAATCTATCCCACTCATGCAACTAGGTAGTTCAACACTAACCATCTCACAATCTTGGTCCAATTCAAGGTCCATGTTCTTAAAAACTAGGTCTTCTTGCTCATGGTACCTATAGTCGGATAAATCCTCCTCATTTGTTTCCTCAAGTTGTGATGTATATAAACCCATCAATTCATTCAACTTATGGTTCACGGTTAGGAAGCTTTCCTCAAATTTTTTCCAAAGGGTTTCACTAAAAGGAGTTGATCCTAACAATGATTGTTTAATAGAAGCCACACATGCACATAATTCATCAAACCTATCAAACTTTACACCCATCTCCTCTTGTATATATCTAAGATCACTTAAAAATTCATTGGAACAACAGGAAGCAAATCTATCCGTGTAAAGTAATTGTTCCTCTATTGTTAATGATCTAAATGGAATTTCATCCGCCATGGTGACAAATGAAAATGGTTTTACAAACAAAGGGCACAAAGAAAAAGATAGACTAAAGAAATCTAATAAAAAGAAAATAAATATCTCACTCGATAGGAATCAAGTGAGTAGACCTAATAAAATAAAAATTCAACCTAAACAATAACTATTCCCCGGCAGCGGTGCCAAAAACTTGATGCGTGGTTTTGCGACCTTACAACAGGTTTTACCTCTCGAGGGATCTCAAGAGGCTTGCAATCCCCACCAGGCAGTGTACCTGACCGATGTAGTATAGTGTAGTGGCAAGTACCGGGGGATTGATCGTTCTCTAGGGGAATAGTGTCGTTAGGATTGAAAAACTACTCTAATAGGTCTAAGGGTGAGGGAAGATTCTTTTTGTATTTTTTTATATTTTTATAAAAGCAAGTAAAATCTCAGGTTTGAAGGAGTGGGTGGAATTAGTTGCTAGTCAACTAACCCAAATAAATACAATTGCAAATAAAATAAAATAACTGAAAATAAAAAGGTTGTGGAACTTATATGGAGAGAAATGTGTTTACTTAGATTTCCTTACTCCCTAACTATCTTTTACCGGTTGATTAGTGTGTATTAATTGCGTGGATGACGGGTGTATTCCTTAATACCAATCGTGGGGTGGCGTACGTACTTCCCCAACTCTATAAGCTCCTACTTCACTCCTATGTCGAGCCGGCTAAGAAGCTCCTAACATGGGATCACTAGAATTCGCTCATGCATTAAATACAACCATAAAAACCTTAGTACGCATTGGTTCATGTTTCTTAAGACGTTTAAGCAAGTTACCGTATAGGAGGTTAGCCAGTTTTCTTAAGCCTAACATCGATAAACAATCATCCAATACAATTAATAATACACCAACAACCAATAATCAATAGTTAGGTTTCATTAGATCTAAGCAAACACAAGATAAATCTAGCCTAGCATGTTAAATAAAAGACAAGAACAAGATATAATCAAACAACACATAGACATATTGAATGATTAATTGATTACTTATCTTCAATTGAACATGGGAGATCCAAGGGTATAAAACCCTTAAAAGTAGCAGAAAAATCGTCTTAGGGTTTCTCCTCACAAAGTTGCACACTAATTACTAAAAATTATGAGAATATATATAGAAAATCAGATCTGACGGCGTCACATTATAGAGCTGACGCCGTCACCTCGCCGCGGTTAGGGTTTCTTGATGGCCTTCTTGACGCCGTCCCTTTTTAATCATCCAAAATCCTCTCTGGCGCATCAAGGGTTGACGGCGTCACAATGGTGCTTGACGCCGTCACAGGTACTTTTCCAGCTGATTTTGAGACTTTGTCGTTTTCTTCACTTTTATGCTCCAAAAACGTCCAAAATGCTTCCTTTTCCAGATTTCTTCTCCAAAGTACCTAAAATGACAAAAGGAACGATTTAGGGCAATATTTGATCAAATAAATACGATTTAGGGCTTAAATGACCCCTAAAAGCGGTACACTTTTCGCTTCATCAATCACCCTACTCTTTCACCATTTAAGTAGTGTCGAATCGCTGAGATATGTGTGTTTGGTGATATGTACACGTGTGAAAGGAGGCAAGTATAATTATGGTGTACAACATAATTATAAGTGCATCACGACTCACGTGGACATATGTAACCATGCGTACATCAATCGACATTGGCACCCCTTTAGGATAACAACTAGTATCGGGGTTTTTGTAAGAACGTTAAGTATAGATCGATAAGTCAACGACTTTTCCTCATCTCTGACATGTCCTTCATTGCAGAGAGGTAATGGAATCATGGAGATCAACCCACAACACTAACAATGACAACAATGACGGTGGAAATTCTGATTTTGTCTCCATCGTCGCTCAACAGCTTCAAAACTTACTACCTATTATTATCACTCAAATTTGCAATAACATCAACAACTCGGGAATCCACGGAAGCGGAAATGACGACACCAATGGGGTAGGTGGGAATGATACTAACAACAACACAGCTGGATGCACGTATAAAGAATTTACGACCTACAAGCCAATGGAGTTTGACGGTAAAGGAGATGTATTGGAGTATACTAGATGGATTGAAAGGACGGAGATTCGTGGAACTATGAAAGCAGCTGAGCCGTCTACAATTCAAAGTACGATATTCAGAGCAGATACCCTAACAGATGAGATGATTGGGATTGGAATGACGAGGAACGGTGATAAAAGGAAAGGGACGAGTGAGTCAGATGAGCAAACGGCTCCCACGACTGACAACAAGAAGGCAGGAACCTTTATGGCCACGGGTTTTGGTAAGAAAGCATATGAAGGTCCACTCCCTAAATGTGCTAGATGTACTTATCATCACCTGGAATCTGTGCCTTGCCGTGAGTGTACAAACTGCAATCAGTTGGCTCATTTTACAAGTCAGTGTAGAGCACCAAGGAAGATAGACAACGTAAGGAATAATCAAAGAGCATGCTATGGGTGTCAAAGCATGGAGCACCTCCTGCATATGTGTCCTAGGTTGAATGGAACACCTAGACAAAGGCAGAGTAATCTAGCTTCAGCAAATGGAGGGAATATCCCAAACCTTGGAGTCCATCTTAGTCTACCTCATGGTCAAGCATCCTATTTGGGTCATTGGGATGCAGCTAACAAATAATGGGTACGTTTTCCCTAGACGAGTAGTATTCTACCCTAGATACGTAAGTTTTTGCTTAATTTCATTAAACTTCACACATCGACTATTCGTTAGCATCTTTTAACAGATAACTCAGATAGAATCTCGGGACGAGATTCAAAAATAAGGGGTAGGTACTGTAACAACCCGTAGAATTCCCTAGTCATTAGTGAACGTTAATCTAATATTAACACATCATTACTGTTCACTAAACCATTTTTACGAGCCAATTTGAAATTTTTGTTTATTACATTCTATAATTCAAACGCTGTTACATTATTCATGATACTATGGAACGAGCTCACACGCGCACCACGACAATCTAAAACACAAATAATAACCAAACGGACACTTAATTTTATTTTGGCCTGTTACTATTCATGGCCCAACACAATTCCAGACCAATCTCATTTTTTCTTTCTTTCATACAATTCGACCAAGACTCATTTACTTGGCCCGTTTTAATTCTTATTTTTACACATGAGATGCAGTTTATTTTACTTAGCTCGATTCATTACACTCTCAAGATTCAGGAATGACAATGTTTTTCATTTAATTCGAATATTTGATTCATAAACGAGACCTAAAGCTAGCCTCGTTCAAACACAAAAATCAACTCACTCAAATATATACTAAGTTGACCAAAACTTGATTTTTCCTATGTTCTTTTAATTGTTCTAGTCGAATATAAAGTTATAACCATATTTCTCACCTTTCCTACATATTTGTCACGTTAAATAACCACTTGGACCTTTTAAATATGTCAAATATATATTTTTCCATGCAACTTAAGTTCAAACCAAAACACCAACATACCACTTGGCTAGTAAACTCAAATACTATCAACTTGTATTATCAAAATCTTTATCCTACTGCTAAAGAATCGAATCTTAACTTGCCGCACCACTTGCCCATATTTTTAATATATATACGAGACTTACATGAATGCCAAATCGAATATCACATGCACTTCTGACCCAAATCGAATATATGCTTCCAAGTAGACCCAACTTGCCTTCAAAATTACAATAGAATCGGCTAAGTGCATGCATGCATCTCTATCTATATATATACGTTTAAAACACAATCATGAAAACACATTCACACAAACATTTTACCATTTTCTCTTAAACTCCCTCACTTTGCCGAGACCTCAAAGAAGACTAGCAGTATTCTCTTTTATTCAAGTCCATTTCCAAGTCAACAATTCCCTAGTCGAATCATTAGTGATCATTTATACATGTTACTTCCATATCTTCCGAGTTCTTGATCACTTCGAACGTTAAATTCCACCTTAAAGGTGTTGTAAGTTTTCCTAAACACCTTTCAGTTCATTAACATCGATTTATATTCATCTCATGCATCGTATTTCCTTTATTTCGATCGTATATCATTTTTGTTACATTTATATGCTTTTCATTTTATTTATTTTACGTTTAATGCAATGACCTCCTTATGGATGGCTAAAAACATGTGTTTTATCTATACTCGACACTTACATACTCGCTATTTACTTATCGTATCTCATTTCTATTTATATCGAACCATATTTCATCATATATGTCATATTTTATATTTCCGAACCATGTTAATGTCGACTAGAAATGGCCATGGCATTTCAAATTCATATACACAACACATAGTTTTTAATACTCAACATGTTTCTTCATATATTCAACAAACAAGCAGTAGGAATAAGCTAACTTAATAAGCTCTCTCAATAGCTTTTTGAACCTCAAAGTATATGGCCTTCGAACACAGTTTTAGTATATCGAGTGGGCTTTTAATAAGCCCAATAAGCACTTATGAATAAGCTGAGATATAAGCACTTGGAAATCATTTTTAGACTAATAAAATTAGCCCAAAACAAGGCCCAAAACATTCGAGAAGCCCTCGGATCTAAAACTCTTAATGGGCTTGTGTATTTCGATTTAAAAGCCCATTAAGCTTAAAAATAAGCTTTTTGACTAATAAGCAGTTTTTATAAGTTGGAATAAGCTATTTAAAATTGTTAAAACTTTCAGAATATTTTTCACATTATTTTTGTACATTTTGGACTAAAAATGCAACGCATATTTACTATTAGGGTTTAAATTGTAACTTTTGTAAAACTAAGTACAAAACTGTCATTTCTGTAAATATTGGGTAGAAAAGGTTAAGATATTAATTAGAAACCATAAAATGACAAATTGGAACCTTTACGGACTTAAAATGTAATTATATACCAACCAAGGACTAGGGTAAAAAGTGAAAAATCTCTGAAAGTTCAAGGACCAACAATAACTTTATTTTATTTTCATTTCTATTTCATATTTTACATTTTCAACTCAATCACGTGCATTTTAACATTTCGTTTAATATATTAAAACATGTTACGTTATATTTATATATAACGAACTTTAAACTTAGCGTTTCGTTTCACCACTTTCGAGGAAACGATATTATTGGATTTAAAAACATAAAAACAAGATAATATTATATATAATATTATTTTTTTACTTTAAGCATTTTAAGCATATCATGCATTCACGTCACAATCAAATTCGTTATCCGATATTCTTTCACAATCACTATTCACAACATGTCAAATCTTAAACCATCGAAATCTCAGACTTCCCTATTATTCAGGTCGTGTGTTGGAGCCATTACTGTGATACTTTTGACATAACTTTACTTTGACCTTTACAGCTAAGGTGAGTCATAGCCCCACTTTTACTCTTTTATTCATTTTAAACTACTTGGGGGAGATACATGCTTAAATTACTTTACTCGTTTATCAAATACATGATTTATGCAATTACTCAAAACAGTTATACTTTTGTGATACTCTACGCTTTTATACTTTTTGGACATGATGTGTAGTTTTATTGCGATATGTGCCTTAATGGGTTAAACTTATTCTAATATTCATTATTCTTAGCAACTGTTTAACTCCTGGATAAGAGCCGGTGGAGAGGTACTAATAGTAACTATCGGGCCGATGCCCCCACCCTTGTGTCCCTCAATCCTTGATCTTGGGTGAATATAATCCACTTTATATATTTGATATATTATTCGCAGTCAGGAGGTTCAGTTTGCTACTATTTATTACATTAAGTGTTCATATAATCGTATACACATATGTCCTAATCTTACTTTGGCAGTGGGTTGTAAACACACAAGTTGCAAGTCTTGTATGGGCGGGACTTGGGACTGAGTGGATTTACAATGCCTTTGCGGTGGAAACTTTATTCATTATATTTAGCAGTGGGTTGTAAACACATAGGTTGCAAGTCTTGTATGGGCGGGACTTGGGACTGAGTGGATTTACAATGCCTTTGCGGGGAAATATTTATTCAAATACTTTACATTTTAAACTAAACTCTATGAACTCACCAACCGTTGGTTGACACTTTTTAGCATATTTATCTCAGGTTAATAAGGCGATAGTGGATGCATGGATTCTAGAGTCAATTGCATACCTTGAAGACTCATATCTTATCTTTATCATTCTATACACTTTGAAAACTTTTATGTAACTTTACTTTGGAACTTATTGTCATAACTCTGATTTTAATAATTCGAATGGTAACATTTTAAAACGTCTCATTTAGATGTCATTTTCTATACCTTGATCTATATTATGAAGTAATACCCCCTTGACACTACTGTTCCGCTGCGGTAATTTGAGGGTGTTACAGACATGTCCCTGCCGAAAGTGTTGTCCAGTTTTACCTCCTAACAATTACTTTATCCCGCCAATATCTTCTGCTACTGATATTAGCTAGTGTCGGCGCCAATTTGCAACTTTATCCCAACAAAGTTTTACTTATATATAACCTAACCGATCATCCTCAAATCGGCAAAACACAAATAACCAAATCGTTAATTCCCACAAAACACACATAACAATGGCTGGTTACACGCCGGAAGAGGAGTGGTCAAAGGTTTTATCGTCGGAGGGTCTCTTTAATGAAGTTCTTAATACATATGGCTACGAAATTTATGATGAATATGGTTCTTATAAAAACATTAGCCCGTGGATGAGAGACCAGATTCTGGAATGGTTGAGGAAAAAGCCGTACTACAGAGAGATGTTGGACGCTCAAGCTGATGATGTTGGAGGAGAAAGCACGTTGGAAACCAAAATTGATGATCTGGGAAATAGGATAACAAATCTTGAAGCTATGTTTGAACATTTCATCAAGCAAAGGAAAGAAAGGAAGGGAAAAGATGGTGCAGGTTCTAGCAAAGTGGGAAGTAGCAGCAGAAAAAAATGAATGGGCGATGTTTGTTATGGTCTATGTTGTGTGTTTCGTTTGCTTGTCGAGTTGTATCGTTTGAGTCTGTATGAAATGTATGTGGTTGAGAACTCTTGCGTGTTTTAAATAAAAGGTTTTCCTTCGTGTTTGTTAATTGTGATATTGTTCCTTCAGTTCCATTCTTTATGCATATGTAATTTAGTGTTGGAAAATTGTATATTTGAAATACCCTGTTGTTTAGGGCCGGTTATGGTTGCATGATGATTATGGTTGAATCTTGATGGATAGAAAGGTGGTGCAATAGGGTTAGTTGACGTTGAGTAGTGCTCATAGCTATGTGTACTGTGTTTTTAGTGTGTGTTTTTTGGTCTAGTGAAACTGTGAATTTGTGTGTGTGAGAGATGATATGAGAAGATAGAAAGTTTTGTAATGATGGTGATGGAGTGGTGGCAAGTACTGAAGTGAGAGTGAAATGAGGTTTAAGGGTGGTATAGGGTTATGAGTCAATGATGAGTTGCATTAAATGTTGGGATTTGAGGAGATTATGGAGGTGAAAAAGCTAATGAATGTTTTCACTGTCCAACTTTCCATTTTGTTCAATTCGGTTTTGTGGAGTAATATTTTAATGTTTCTAAGATTCTAGACAAAATAAATTGTTTGTTTTTTGTTCTGTTTGAAAAGTGTGACACGAATTGTTACTTAAAGCCTCGTGAAATACTTAAGTTTTCACAACAACAACAACATTTTATTAAACAACAACAACAACACTACATATGAAGATTGTCCATGTCACCTAACAGCTCACGGAGTATTGCAGCCAACTGACATGCGTGGTCGTGGTCGTCGGGATTCGTTGCCATTTCAAGTTTTGCCTCTAGCATCCTTACTCTTGTCTCTAGCACCTGTTTTTGTGATTCCAGCATGTTTATCCTAAGATCTTTGGCATTACAGTTTGAGCACTCTGTTGGTGCAGATCCATCACCTTGAGATGTTGAAGCAGAAGAGATTACTCGTAACCGGTCATCAAATTCACTCTTCCACATAAAATATCCACATCCATGATCTTTTTCTCTTGGCTGTTACATAAATAAGGAAATGTTATGATTGTTTGTATATTTACATAAATAAGAAATGTATGATTGTTCACCTTCGAAAGAGGACATGCATAATATTCCCATCCAAATGTATATTTTTTATGTGATTTTCTTAGTTTTATATTTCCTGTTCCACAAGAACACATAAAAGGATTATATCGCCGCATATCAGGTTTTGAAATTGGTGTGAAGATAAGAGGTTGTGAGGTTGAGTGGTTTTGAGGATAAGAGTGTATATAATGTGTTTGTGAGGATAGAGCAGATATTTTATACAAACGTTTTAGTGGGAAATTTTGGCGCCAATATTTTGGTGGGAAGTTTTGGTGGGAAATTTTGGTGGGAAGTGGTTTGGCGAGAAGTGTTTGGTGGGAAGTTTTGGCGGGAAGGGTTTGATGGGAAGCATTGGGAATGTTTTGAGAGTGGTAAGATTCAGTTTTTTCTTTAACTTTTTTACTCAAATCTGAACCCTGTGGTTTATCGGATTCCACAACACCCCATTTACCAGATGTTTCGTCATTAATGGGTACATCTACTTGAAGTTTTCCACCTGTACTCCAACTAGGTGCATCAGTTTTTTGAACTGATTTACCCCATGAAGAAGCAGTTGATCCAACTTCCTTTTTACCCCATCTTCGGGAGCAGGACCCGATTCCCAAGTTGATTTGCCACCAGTCCGATCAACATCCATTTCATCAATATTCAGATCTAAACCGTCTTCAAATACAGGTTTAGAACCGGATTCAAGCTCAGGAGATCCCGCTTCCATGTAATTATCCTCTAGTTCATAATAGTCGAGATCACCACCTAGAAACTCATTATCAGCTTCCTCTTCAGATACTCCTCTAACCAAGTTAAGGAAGTTGTACATATCTATTCCATCTATCTGATTCAATTCAACCTAAAAACACACATCCAAATGATAAAGACCAAAGCTTACATAGTTACATTTGTATTTATACTAATAAAAAATCAGATACAAACCTCTCTCGTGTCCCAAAGTATATCAAACCGAGATCCTGTACCCACGGCTACAGGCTTACCCCAAGAACAAGCACCCACAATGCTTGACAATGAATCAGCGTGGCACTTCTCAGCTGCCTTTTCAAAGCATTTTTTTGGTGTCTACAGAAGCATAGAAGTAACAAAGTCAATGTCATTTATTAAGGTTGAAAGTAAAATACACGCATTAGATAAAGTCAGTGATGCCTTACATATACGGTGGCTTCAGAAAATGGTGCTTGGAAGTTAAGTGCCTTAGACAATGCCTTACATATCATCTCGACTCATTCGTTTAACATCTCGTGTATAACTATATCATCTCGGCTAATTCGTTTAACATCTCATGTATAATCATATCATCTCGACTCATTCGTTTAACATCTCGTGTATAACCATATCATCTCAACACATTCGTTTAACATCTCATGTATAATCATATCATCTCGACTCATTCGTTTAACATCTCGTGTATAACCATATCATCTCGGCTCATTCGTTTAACATCTCATGTATAATCATATCATCTCGACTCATTCGTTTAATATCTCGTGTATAACCATATAATCTCGACACATTCGTTTATAAAGTATATTACTAAACCAATGCAAACAAACACTTGTGGATAGAAATAGTAGTGTTGCAAACGTTTTTAGAAATAATTTTAAATGATGTAAATTAAGTATAAATGATTTAACTTAGTTAAAAATGATGTAAATAATTTTAAAAAGTTTTAAATCTATTAAAGATGATTTACAAAATATTTAAATTAAATTTAAATGATTTAATAGTGATTTAACTTAATTAAAATGTTTTAAAAATAATTTTAAATGATTTAAATTAAGTATAAATGATTTAACTTTATTAGGTAAAAGTGATGTAAATAATTTTAAAAAGTCTTAAATTAATTAAAGATGATTTAGAAAAATTTTAATTAAATTTAAAAGATTTAATATTGATTTATGTTAGTTAAAATGATATAAAAGAGTATTTTTTTTTTTATTAAAACTGCTTTCGGCGGGGACATGTCCCCACTAAAAGATTTCACAAAAAAAAAAAAAAAATTTGTTTTTCCCTTTTCGCATTTACTTTATCCCGCCAAAGTTTTTGACGATTAGTAAAAACTTTTAGCGGGGACTTGTCCCCGCCGAAAGTCAGGCTAAAAGACAAATTAACTTTCAGCGGGGACATGTCCCCGCCAAATGTAATCGCTAAAAAAAAAAAAAAAAAAAAAAAAAAAAAAAAAAAAAAAACTCAGTTGACTTCGTCTTCCTCTCAACCATACTCGCACCACCACTAATCACCACCACAGCACGACCATCTCCACCACAATACACCCACACTCGCACTACTGTGCACGATGTATCTCGTTCTCCCCTCTCATTGTTTGATTCTTTCCTAAACCCCTCTCATTCTTTGATTCTCTCTATTCTCTTCTCCTTTCTTACTCTCGACAGTGTTACAAAAAAAAACCCAGGTTAATTTTTGTTAATTTTTTTCAATTTTTATTAATTGTTGTTAATTTGTGTTAATTCTGTTTATTGTTAATTTTTTTTATTAGTTTTGTGTTAATTGTTTTTACTTTTTGATTTTTATTAATTTTTTTGATATTTTTCCTTTCGAGACCACATTACAGCCGAGACCACAGTTCAGCCGAGACCAATCGAGACCATGCTGAGACCACAGACAAGAGTCCATTGTTGAGACCAAGAGGTATTATTATTATTTTTTTTATTATTTTGTGTTAGTGGGGACATGTCGCCGCCAAAAGTTTATAGTGATTAATTTGTGTTTATGTATTTTTTTAGCTAGCTCCCTGTTGAGACCGAGACCGAGACCACTTGCTGTCGAGATCACAGCCTTCACCACAGTAAGTTGTTTTTTTTGTTTTTTTGTTTTTTTTTTGTTTTTTTTTGTTTTTGTTTTTTGTTTTTATTATTATTTTGTTTTTTGTTTTTATTTTTATTTTTTTGTTATTTGTTAATTCTATAAATCTTATTGTTAGAATAAGAACCTGTTGATTTTATTGTAATTAGAATAAACCTTATTGATGAGACCGAGACCGAGACCACTGGCTTAATTGGTTTTTATGTTGGGTTTGGTTAAAAACCACACCGCTAGGGCCGAGACCACAATCAGTACGTTTTTTTATTTGTGTTTTGTTAATTACTTGCTTAGAATTATAAAATTTTGTTTGTGAATTTGATTTTAGGATGTTAGGCGTTTGTTTATAATTATATGGAATTTGATTGTGTTAGACTATTGTAAATGATTTTAGGACTTTAATGATTAATTTCAGAAAGTCACCGTCCGAAGTTAATCATCCCATAGAAAACCCGTCCGAAATTAATTTATTAGAAATTAATTTCGGAAAGTCCCCTGTTTGGAACTTCTTTTTGAATGTTTTGTCTCATTTAGGATATGAATGCGTATAATTGATTTACTATTTGTGAAAATTTCGACAGTGTTTCCCCTTTACTCCTACGAATATGTCTTTAATGCACATATTTGAGGAGTTGAGGGGAAATGTTGCCGAAATTTTCTCAAATAGTAAATTCAGTTATACGCATTCATATATGAGACGAAACATTCAAAGAGTGGGTTAGGATTGCCTTCCATAGTTGGATTAGGTGAACAAAACGCACAACTCGTAATTCCACCTTTATGTGTTTACGTGTAGATTTTTGTGAACATGTTTAATTCTATATAATTATTTGTTGCATCATTAAAACGCAGTTATGCCAATTGATAAGAGTTGAGTCTCATTATCTCGTGCTAGCATCGAATTTTTAAAAGGTCTTATAGCTTTTTGCAAGTATTGCAAGTCCTTTGTGAATATTGATGGGAATGTAAAATGTCCATGTGCTTCTTGTTATAACGTTGGTTGGATAAAGCACGAAGATTTGTTTGATCACATACATACAAAATGGTTGGGACCAAAGTTAAACGAAATGGTATAATCACGGTGAACCGGATGCCCGGACAATAGTACCTAACACAAATCATCCTGGGATGAGTGACATGGCTGAGTTCTTTCATGATATTTGTCCGAATAACGAACAAAATGAGCCAACTAAAGGAAATATTGGTGAGACAAGTAACGAGCCAACTCAAGCAACGACACTTCCTCAACGTAACGAGTTTGAAGAGTTACTTGCCACTGCCAACGACCCACTATACCCGGGCTGTAATTGGATGTCTTCATTGGACTTTATGGCAAAGTTTACGAACATCAAGGTCAAAGGTAAAATGAGTGACACCACATTTAACGAAACCCTAAAATTTCTCAAGGAATGTTTCCCGCCCGTTCTAGGATACAAAATCCCATCGTCATACTATGAAATAAAGAAGACATATAAAAAGATCGGGTTAGGATACGAATCCATACATGCTTGTGTAAATGATTGCTTTTTATATCGGGGGTGGGTAACAAAGATTTGCAGAATTGTCCCATCTGCGATGCTAGTAGATGGAAAGACAAGAACATACTGGGGAAGAAAGTTCCTAACAAGGTGTTGCGTTACTTTCCTATCATTCCTAGACTACAACGTTTGTACAAGTCTAAACACACTGCAAAACATATGACTTGGCATGCTTCTGGGCAGTCTACGGAGAACGGTAAGATGCAACACCCGGTTGATGATCAAGCATGGAAGAAATTTGACATGAAGTATTCGAAAGAATTTTCCTATAAAAAAAGAAACGTCCAGTTAGGGTTGGCTGCTGATGGTTTCAATCCGTACGACAACCTTAGTCAGTCTTACAGCATGTGGCCGATCATATTAACAACATACAATACGCCTCCCTGGATATGTATGAGAGAGACTTCTCTTATGTTGACGTTGTTAATTCCGGGCCCTAAATCGCCCGGGAAGGACATAGATATTTACTTAAGGCCTTTGATTGAAGACCTAAAGACTTTATGGAAAGATGGAGTCATGACTATGGATGCTGTTACTGGCACTGAATTCTGTATGAGAGCAGCGCTTTTATGGACTATCAACGACTTTCCCGCTCGAAGTAGTTTATCTGGATGGAGTGGGAAAGGTTACAAGGCATGTCCGACCTGTAATATAGACACTCCAGCTATTCGCGTGTTAAGCAAAACCGCTTATGTTGGTCACAGAAGATTCTTAAACGCGACCAATAAATGGCGGAAAAATATAAGGGCATTTTATACTCCGGTCGATGATAGACCACCTCCTAGAAAATTTACCAGTGATGTAATCTGGACTCAACTTAGGAGATTGCCTAAACGTATCCCGGGGAAACATCCAAGTTTTGGGGGTGCGAAGAAAAAACATGATCCTGATCGCGAATTGAATTGGACCAAAGTATCTATTTTCTACGAGCTAAAGTATTGGTCTTTTCTTACACTAAAACACAATTTAGATGTCATGCATATCGAAAAAAATGTGTGTGAGAGTGTGTTGGGTACTTTGTTAATGAATGACAAATCAAAAGACACCAACAAGGCAAGACAAGACTTACAAAATTTGCAAATTCGTGATGAGTTGTGGCTCGTCAACAAAGGAAACGGGAAGTGCTCTAAGCCTCATCCCACGTACTCTTTCACAACTAAAGAAAGAAAACTTTTTTGTCAATTCATCAAAGGTACGCGTTTTATTTCAAAATTTATTTATTCCAATTCAATTCGCGTATTCATTTTGACGACCGATTCTAATATCATGATTTTTTTGTCAATTCATCAAAGGTGTTAAACTACCTGATGGGTTCGGATCTAACTTCAAGCATAAAGTGACCGACAATGATAGCAACATAATAGGCTTGAAGGCTCATGACTGTCATATAATGATGCAGCGGTTACTTCCTGCTGGACTTCAAAATTACTTGAAGGACCAAACCACCGCAACACCAATAATCAAGCTTTGTTCATTCTTCAAACAAATATGCGCTCGAACTTTGATGGTGGATGACATGTTGAAAGCTAAAGAACAACTGATCAATATTTTGTGCAGTTTCGAGCAAATATATCCTCCTGCTTTTTTTGACATTATGATTCACTTGGTTATTCATCTACCCGAAGAGGCTATTGAAGGCGGGCCTGTTTACATGAGGTGGATGTATCCATTTGAAAGATACATGAAAAAGCTCAAAAATTATGTCAGAAATAAAGCTAAGCCTGAAGGTTCAATAGCGGAGGGTTATATTGCTGATGAAGCATTAACTTTCTGTTCGCATTCTTTTCGAGGTGTTGAGACGAGATTTAATCGTCCTGACCGGAATGAGGACGGTCTAAGCCCAACAAGTTGATTTCAGGTGTTTCGATCAATCTGTAAAATGAATGGTAGACAATCATTAATTCGGCTTCAACCAGACACAATGTAGAAAGTAGTATGGTATGTACTACACAACAGTCATGAAATCGACCCGTACATGAACGAGTACAAGAGGTACGCGTTTTATTTCAAAATTTGTTTTACGTAAGTTATTATTCGACGACTTATTCTAATATCATGAACATTTATAGGGCATTTCCTAGCAATGACATACAAGAAGGATTTCTTCGCTGGTTTGGGAACAAGGTAGACTTATTGTATGTATTACCCTGTAAAAATAACGATTATTACTCATCTATATATATTCTTAATTTTTTCATAGATTCGTGAATTAAAAGTAAAGAATGACCCAAGTTGTACTTCTGAGTTATTCGCTTTGGCTTGTGGACCATCAGGTACTGCAGTCTTAGTCGACTCTTGCGTAGTCAACGGTGTGAAGTTTATCGTAAACGACCATGATTTACGTCGTTCAACTCAAAACAACAGAATTTCAACTCCTAATCCTAGCGGAGGAATGTATTATGGCCAGCTTGAAGAAATTCTCGAGTTTTTGTATATTCCGTTCAAGGTTGTGTTGTTCAAAGTCAAATGGTTCGACACTAATAACGAGGGTCGCATAAAACGTTGTACCTATAGAAATAACATTACACATATTATGACAGATCGTATATCGTTTCAAAATGAACCATACATTCTTGCAACACAAGTCTTTTACCTTGATTTCTCGGGTAAACGTGGTAATTGCAAGGCCGTCCAAGATTCTTATCATCGAAAGATTTGGAACCCGGATATCATCGTGGTAGAAGACAATCAAGATGTTGTACATGACAACAACTCATCACATGTCACACTCTCTGCTGAGTTGGATAAGTTGAATTATAACACCATAAATATAGATGTCCAGCCAGCGGAAGTTGAGGCACCACCACCACCAATTATCACTGATGTCGACGACGACGATGATATTGATTATGATGACCACGTTCCTCATGATTTAGCATCTGATGGTGAAGACCACGTCGATCGTGAAGATGAAGCTGACACTAATAATGAGGATTTTTATCTTAGTGATGTGGGAGATTGATCTCAAATTGTAATTTGTTAAACGACACTTATTTGAATGAAATTGTTATCGAGTGGTTAAATGTGTTTATTTATTTATTTAATTATTTAATTATTTATTTATTATTATCTTTTTTGTCAGCGTAAGAATTTCTCGATTATTTTAATTAAACTTGATCATTATTTGAAATTGATAACTTGTTATTTTATGTCATCATCACTTGAATTTGATTACTTGTAGGCTCTAAATCCAAACCTCCCAAGCCCAATGCCAAAATTGGCAAAGGCGGGAAGGTGGTGCGTGGTCCCACAAAGAACACGAAACTCCGCCAAATGAGGACTGAGACAGGTCGTCCGGTATCGATCAGATTCCGGAAGAACGCCAAAGGGATGTGGGAGCATGTGGGCGATCACTCTTCGTGGTTCTCCAACATGGTCGGGACGTTGTTATGGGAATCAATTCCCCATGCATTACGATTCGTCGGATGAGGTTGTTACTATTACCCCATTACCATTATGTGTTTATGTAGTTTATGTGTTAGGATTCCCGCTAAATTGTTCCCCGCGCATAGTTTTTGACCATTTTGCGGCGGATAGCTAGCTTATGTATAGTTTTTGGACCATTTTGCGGATAGCTAGCTTATGTATAGTTTTGTAGATGATCATGTGATCACTGTTTTTGAACCGTTTTTGGCGAATTTGGATACATATGCATTATTATGTTAACTTAGCGAATTTGAATATGTATGATATTATGTTTAGCGAATTTGTGATGTGAGTCTTTTGTAGTGTTGTAGCATTTGGATATATATACAGGTTGTGATGTTATAGATTTTTTTGGAGATTACCCATTTTGCAGCAATATGCTGCAAAATGGGTCAGAGGCTTTTGGCGGGACATGTCCCCGCCAAAAGGTTGAACCAGTTTTATCTGGTTAAGCCTTTTGGCGGGGACAAGTCCCCGCCAAAAGTATTTATTGCAACAGTTGATGTCCCCGCCAAAAGTATTTATTGCAACAGTGGATGATTCTTTTGGCGGGGACATGTCCCCGCCAAAAGACTTAATTAACTATCATAATGACTTAATTAAGTGACTTTTCCGGTTAATTAAGGGACCTTTTGGCGAGGACACGTCCCCGCCAAAAGTAATGCCACGTTGGACTAAGTTTGACCAGATCAAAGGCTGCGAGTCCCACTTGTCCCCGCCAAAAGCTGAAATTGTCCCCGCCAAAAGTATTAGCGAGGAGGAGTTAGCGGGGACTTTTCGGCGGGGACATGTAGCCGCTGAAAGTTTTTGGCGGGGACATGTCCCCGCCGAAAGGTCCAAAAAGTCCCCTCGAAAAGCATCGAATGTTGTAGTGTATTAAGCGCAACACATTAAGACCAGCCAATGTTCCTGCCTCTTTTGTTGCCTCTCGTTGCTTGTTGTTAAAATAAGCTGGAATAGTGATCACAACATCTGTAACTTTTGTCCCGAGGTATAGTTCAGCAGCAGATTTCATCTTCTTGAGAATCATGGCAGATAATTTTGCGAGTGTGTATTTTTTTTCTTCACCCTTGAAGTATACTATAATAATTGGGTTCTGTTCAAACCCTTCAATGATCTTGAAAGGCCACAAGTCTATGTCCTTTTGTACTTGAGGATCTTTGAATCTACTTCCAATCAAACGCTTAACATCTTTTATTAAAATCACACAAAATTCTTCTATTTCGAAAAATAAACAGATTTAATAGAAAAAAGCAACACTATATAGTCGTGACCTGAAATATTTCATCATCTCTATTATATTAATTGTAGAATTGTAATCGGCTTAAATATAACATGATTGAAATAGTATTGCACTGGCAACACAACCTAATTGTATAATGCTCTGTTCTCGAATTTTTTTTAACTCTCTGTTCTCAAGTCTAAATTTTAAAGAATGGAAGGGGATGGAATGGGAAGGGCAAAGTAAGGAATGACAATGTCAAGAAAGTGGTTATTTTTATTTGTGTTCTTGAGTTTTTATTTTTAAGTTGCAAGAAAAGGAAAGGAAGGTACCCAAATTACCAAGATACCCTCAAAACATAATTTACTTTTATATAGATCACATCTTTCTCCACTAATATTTCACAAATCTATTACCTGATCGGAATAAGGTATACATGAAATGTTTGGGACTTCGAAGGTTGAAGTGTAGACACGACACATACTTCACGATCACTTGTAAAATATGAACAAATCAACTATTATTTCATGTATATATTAAAAGGTCGTTTTCAGTTTCGATATGGATTGTTGAAGATAAAATCGAACCAAAACTTGTTCCCGACTTTTGTTGTTACTTTGAGTTTTGTCCAAAACCGAGTTTCAAAATAAACAATCAATTTAAAGGTGCTAAATCCAAGACACACTAATATTACTAATATAGAGAACTAAAAATGTTCGGCTAGACAATATGTTAAATGTATCATGAAATGTACCAATCAACACATATGAGACATAATGAAAACATAAACCAACATTTAATCTTTGATAAGTAAACCAGCATAATGTAAGACCCACAAATTAAGACGAAAAAATTCACAAAGGCCCTCAGCCCCTCACACTAGAGTACTTAAACAAAAGCCAAAGACTCCTTCAAATAACAATTAAAGTAGGAAGCAAGAAATAACAAAAATAACGAAGCGACCTTCATCACCCACCAGTAACACAATCCGAATAAGCTTTATTCAGTTGTCTAGGCCCATCAAGGTGTTCAGATAAAGCACTCAGTCTTCAATAGGACAACCAAAAAGTCCACATGTTTTGTCCGGATGTTCCAGCAAAAACACACACGCAGGCTGTATGGCTTCGCAATCAAGACCCAGGCACTGCAGTTCTTGGTAAATTTCCTTCTCAGTATACACATGTGGACGAGAGTTCTCAATTACCTTATAACAAGTAGATTACGACAAGAACATATATATATATATATATATATATATATATATATATATATATATATATATATATATATATATATATATATATATATATATATATATATATATATAATATATAAACTACTACTAATCTATGTTCTAAATAAACCGAGTACCTTAGAATTCCTGTCTAGAGCATGGACTATATTATCAAGAGAGTCCGCAATCTTACTCCGTATTGGATCCTCTTTATTAGCTTTTCATTTTTTACTCTTTGATTTAGTTGGGAGCTTATCTGATTGTGGTGTTGGTGATGTAATATGGATGTCATCACTAGTGTTGAAATTATCTAAAGTGACCCCGTTGTTCTCACACAAGGGATCAATTTCTTCAACTGTTTCTGAGTGCTGGTCATTGTTTAGTCGATTTCTTTTCTCTTTAGTAGTTACAACACAAGCACCTGTAGCTCTATCTTTTGCCCACAAAGCATACATTTCATCATAACATTTAACTTGTTTATTCTTCAACTCGTAAACATCAGGATTGTCCTATACATTACAAATAATTAATAAAAAAAAATCAAAATCAATAATTTCACATGAATTAGATAGAGAATACCTTTTTGAGTGCTTCCCACACCTCATCTTCAGCCTCAATTAACTTGGTACTTGGGTTCCATGCATAGCCACTCAATGAAACGCCTTTAAAAACATCATGGAACTGGGTTCCATGCATGAGGCGAGAAAGTCCCGTTTGGTCTATTCCCGGCATTTTGTTCTTTAAGCATAGCCTCGATGAATGCAACATCCATCTGATCATTCCACGTAAATGCCTCCTTCTTCGTGGTAGCTCCATCATTAGCATTTTTGGCAGCTCCAGTTCAATTAGTCAATACCTAACAGATTCTAACTAACACATTACTCTAACAAAAACCAGTTGGCTTTAAAACTTGTCTATCAACGAACATGAAATTAGCCGCATTTAACTTTGTTTGGCTAGTTAACAGCCTATTTATACTAGCAACATAAACTAACAATTACTCGTTCTCCTAATCACTTTCACATATACCAGTTCTTCATCTAATCAACACTATGTTTCTTTTCATAAAAATCAATATTCTCTATTAATAAAATAGTTCCGTTATATGTATGTTCATGGACCATCTAACATTTTTATAATCTTGAGAAAGTGACAGATCAATATGTGTGATGGTGTGGTACCACGAAAGTGACAAATCAATATGTGTGATGTTGTGGTACGAGGAAAGTGACATATCAATATGTATTTTCATTGACAAAGTATGTCACAAACAAACACAAATCCACATAGTATGTCACCACAGAATCACAGTTAATGCGTTACAAAACATATACGCATGTACTATACAGATAAACGCATATTAACTACCTACACCATAACAAAAATTCATGGCGATAATAAGCATAAACATTAGTAAACACAGTTGATACCTTTTGATTTTTCTGTGAGAATAATGTGCGAAAACTGCTTGTGTTTGTGGTTGTTTGTTATACAGCTGCTGTAACTAGGTCAAAATAATGGATCGTGCATGAATAAATGAGGATATAATAGTCATTTAACAGAGGCCCATGTTGCCAGTTTACCCATTCCCTCCTGATCCCCCCAATTATGGACGGATTACATATACACACAAAAGCCCATCCCTTCTCTCCTTCCCACCTTCCCGTCCCCTACCTTTCCATCTTAAAAAAAAACTCAAGAACGCCCCTTTTTTTGATTTCCCATTCCATCCTCTTCTATTACTTAAAAAACAAGGGGATGGGAAGGGAAATTAAAAAAAAGGGGCGTTCTTGAGTTTTTTTAAGATGGAAAGGTAGGGGACGGGAAGGTGGGAGGGAAGGAAGGGATGGGCTTTTGTGTGTATATGTAATCCGTCCATAATTGGGGGGATCAGGAGGGAACGGGTAAACTGACAACATGGGCCTCTGTTAAATGACTATTATATCCTCATTTGTTCATGCACGATCCATTATTTTGACCTAGTTACAGCAGCTGTATAATAAACAACCACAAAAACAAGCAGTTTTCGCACATTATTCTCATAGAAAAATCACAAGGTATCAACTGTGTCTACTAATGTTTATGCTTATTATCACCATGAATTTTTATTATGGTGTAGGTAGTTAATATGCGTTTATCTGTATGGTGCATGCGTATATGTTTTGTAACGCATTAACTGTGATTCTGTGGTGACATACTATGTGGATTTGTGTTTGTTTGTGACATACCTTGTCAATGAAAATACATATTGATATGTCACTTTCCTCATACCACAACATCACACATATTGATTTGTCACATTCCTGGTACCACACCATCACACATATTGATCGGTCACTTTCTCAAGATTATAAAAATGTTAGATGGTCTATGAACATACATATAACAGAACTATTTTATTGATTAGATGAAGAACTGGTATATGTCAAAGTGACTAGGAGAACGAGTAATTGTTAGTTTATGTTGTTAGTATAAATAGGCTGTTAACGAGCCAAACAAAGTTAAATGCGGCCAATTTCAAGTTCGTTGACAGACAAGTATTAAAGCTAGGGGTGGAAACGAGCCGAGCCGCTCGTGAAAAGCTCGGGATCGGATTGGTAAAAAGCTCGAACGAGCCGAGCCTAAATGAGCTCGAGCCCGAGCTCGAGCCTAAGTTTGGGCTCATTTAATAATCGAGCTCGAGCTCGAGCTCTATAAAAAAAGCTCGAATAGGCTCGCGAGCCTAAACGAGCCCTAGAAATATATACGTATATATATTGTCTATACGTATAAACGAGCTTAAAAGTAGTAAACGAGCTCGATCCTTATGTAATTAACGAGCCGAGCTCCATTTTAACTTTGTTTTCTTTAAAAATCATACAAATTAGTCGAGCCCAAGCTCGAGCTCGAGCTTGTGAAAATTTTCACGAGCCGAGCTCGAGCTCAAATATTAGGCTCGAAACGAGCTCGAGCTTTCTAGAATATAAACGAGCCGAGCTCGAGCTCTGGCAGGCTCGGGCTCGGCTCGGCTCAGCTCGGCTCGTTTCCACCCCTAATTAAAGCCAACTGATTTTTGTTAGATTAATGTGTTAGTTAGAATCTGTTAGGTATTGATTAATTGAACTGGAGCGGTAAAAATGCTAATGATGGAGCTACCACGAAGAAGGAGGCATTTACGTGGAATGATCAGATGGATGCTGCATTCATCGAGGCTATGTTTAACGAACAAAATGCCGAGAATAGACCTAACGGGACTTTCTCGCCTCATGCATACAATAATATAGTGAAGGTGTTAAGTGATAAGTTTAATATTACTTTTGAGAAAGAAAAATTGTAAAATCGAATCAAGACTCTCAAAAAGTACTTTACCCAGTTTTATGGTGTTTTTAAAGGCGTTTCATTGAGTGGCTATGCATGGAACCCAAGTACCAAGTTAATTGAGGCAGAAGATGAGGTGGGAAGCACTCAAAAAGGTATGCTCTATCTAATTCATGTGAAATTATTGATTTTGATTTTTTTTATTAATTATTTGTAATGTATAGGACAATCCTGATGTTTACGAGTTGAAGAATAAAAAAGTTAAATGTTATGATGAAATGTATGCTTTGTGGGCAAAAGATAGAGCTACAGGTGCTTGTGCTGTAACTGCTAAAGAGAAAAGAAATCGACTAAACAATGACCAGCAATCAGAAACAGTTGAAGAAATTGATCCCTTGTGTGAGAACAACGAGGTCACTTTAGATAATTTCGACACTAGTGATGACATCCATATTACATCACCAACATCACAATCAGATAAGCTCCCAACTAAATCAAAGAGTAAAAAATGAAAAGCTGATGAAGAGGATTAAATACGGAGTAAGATTGCGGACTCTCTTGATAATATAGTCCATGCTCTAGAGAGGAATTCTAAGGTACTCGGTTTATTTAGAACATAGATTAGCAGTAGTTTATTGTTTATATATATATATATATATATATATATATATATATATATATATATATATATATATATATATATATATATATATATATATATATATTGATCTTGTTGTAATCTACTTGTTATAAGGTAATTGAGAACTCTCGTCCACATGTGTATACTGAGAAGGAAATTTACGAAGAACTGCAGTGCCTGGGTCTTGATCGCGAAGCCATACAGCCTGCATGTGTGTTTTTGCTGGAACATCCGGACAAAACACGTGGACTTTTTGGCTGTCCTATTGAAGATAGAGTGCTTTATCTGAACACCTTGATGGGCCTAGACAACTGAATAAAGCTTATTCAGATTGTGTTACCGGTGGGTGATGAAGGTCGCTTCGTTATTTTTGTAATTTCTTGCTTCCTGCTTTAATTGTTATTTGAAAAAGTCTTTGGCTTTTGTTTAAGTACTCTCGTGTGAGGGGCTGAGGGCCTTTGTGAATTTTTTCGTTTTAGTTTGTGGGTCTTACGTTATACTGGTTTACTTATCAAAGATAAAATGCTGGTTTATGTTTTCATTATATCTCATATGTGTTGATTGGTACATTTCATGATACATTTAACATATTGTCTAGCCGAACATTTTCAGTTCTCTATATTAGTAATATTAGTGTGGCTTGGATTTAACACCTTTAAATTGATTGTTTATTTTGAAACTCGTTTTTGGACAAAACTCAAAGTAACAACAAAATTCAGGAACAAATTTTGGTTCGATTTTATCTTCAACAATCCATATCGAAACTGAAAGCGACCTTTTAATATATACATGAAATAATAGTTGATTTGTTCATATTTTACAAGTGATCATGAAGTATGTGTCGTGTCTACACTTTAACCTTCCAAGTCCCAAACATTTCAGGTATACCTTATTCCGATCAAGTAATAGATTTGTGAAATATTAGTAGAGAAGGATGTGAGCTATGTAAAAGTAAATTATGTTTTTAGGGTATCTTGGTAATTTGGGTATTTTCCTTTCCTTTCCTTGCAACTTAAAAATAAAAACTCAAGAACACAAATAAAAATAACCACTTTCTTGACATTGTCATTCCTTACTTTGCCCTTCCTATTCCATCCCCTTCCATTCTTTAACGCTCGGTTCTCGAGGCTTTTTTGTTTAAAGTAATGGAAGGGGATGGGAAGGGAAATAAAAAAAATGGGCGTTCTTGAGTTTTTTTAAGATGGAAAGGTAGGGGACAGGAAGGTGGGAGGGAAAAAATTCACAATCAACACATATGAGACATAATGAAAACATAAACCAGCATTTAATCTTTGATAAGTAAACCAACATAATGTAAGACCCACAAATTAAGACGAAAAAATTCACAAAGGACCTCAGCCCCTCACACGAGAGTACTTAAACAAAAGCCAAAGACTCCTTCAAATAACAATTAAAGTAGGAAGCAAGAAATAACAAAAATAACGAAGCGACCTTCATCACCCACCGGTAACACAATCCGAATAAGCTTTATTCAGTTGTCTAGGCCCATCAAGGTGTTCAGATAAAGCACTCTGTCTTCAATAGGACAACCAAAAAGTCCACATGTTTTGTCCGGATGTTCCAGCAAAAACACACACGCAGGCTGTATGGCTTCGCGATCAAGACCCAGGCACTGCAGTTCTTGGTAAATTTCCTTCTCAGTATACACATGTGGACGAGAGTTCTCAATTACCTTATAACAAGTAGATTACGACAAGAACATATATATATATATATATATATATATATATATATATATATATATATATATATATATATATATATATTATATATATATATATATATATATATATATATATATATATATAGTGTAACTTTCAAACGAGAACCATTTTAACTGCAAGAACTGCGAAAACCACTTTTTAGCCATTAGATGAGTTGATCAATGGTTAAAAATGATTGTGGCACTCTTGTAATTAAATAAAAATAGGGGAAAATCTGAGAATGAGTAAAAGGTTATTATAGTCTTTTCAAAAACAATTTTAATCTCTCATTTATCATCAAGAATGTAGGATCTGGTATCTCACACACACTAAAACATATTCAATATCTCTCTAAAAAAACCGCCGCCCCCAAATTCTCTCTCTAAAAAAACCGTCACCGCCACCAACCGCCATCAAGATCCGTCTAGATCCGTCACCGCCTGTGATGGTTCGTCTTCTCCCTCACCCAAAAACTGTCGCCTCTCACCACTATTATAGGTATGTTTGATTTTTTAATTTTTTTTCTTACAAAAAGTTGAAAAAGGATTAATCAAAAGATTTATGATTTTCATTTTCACACTTCGATAATCAAGATCTAAATAAAAAATATATATGTGTAAAATGGATCAATGAAAAAGGATTAAAAAATCAAAATTTTTGATTCTACCCTATAGTTGCTGTGAACCATGTTTAAGTGGGATGCGCTTTTCGAAGCTATATGAACCGAAATGTTAAGTACAGGTTGTAAGGTTACATAACATGATGGGTTATTTAATTATATTTGTTTCGGTTATTTAGTTGTTGTCATTGATAATGCTGATGAAAGTTTGTTAGTTAGATCTTATGTTCTGGGTTTAATTAGGTGTAGTGTGTAAGTAAGTAAAATTTTGATGCGATAAACTCAAATTCAAACTGTTGTGAATATTATAATGTTTATGTAGTTATTTAGTTCGATCTTGTCTTTTGGTTTTAGTTAGGTGTAGCGTGGATTAGCTTATATATGGGTTATGATTTTGAAGCTTATTGTGCTGGTAATTTGTGTTTTACGAGAGCTGTTAGTCTCAAGCTTGAGAGTGTGGTTGCTGGTATGGTTAGAAATTTTGATATTGGTAAGGTTGATGTTAATATTCTTTGCTATTTGGGAAATTTTCTCCATTGGTCTTCTGATAGGAGGCTTGTTTTGAAATTTGTTTAGCTATTGAAATCACATGTTAGTTTCATGTCTGTGATGCAAAATGATGCAAAATGCAAAATGTAGCTAAAACATATGTGTTTTATAAAAAAAACATATGTGTTTTATAAAAAAAACATATATGTTTACGTATAAAACATATATGTTTTGCGTTTGGATTATAGAACATATGTGTTTTATGTTTGGATTATATGTTTACGTATAAAACATATATGTTTTGTGTTTGCCAAACAAGTATGTTTCCTAAAACATACATATACTCATGTACATGTATAATTTTTAATAATATTATGGTTGCTAATTTTTGTACTTTTCTTTGTATCAGGTGTAATTACAAGAATGCTCACGGCTACAAGTGTGCATGTATGTTTGACTTTTGAAAAAATGTTGACGGCTACTCGTGCGCATATGTTCATTTGTGTTGAATATTATTAGTGCTCACGTGTATAGATCGATTAGATTCATGTATTTATGCTTTTAGAAATTTGTATTTTAATTGTATTTCATTCGATATCGAAGTTTGTATATAACATTTATGTTCTTGGTTTGTTATAAATTTCATTATATTAAAAAAGCTATATGCACCTTGAAAGGGGAAAAAAAACATATATGCACTTTGGACTAACTGAAAACATGTATGCACCTTGATTATTTGGGGAAAAAAACATGCTTGCACCATGAGATTTTAAAATAACTAATGATTAGGTATAAAAACAAAAAACATGTATGCACCATGACTATTTGAAAACATGTTACCATAAAATAAATAAAAAATAATAAAAATAAAATAAAATCCGAATTTTAAGATTTAAAAAAAAAATGGAAATTATATAAAAAAACAAAAATAATATGAAAATGTCTTTTACTAATATGCCCTTTTGAATTAAATAAAAATAACAAAATCATATGGAGCATTAAATGATGTACATTGTGTATTATTAGTTGTAAAAAGGTGGTTCTCGCAGTTCTTGTAGATAACATGGTTCTCGTAAGAAAGGGACCCTATATATATATATATATATATATATATATATATATATATATATATAAACTACTACTAATCTATGTTCTAAATAAGCCGAGTACCTTAGAATTCCTGTCTAGAGCATGGACTATATTATCAAGAGAGTCCGCAATCTTACTCCGTATTGGATCCTCTTCATTAGCTTTTCATTTTTTACTCTTTGATTTAGTTGGGAGCTTATCTGATTGTGGTGTTGGTGATGTAATATGGATGTCATCACTAGTGTTGAAATTATCTAAAGTGACCCCGTTGTTCTCACACAAGGGATCAATTTCTTCAACTGTTTCTGATTGCTGGTCATTGTTTAGTCGATTTCTTTTCTCTTTAGTAGTTACAGCACAAGCACCTGTAGCTCTATCTTTTGCCCACAAAGCATACATTTCATCATAACATTTAACTTGTTTATTCTTCAACTCGTAAACATCAGGATTGTCCTATACATTACAAATAATTAATAAAAAAAAATTAAAATCAATAATTTCACATGAATTAGATAGAGAATACCTTTTTGAGTGCTTCCCACACGTCATCTTCAGCCTCAATTAACTTGGTACTTGGGTTCCATGCATAGCCACTGAATGAAACGCCTTTAAAAACATCATGGAACTGGGTTCCATGCATGAGGCGAGAAAGTCCCGTTAGGTCTATTCCCGGCATTTTGTTCTTTAAGCATAGCCTCGATGAATGCAACATCCATCTGATCATTCCACGTAAATGCCTCCTTCTTCGTGGTAGCTCCATCATTAGCATTTTTGGCAGCTCCAGTTCAATTAGTCAATACCTAACAGATTCTAACTAACACATTACTCTAACAAAAACCAGTTGGCTTTAATACTTGTCTATCAACGAACATGAAATTAGCCGCATTTAACTTTGTTTGGCTAGTTAACAGCCTATTTATACTAGCAACATAAACTAACAATTAATCGTTCTCCTAATCACTTTCACATATACCAGTTCTTCTTCTAATCAACACTATGTTCCTTTTCATAAAAATCAATATTCTCTATTAATAAAATAGTTCCGTTATATGTATGTTCATGGACCATCTAACATTTTTATAATCTTGAGAAAGTGACAGATCAATATGTGTGATGGTGTGGTACCACGAAAGTGACAAATTAATATGTGTGATGTTGTGGTACGAGGAAAGTGACATATCAATATGTATTTTCATTGACAAAGTATGTCACAAACAAACACAAATCCACATAGTATGTCACCACAGAATCACAGTTAATGCGTTACAAAACATATATGCATGTACTATACAGATAAACGCATATTAACTACCTACACCATAACAAAAATTCATGGCGATAATAAGCATAAACATTAGCAAACACAGTTGATACCTTTTGATTTTTCTGTGAGAATAATGTGCGAAAACTGCTTGTGTTTGTGGTTGTTTGTTATACAGCTGCTGTAACTAGGTCAAAATAATGGATCGTGCATGAATAAATGAGGATATAATAGTCATTTAATAGAGGCCCATGTTGCCAGTTTACCCATTCCCTCCTGATCCCCGAATTATGGACGGATTACATATACACACAAAAACCCATCCCTTCCCTCCCTCCCACCTTCCCGTCCCCTACCTTTCCATCTTAAAAAAAAACAAGAACACCCCTTTTTTTGATTTCCCTTTCCATCCTCTTCTATTACTTAAAAAACAAGGGGGTGGGAAGGGAAATAAAAAAAAGGGGCGTTCTTGAGTTTTTTTAAGATGGAAAGGTAGGGGACGGGAAGGTGGGAGGGAGGGAAGGGATGGGCTTGTGTGTGTTATATGTAATCCGTCCATAATTGGGGGGATCAGGAGGGAATGGGTAAACTGACAACATGGGCCTCTGTTAAATGACTATTATATCCTCATTTGTTCATGCACGATCCATTATTTTGACCTAGTTACAGCAGCTGTATAACAAACAACCACAAAAACAAGCAGTTTTCGCACATTATTCTCATAGAAAAATCACAAGGTATCAACTGTGTCTACTAATGTTTATGCTTATTATCACCATGAATTTTTATTATGGTGTAGGTAGTTAATATGCGTTTATCTGTATGGTGCATGCGTATATGTTTTGTAACACATTAACTGTGATTCTGTGGTGACATACTATGTGGATTTGTGTTTGTTTGTGACATACCTTGTCAATGAAAATACATATTGATATGTCACTTTCCTCATACCACAATATCACACATATTGATTTGTCACTTTCCTGGTACCACACCATCACACATATTGATCGGTCACTTTCTCAAGATTATAAAAATGTTAGATGGTCTATGAACATACATATAACAGAACTATTTTATTGATTAGATGAAGAACTGGTATATGTCAAAGTGACTAGGAGAACGAGTAATTGTTAGCACTGGTACAGATTCTGCCTATCGTCACACTGGAAATGCGTGACTATATGCATATAGTCACACACGCTTTTTTGGGTGTGTGTGACAAAAAGTCGCGCCACCGTAGGTATCATATAGTCACATTGTTTAGTTTGTGGCCGTTTTCATCTAAAAAGAGTGACCAAAACCCGAATATGTGTGACTAATTAGGCACAAGTTTTGTTGGATTCATCAGTATGTGTGACTATTTCCCATCCTATGGCCACACGAAAATATAATAAATGTGACGTTTGTGATGATTTAGTCACACATCGTGTGTTGTTTTTTTCAAGTTAGTCACATACAATTTAAAAAACAGTGGCCAAAAGTGTTAATAAGTGTGACCATATGCTATTTAAAGTGAAGAAATGTGTACTATTGATCATCCAATGGTCACATGAATTCTTAGTTTGTGTGGCCTTTTGTAATATTTAGTCACACAAAGCATGTTTGCTTTGGGTATTTAGTCACATACAATTAAGCATAAAGTGGCCAAAAGTGTTAATAAGTGTGACCATATGCTGTTTTAAGTGAAGAAATGTGTATTTTGTGTGACTATTGATCATCCAATGGTCACATGAATTCTTAGTTTGTGTGGCCTTTTGTAATATTTAGTCACACAAAGCATGTTTGTTTTCGGTATATAGTCACATACAATTAAGCATAAAGTGGCCAAAAGTGTTAATAAGTGTGACCATATGCTGTTTTAAGTGAAGAAATGTGTATTTTGTGTGACTATTGATCATCCAATGGTCACATGAATTCTTAGTTTGTGTGGCCTTTTGTAATATTTAGTCACACAAAGCATGTTTGTTTTCGGTATATAGTCACATACAATTAAGCATAAAGTGGCCAAAAGTGTTAATAAGTGTGACCATATGCTGTTTTAGGTGAAGAAATGTGTATTTTGTGTGACTATTGATCATCCAATGGTCACATGAATTCTTAGTTTGTGTGGCCTTTTGTAATATTTAGTCACACAAAGCATGTTTGCTTTGGGTATTTAGTCACATACAATTAAGCATAAAGTGGCCAAAAGTGTTAATAAGTGTGACCATATGCTGTTTTTAGTGAAGAAATGTGTATTTTGTGTGACTATTGATCATCCAATGGCCACATGAATTTTATGTTTGTGTGGCCTTTTGTAATATTTAGTCACACAAAGCATCTTTGTTTTGGTTATTTAGTCACATACAATTAAGCATAAAGTGGCCAAAAGTGTTGATAAGTGTGACCATATGCTGTTTTAAGTGAAAAAATGTGTATTTTGTGTGATTATTGATCGTCCAATGGTCACATGAATTCTTAGTTTGTGTGGCCTTTTGTAATATTTAGCCACACAAAGCATGTTTGTTTTGGGTATTTAGTCACATACAATTAAGCATAAAGTGGCCAAAAGTGTTAATAAGTGTGACCATATGCTGTTTTAAGTGAAGAAATGTGTATTTTGTGTGACTATTGATCATCCAATGGTCACATGAATATTTAGTTTGTGTGGCCTTTTGTAATATTTAGTCACACAAAGCATGTTTGTTTTGGGTATTTAGTCACATACAATTAAGCATAAAGTGGCCAAAAGTGTTAATAAGTGTGACCATATGCTGTTTTAAGTGAAGAAATGTGTATTTTGTGTGACTATTGATCATCCAATGGTCACATGAATATTTAGTTTGTGTGGCCTTTTGTAATATTTAGTCACACAAAGCATGTTTGTTTTGGGTATTTAGTCACATACAATTAAGCATAAAGTGGCCAAAAGTGTTGATAAGTGTGACCATATGCTGTTTTAAGTGAAAAAATGTGTATTTTGTGTGACTATTGATCATCCAATGGTCACATGAATTTTTAGTTTGTGTGGCCTTTTGTAATATTCAGTCACACAAAGCATGTTTGTTTTGGGTATTTAGTCACATACACTTAAGCATAAAGTGGCCAAAAGTGTTAATAAGTGTGACCATATGCTGTTTAAAGTGAAGAAATTTGTATTTTGTGTGACTATTGATCATCCAATGGCCACTTGAATTTTATGTTTGTGTGGCCTTTTGTAATATTTAGTCACACATCGAATTAAACAAAGAGTGACCAATAATGTTGATAAGCGTGACCATAGTACTGGTATTTTTAAGTTAGTACTGTTGGAGCAGAGTTGCTACTGCTAGTACTATGCTAGTGCTGCTGGAATGAGTATATTATATATATATAAAACAGAATCATAAACAAAAAGAAATTTGAAATTGAATAAAACTCGAATGTATATAACTGAACAGAATATACAATTGTAATGTCGTACATAATCAAATTCTCAAGTACCATAATTTAAAGACTTTTGACTCTTCGCCGGCATAGCTTGCTTTAGGGCTTCAATAGAGACATTACTTTTGCGCTTCGATGGTGCTGTTGGTCCACAGTTGTTGTCACTTTTCTTTTGCATTGTAGTTGGCAGTGTAACCTGTGGTAACAAAAGACGCTTGTATCAAACATTGAATTATATATCAAGAATTATATATATGTAAGTTGAAAAAACACATGTATGTACCCAAAGCAACGATATTTGATTTCTTTAAGTGCCACAGTTTGCAGTTAAATGGCTTAAAAAAAGAATTTTTGCATGTACATATATCAGAAATTATTTAAACAAAAGAATAACAAGAAACATGTTGAAATACATACTGTTGGCAGTGCTTGTGTTGGAGACACATTTTGTTCTGATTGGGAATCTGGAGGCCCGTTTTGTCGTGACTTAGGCTTTTTCTCAGGTCCGACAGTTTTAGCAGGTTCCTATATGTATATATAAAACACGTTACATTATATAAACAAAAGAATAACAAGAAACATGTTGAAATACATACTGTTGGTACTCCTTTTGTTGGAGACACATTTCCTTGCGATTGGGAATCTGTAGACCCTTGTTGGCTTGCATTTGAGGCTACTGGAAATTGAGATGACAAATTTAACTGCACCCCTTGTTGACTCAACTGTGCCATCAGTTGAGTAAGTATTCTTTTTGTTTCTGTAATCTCATTGGACAATTTCTTGATCTGGTCATCAGATTCTTTCTGCAAAAAAAAATATAGGAAATGTTGGGATTAAAAGTCTTCTGGATGCTGTTAGAGTAACTGATGCTCTTATTTGTGTCAATGCTGCTCAGATGGAGTTAGTGATGCTCATGAACTTCAATTACAAATATGGCTAGTGTTTACCACTGCTAGTACACAATTTACTACTGCTAGTACACATTTAATCCTGCTGGTATATAAGCATAATAATAGAATTTGCAGTCAAACTTACAAGTGTATCTCCCACTGATGTGATCTCATCATCTGGAAATTCGCCATCGTTGTTTACCCTTCCTTTCAACCACATTATACCACGCGGGGGTTCTTCATCTGCTTCAATCTCTTTATTTTTGATCTAATAAACATCAAATGCATACACATGTAAAGTTAATTAAAACAAGATAAACGAAAATATGAAGGTGCATACACATGTGATCTTACCATTTTCTCTTTCAAATAAACATATCCACCTCGTCCCATTTTATGCTGATAAATATTTTTGGAACGCGACATTTTAGCTTTATCAGCTATCTTCTAAAAACACAAAATGATAAGGCGTTTACATGTGGTAATGCTGCAAACTGAAAATTATGAAATGACATATAGACTTAAATAAAGATGACTAATTAAAACCTTGTATTCATCGGTGGTCGTGTTGTTTACAAACTCGACCCAGTCTTCTGATTTCACAAATCGACTATACTTGGCCGGGACTTCATTCAGTTTGGAAGGTGTATTTAGGTGGGGCAAAATGTATTCTTCTCTGAGCTTCGTTCTGAAAGTCCTTAGCAGTTTACCAAGACGAGTCATTACCAATTTTCTGAATGTCACGTCAACATCAAAATATCGCTGCAAAGATTAACACAATGTTGTTAATTAGTTGCACATAATGTAACTGCATAGATAAAATTATGTAGTACTGGGTTAAAAAATACAGTAGTATATATGTACAGTGATGTCAGTCCATAGTTTATCTCTTTCTTCTTTATTCACATTCCTCCAGGAAAGATTCTTCAAACCTATATGCTCACGAACCAGATCTCCTAAAAAACTCGTAAACAGTGCTCTGTGTAACCCTGATACCCTATTCAATGCATCGAAGGTTACCTTGAGCTTTATTCCACCAGGGTTGCCATATTTCATGCGAAACTTAAATAGCCTGGTCATGCCTCTCTTAGCTAGTATCCGATCTGATTGGTTGGTTCCAGGCGCATCTAGATCTTCCTCATCAGAATACTTTTCGGATTCATAGTCTATGTTGTTATCATCATGTTCATTATCAGCAGGAAGCAAAAGATGATTATCAACAATGGGTTGAATTCCATGACTCTTGAGTAACAATGGGTACAAGAAAATGATTCTGGCTTTGAGAGTAATGGTGATATAAGAATTGATTATTGTGTTTTCTTGGCAGTATTTTTTTTTTTTTTTTTTAGGAGAGAAAAGAGGGTATAGGAAGAAGATGAATCGTACCTTATTCTTGGTACCCGCTTCTAATTAATTAGGCGATTTCAAAATTTTGGATCAAAATTTTGGCTCCAAATTCTAATTTCAAAATAACAATTGAATTATTTTAAAATTTTGCCTTAAATTTGAACCTGTTT
>CP139505.1:138573225-138625024 GCA_021014915.2 Artemisia tridentata subsp. tridentata | reverse complement strand
AACCATGATAAGCTAGTAATATGAGATTAAACACCTTGATGATGTCCTTGGCTAAACAATTGGCCCTGTCTTATTTAATTATGTACGGTCTATGTGCTGCAACCAGGTTTAGTTATGTTGCAACGAACCCCAAGACATGATGTGCATCTTGCCCAATAAACAAACACGCTAGTGTATGCCTAATAGGCTAAGTTTTCTGTTCATCTTTCCAATACAAGAACTTACTCATGTGTGTCATAGAGGCTAATATTTCCTAGCTTCGATCTACATTGTGTGAAAATCTTTCCCTTGTTTCTTACCAAAAGCCTTGTTCTGTTATCATAACCTATGGCCGGTCAAATAAGCAACCTTACCAGTTGCTCCAAGGCTTCAACCAATACTTTATCTCATTGCAATTTACAGCAATAAGTGATAGTCTACTTATATTAGTATTTTGTGCTTGTTGTGAGGGAAGGCTATGTTGCCCATCCTACACCAAACTTCAATCAAACCAAACAGCATGTCACAACTGAAAACATACATTCCTCTATGATTCTATGAACATTAAAAGCCTACATACGCTCAATTATTCGAGTATCAAGACATTAATAACAAAACAATAGTCCTGTGGCGATCACTACACTTGTTACTCCATATATTTTTAACTAATTACTAATTATCATAAATCACTCGTAATCCCCAATAACCATCACCGCAATCATGTAAACTGATATAAACAAACACTAAAATATTAACAGTAGACTAAACCTCATATGGAAAATTTATGATAGTTCACATGACCAACCTCCCCGGCTTCTCCTAGGCTTTCCCCAATATTCTATCAGCTATCTCATTACATAGGTTACTGCAGTTCCCAAGCAATAGGCAATACTCAATAGTGCATATCTACCATTATTTTGTGCGAGTTTGAACCTTATGGACGATCCTGTGAGTCAGCTATGTTGCCAATCCTATATCTCACAACTGAAGCATACCTAATTTATCAACATCAAGCGTCTCCTTACAATCAATTAACATACGAGTATGACATTCACTACCAAGCAATAGTCCTGTGGCGAAAACAATACTTCTACTCCATACAATTCAACTAACTACAATAAACTACCGTCATTCGGTCATTCCCCGATAACTACAATCGCGTTCGCGGAAACTAATATAAACAAGTGCTAAATCATATAATCACCACAATTCATTTAAATATCATAACATACATATACAATGTACGCTAAATGTGAGCTAAAAAAGTATACCGTTTATGATCGATTTCGTGTCGCACACATCAACATTTACATAAAACAATAGTCATGTGGCGAAAACAACAGTTTGACTTCATACATTACTAATTTCTAAGTAACTATCGTTTTCCGCATATCTGTCACTTAATTCACCTAAAAACTGACATAAACTAATAGTGTACTTATCACCGCACCTAAAAACTGGCGTAAAATAGTACACTACTTATTACCATAGCAAGCAATGATCCTGTGGTGAAAACAATACTTCCGCTCCATATAACTGTTATATATATACAACATAATCTACAAAATCTATACCGTTAACGATCGATTTCTAACTAACTGTAATGAATTACGCGTAATCCGCATAGCTATCACTTAATTCACCACATCTACAATGTATGCTAAATGTGAGCTAAAATGTATACCGTTAACGATCGAATTCGTATCGCGCACATCGACACACACACACGCAGCAATGATCCTGTGGTGAAAACAATACTTCCGCTCCATATAACTGTTATATATATACAACATAATCTACAAAAACTATACCGTTAACGATCGATTTCTAACTAACTGTCATGAATCGCATAGCTATCACTTAATTCACCACATCTACAATGTACGCTAAATGTGAGCTAAAATGTATACCGTTAACGATGGAATTCGTATCGCGCACATCGACACACACATACGCAGCACGACCAGTCGAAACAGCGCGATTAAGCGGCAAATCAAATTCATAATCATCTAAATCAAGCTTGAGTGAGTGATCAACACCAGCAACTTTAACAATCCAATGACCTAATTTCAATAACCTAACAACCAGATATTTTCCAACGAAGCTTCTACCGTTTATAACGATGCAAGTTTCATTGGATGACGTCATTCTCTCTCTAGACTTTCTCTCTCTAGGTTTTAGAAAGAAGAAGTTAGAGAGAGAAATATGTGCATTTGGATTTTGGATTTCAATTTGGGGTTAAAATGTGGATTTTTTTTAATTTGGTTTTAGGGTTTGTTTTTGTTTTGATTTGGGGAGGAGAAGAGGAGGGCCCGTTTGGTATGCATGTTTTGGGATTGGATTAGGGATTAGATTTGAAAACTTATGGCCCGTTTGGTGTGCAAACGGGATTGGTATGGATTTGTATTTGGGAAAGGTGTGATAGAAAAGGATGAGAGATAAAATATCTCTACATTATATATAATAGGAGGCGTTACACGTAAATTATTCAAGATATGTCCACCTCATTGCTATGTAATCGTGATTTAATGCCATGTAATCGTGATTTAAAGCCATGTCAGCACAAGTTGTCCACCTAAGCATGAATATCTTTGATTAAAATCCGGATTAATTAAAAAACAAGAGTGGAGAGAATCGAACTCAGGTTGTTTGTAACAATAACAAACGTATCCACCACTAGAGCAACACAACATTTGTGATACAGTTTGTAAGTCAAAAGTGATAACATTAACCTCCCACCATAATGAATCTATAAACCTGCCGTCACTTTCTACGAATCAAATTACACCACCATAACATTAACCTCCCACCATAATGAATCTATAAACTTGCCGTCACTTTCTACGAATCAAGATCAAGTCGTTTTTTTTCTCAGCCCTAGGTACGTCTCTTTTTTTCTAAAAACCCTAATGATCTCCCTAAACTTCTGATCTGCTTTTTCCTATATATGTAGGATGATCCCTCACAAGACCAACCATTTGGCCCATGGAAAGAGAAGTTGCTTCAAAAAAATATGAGCAGCCATCAAAAACTTCACACCATGATCCAAACTAATCGATTTCATTTGTAGTCTGGTAAGATTTCATTTGTTAATTCAACATATAATATATATTGAATAGAATTCGTGGGTATTCCATTTTATGTAGGTTTTCTTATTTTTTAGTTCGTAGGTGTTTCGATTATTACGTTTTCTTTTAGTTTAATGGCTGCATTGATCCAACCAACATGCTACAACTTAATCAGGTGATTTTGAATACTTTATGTGGAGCAGTACTAAGTTAGCAACAGCAGTACTAACTCACTCGCATAGCAGTACTAATAATTAGGAGCAGTACTAACCTTTCAATCAGGAAGTTTGCAAATTTTTTGTTCCGATTCAATTAAATATATTTTTGATTTGATATGTATGATTTGGTTGTTTTAATGTATTTTTGTATCTGATATTATTTATAATTTTATATTTTCATCAGAAGGTAATTCTCTTTAAGAACCTACGTTGGCTATTTGTATCATTGTACGGTGGATTATATGTTTGCAACTATTTCTATTTGTATTGCATTTTCTTGATCATTTTGATATTTATTCAAGATGGGATACTACATTCCTATATGTCACATCTGACTATTAGTGTAGTTTGTCATATTAGAGTTTACCATTTCATAAACATGTGCCAGAGGTAACTGAATGAGAAATAAATGTCAATATGGAATGATTTACATCTTTATGAACTTCGTTTTGTGTAGCTTTTGGTAGCTCACAAATACTAACATGCTCTAAATTTTCAGTTGACAGCCTTGCTGGCTGAAGTAGGACTGAACATCCAGGAAGCATATGCTTTTTCCATAGTGGATCGCTACTCATTAGATGTCTTTGTTGTTGATGGTTGGCCGTATGAGGTAGTGTCTTTGTTGTTGATAGTTGCGTGTAAAATGTTGTTAACATTTTTTGTTTTCTTCTGCACTTTAAGATTGTCAGTTACGTTACACGGATAGCTATTCATAGCGACCTAATGTTACGTGTTCTCTTAATTTGGTAGAGATGAATTCGTCTATGGAAAATGTACCTAGCAGTTTGCGCGCTCATAATAATTTCAGCATTGACTTTACAAGGATATGGTGTTCCAACTGTGGTGGCTAATGTTTCGAGAATTGACTGGCTGAGGAATGCTGCTGGTTTGGTTGATCCTAATTACTGGCAAGGCACACTCCAACCTCGCCCTGTTCTTGATTGGTACTTTGATTTTACATGGTTATTGAGCTACATGGTTCAAGCTCCTTAATTTTGATTTCACTAAAGTTATGTGTATTGTGTGCAGGTATTTAGTAGAGACAGTACGAGTAAATGGCTGTTGGGAAACTGAATATACAGAGTTTGAAAGCGATGATAATGAAGTTACGGTTGCTGATATTGCTGTGCCTTATCGAGAACGGCCTGTGGGGCCCACGTGGTGGTGTCATGTTGAGGCAGGACATCCTTCCGTCCATTCTTGGTTAAGTAACTCCAAATGGTTGCATCCGGCTATTAGTATCGCTTTAAGAGATGAAAGCAAGCTTATTAGCGAGCGCATGAAGCATCTACTTTATGAGGTACTATCTTTGATAACATTCCTGAGTATAGCAATATTAAGTGAGGTGGTAAAATGTGGGTGGGGTTGACCCGAAAAACTTTTTGCCCAATATTTTTAAAAAAAATCCATTTATAACTATTTCAGTAATAATATTATTTTATTTTGCTTAGATTGATTTCGGTGGATTTATGCTTAAGAATATGTTTTGGGCGGCTATTTGATTCATTTTTGCTGTTTCCTACTAAGCACAGTCAGAGCTAAAGCAAAACCGAATCGACCCATTCATAAGTAAATTGGGTCAAATTTACCACAGCTACTTCGTTTCGTCATTTTCTGATATCATGCTACATATACCATTTTAGATTATTAACATGTGTATACTATATATTTGTTATGATTAGTTGGATTGTGTTAAATTAAATCAATGAGTAACCTTTAAGCTTTATGCTGCAAAAAACTACTACAAATCTGATACGGTGTGGTCTTATGTTTCATGATATACTCTCATGGTGTTTGTAAGGTTCTTCATTGCACAGGTTCCTGTTAGGGTTACTATATATTTGATCTGTTTGATATAAATCCCAACCCAAACTGACTGATTTATGAGTATATGGTTCAAAAGTGACACCACATATGCGTAATTACAATGTTTCATTTTCGTTCGGTGTAACTTTTATCGGAGCGACAGATCTCTGTCTGCTTATTTACACATATGTTCATATTTTGATCAGGTTAGATAGTGAAAAGAAGAGTAATCCATATGATCTGATCTGGGAGGATGTTGAATTGCTAGGCGGGAAGGTACATTTAATCCTCTTGGTTGTCCATTTATTCATTGCTTACTGATCTTCTCATTCCGTAATAAATGTACATCACTATAAAACCAATGGAGTTAATCGAAATTACACCTAATAGTAGAGTATCTTATATATTTCTCAATGTTACTGAATTCTTCCTTCTCTCTGTCTGCTTATTTACACATATGTTCATATTTTAATCAAGTTAGATAGTGAAAAGAAGAGTAATCCATATGATCTGAACTGGGAGGATGCTGAATTGCTAGGTTGGAAGGTACATTTAATCCTCTTGGTTGTCCATTTATTCATTGCTTACTGATCTTCTCATTCCGTAATAAATGTACAACACTATAAAACCAACGGAGTTAATCGAAATTACACCTAATAGTAGAGTATCTTATATATTTCTCAATGTTACTGAATTCTTCCTTCTTTCTATCTATGATAGGAACTTAAGAAGTTGAGATTTCTTGACCTTAGCTATACGCTGTTGAAAAAGTTGAACCATGTCCTGCCATCGAATCTCGAGATATTAAATCTTTGTTCTTAACCAGTCTGTCACGACATTATGCTCCCTTGGAAACTGTAATCCGGGATGCACAGAACAGTGCATATATTACCTGATTTTCAGATAACTTTTGTGTTTTGTGACTGCTTCATATCTTTCGCCCATATATTACCTCTATAGTTACGGTTTTGAATAACAGCAGCTCTCCATGCCACATGACTTGATTTTCAGATAACTGTAACCTGGACCAGTGGATATGGAATCATTCAAGCTCAACCGTTTATCGAATGGGGCCGATGAGAATGAGGCCATTTGGTGTCTTTTGTTATTGTTACAGTATGTTCCCTGTATGTTCTTGCACATCGCTTAACTATCAGTAATTAATGTTCTAATCTAATCACTCATTGCAGATTGCTTACGTTCACCCAACGTGATATCCTCCCATGCTATTTCACAATCCGCTACATCCTCAAGGGAAACTTCAGATAATGTACTTTACTCTCACCTTCTTGACTTATCTGATATTGTGCTTCTGTATCTTCATCCCTTCTTGGAGAATCCAATAGACTATAATTTTCATTATGTGAAGGACCCGTTATCTCATACAACTTTGCAATAGAAACAGTCGTTGTCGCCACGACAACTGCTGCAGTCACTGTCGCTGCAGCCGCTACGGGTAGCTGCATATTTTGATCTGTTATCGTTCTGGTGGAAACACCCACAGAGGTACGTTTTGGTTTTTTAAGTATTATTTAGTGTTTTGTTTTGGTTTTTTAAATATTATGTAATGGTTTGTTTATTTTTAAGTATTATGTAATGTTTTTTTTTTTTGTTATTAATAAAATGTTATGTTTTTAATTTTATATAGTTTTTGTGGGATTTTATGTATTAAAAAAAAAAAAAAAAAAAAAAAAAAAAAAAAAAAAAAAAAAAAAAAAAAAGATGATGTGTCAAATTGGTGAAAATTGGGGTGAATTGGTGAAGTGTGAGTTGGAAGATTTTTATTGGGTATTGATGATGTGGAAATTTGGTGAAGGTTGGTGTTGGTAAAACCACTCCCTCCTCCCTTAGAGATGAATTTTTTGAATATGTAAGTGATAATAAAAATAAAAGAGAAAAATGATGTGAAACTTTTATTTGAGTTTTGCCTTGCTCTAAAGTTTCGTATACCGCCAAAAATGAGGAATGTCTGAAACACGGGAACTAGGGAGGGTAAATTTTATGAGTCGCTTTTTGTGTGTTTGGATGAAGATGAAAAATGTTTAAGCGTATGTGCTTTTGGGGTGTTTGGCTAAGCTTATGAGTTGGGCTTATCCTTATGTTATATAAGCGGCTTATGGCTTATATAACATAAGCTCATAAGCCCATGTTTAGTGTTTGGACTAGCTTATGTTTAGTAAGCCGATAAACTTAAACCTTTGATTTAGTTTAGGTTGTTAAATGATCAAAATAGACATGGGTTGAAAAATATGAATGTTAGATCGGGTATAATTGAGAGTAAAGTTGTACTAATTTGTAATGGAACATGTTATATAAGCCCAACCCCCCATGGCTTATCAAAACCTCTTTATATAACCTCATAAGCCCACTGATATAAGCTTAGCCAAACACTTGATTTAGGCTTATCTGACACATATAAGCTAATAAGCTCATAAGCCCACTAAATAAGCTTAGCAAAACACCTGTTTTGTATCTTATGCACACACTTTTGCTCGAGTTTTTTTTTGGAAGTAGTCTCGAGGTTAGGGTAGATGTTTGACCGTCTTCATCCTACCTCCTACCCTGGCTTGACGGGGTTGGGGTATTTTTCATTTTTTTGCTGTTGATGATAATAAGTGAAATTGTTTATTGAAAACTGATTATTCTATTCTAGTTAGTTCTAATTACAATTTCATCCTTGATTGTGTTGTTAAGGGTGTTTGGGTAAGCTTAATCTAGCAGCTTGTTGCATCTTTTATATAATCACTTTTGAGTCGATAGTGCCAAACAGCTTACGCGTTTCAGATGCATTGTGTTTTGACATAGCATAAGCTATATAAGCATAGACGGATATTCAGGTGCGCGGAGAGGGCGAGTCTTTGACTTAGATATACTCAGCCTAACGGGGATGTCACCGTGACTGTTTGTGACCTTTCTCTAGCCATCCCCAAATGTGTACCTAATGAGGTTTGAACCCTATACCTCTTGTGAGGACAAGTCCTTACAAATAGGCCATTTGGTGTTGGTTTTGATAAGTTTAGTGGTGGTGGTGAGTGATCAAAGCTAATAATAAGAATAGGATGTTCTTGGTTTTTTTGCAATCACTATTTTATCCCACATTTGCATGAATCCCCTGTTCTAAATTCAGCAAGTCATCCACTGCTTAATCATCCTGCTTTCAGGAGAATAGTGCAGTGTTGTAAATCTCGTAAATATCGGCCGAGTTATCGGCGAGATCTCGTGTCTCGGGCTTCCACTGTCGCGAGATTTTAGTTATCGTGTGTATTTCTTGTCCGGGTCAAAATTCGGTCAAACTCGTCTGTTATCGGTACTTATCGGCGAGAAATTGACTTATCGGTCAACTTAAATGTTTGACTTTTTTTTTTAAACGATCTGGGCCGGGTATCATATATGTATGTATTATTGTATTTACACTAAAAGTTAGGGCTTGTAACTTCAGCAGACATCGAAAAAGCTAACCCACCTCCGGCGATTCCCCTGTTTCTGACTCTCCTCCGGCGTTCCCCTCCTCCGGCGAATCCATTGCCGGCCAACCCACCTCCGGCGACACCAACAGGTATGTTTTTTGTTCTGATTTCAATACTTTTCCCTTTTTTTCTCAATTTCTTCTCAAGTTCTCAGTTCTAAGATACACCAACAGGTTGTAACTTCTAAAGTTTGATATTATGTTGTTAATTTTTGACCTTGGTCTGTTTGCTGATCTTGTGTTGCATAGGTGGTGTCATTCAACTATTCAAGGTAAGTTTATAAGTTTATTTGAATATATATATATTTTTACAAATAAATTCTTATATAATTTAGGGTCTCCGATATATCCCCGCTACGTCTGATATCTCGCTTCTCGGTGGTCGGCCGATAATATACCGATAACCGATATTTACAACCTTGGAATAGTGTCTATTATACAATGCAATTGTGTATTTAAATTAGTTTCTATGTGGTTGTTGCGCCTCTTTATAGGTTCACCATAATGTGTATGATGCATGAATTGATGAATATATGATAGATGTTTCCTTTGTATTATGTTTTCTTCATATGTATCCCAATTGCGTGAGTGCGTGACTTATCTAAGTAACCTTGGCACTTGATCAGGGAATCGTAAGTAAATCAAAACACCCCTGTAGCCAACCTGGCTATATTTCTTATATTTGGGCGGGATCTTTTTAACTTCTTTATTATTTTCACTTCCAATTCAACACAAATTCACACACACTCTCCACCATGTACAACCACCGTCCATCGCACCACAACTGTCGCAGCTCTCTTCTGCTAATGGTGACTCATCCTCTCCTAAGTATCCAATTTCCGACAAATTGTGTTAATTATTGAAGTTAGGGTTTGTGCATTTAATGTCAAAGTTTTATGTTTATAAAATTTTTGTAACAAGGTTATGAATACTCGAAATATATTTCATCCATTGCATCTCTCGTAACTATGAAGAATATATTTGGAAGGACTAGTTTTGTCATTTTGTCATATACAGGGACCTGTTTTGTAATTATTTACTCTTTAGTAGGTTATACACTGGTTAGTATTAATTGTTTGATAATTATTCTTGAGGAATGTATGTTCACTTGTTCAGGGACTAGTTTTGTCAAAACTTGTTTGGTATTTATGGCTTATTTTAAAACTTTTCGGATATATAAGCCGAAAAGTTTTAAAATAAGCCACAAAAAGTGAGCTTATGAAACATAAGCCCGAAACCAAATAAGCCATAAGCCAGCTATATAATTTATGTGTTTGTTATAAATAACTTTTGAAAAGTGGAGAACATTATGGACTTGTTTTGAAACACATATTCATCATTCATTTTCTCACACTTTATCTACACTTCTGCAATTGGTAGGTCATTTCTGATTCAAACATGTCTGAAAGAGTTAAAGGGGCAGCCACATTGGTATTGATCTTGGTACAACATACTCGTGTGCTGCTGTCTGGTGTCACAAAAAGAACCGCGTGGAGATCATACCGAATGAACAAGGAAATAATATCACTCCGTCTTGTGTAGCTTTTAATGATACTGAGATCTTGGTAGGTGAAGGCGCAAAAAATCAGATTGCAAGGAATCCTACTAACACCATCTTTGGTGAGCCTTTCTACTTTTTCATCTTATGTTATCCTTTTGTATTTATGTTATTTATTGTATCTATCAGTGAAATAATGGGAGATACCAATGTACCATATTGTTGCTTTGCCTATTTGCTAAACCAATATCAGTTAGTTTAGGGGATGTTTGGGTTGTTTATTCTTCCCTTATGCTTTATAAGCATTATAAAATATTCATCAAATTATTAGTTAATAAGCCAATAGGCAGTTGAAAATCCTTACACTTCAAGATTGTTTATTTATTTATTTATTTTTCTATTTAAACTTTGCAGCAAGTCAACATGCAGTAGAAAATATGCAACCCCATACACCCACTTAAACTGTTTTTTGGCTAAACCATGTAGCTGCTATTTTCTTTCGCCTGTTGAGTTGTAAAGTTTGTGTTTGTAGTTAGCAAAACTTACCAGTAGATCTTTAAATGGTCGCTGCTAGTTTCACTACTAATTTGCTTCTTAGTACTAAATTCCATGATAGAAATATATTGGTTTAATTTTTCTAACCAGATTTCCTTTTTGTGCTTTTTGAAGATGTTAAAGCGTTTGATAGGTAGCAGATTTAATGATCCGCAAGTGCAAAAGGACAAAGAGTCATGGCCATTCAAGGTCATTGAAGGGCCTGCACAGAACCCAATTATTGTAGTTGACTTCAAGGGTGAAGAAAAAAACTATACACCCGCAGAATTATCTGCCATGGTTCTCAAGAAGATGAAATCTACTGCTGAACAATATCTCGGGACAGAGGTGACAGAAGCCGTGATTACTGTTCCTGCTTATTTTAATAACAAGCAACGAGAGGCAACAATGGAAGCAGGAACTATTGCTGGTCTCAATGTGATGCGTTTGATAAATGAACCAACAGCAGCCGCAATTGCTTATGGTGTGGATAATAAGTCTGACAAAGAATGGGACAAAGATAAAACTGTTTTGGTTTTTGATTTGGGTGGTGGGACCTTTGATGTGTCACTTTTGACGGTTAGTAACACGGGTGCTATTGATGTCAAAGCTGTTGGTGGCGATACTCATTTAGGCGGTGAGGATTTTGATACAACTTTGGTTGATCATTGCATAAAAGAATTTGAAAAAAAGCACAATGAGGACTTAAGGGAAAATACACGAGCATTAGGGAGGTTAAAAGTTGCCTGTGAGAAAGCAAAGAGGGATTTGTCTTCAACCACTTTTTCCCCGATTGAAATTGATTGTTTGTATAAGGGGATTGATTTTTTTTATCAAAGTTAGTCGAGCTAAATTTGAGGAGCTAAATGCAGCTTTCTTTGACAAGTGCATTAAACTGGTTGATAACTGCTTAATTGATGGCGGAATACACAAGAAGAACATTGATGAGGTGCTGGTTGTTGGGGGGTCAACGAGGATTCCAAAAGTACAACGGATGTTGGAAGAGTATTTTGGCGGGAAGTCTCTTTGCAAGAATATGAATGGTGACGAGGCTGTTGCATTTGGTGCCGCTGTCATGGCTGCAAAATTAAATGGAAATGATGATGGTGTGACTCGAGATATTATGTTATTGGATGTGACTCCTCTTTCATTGGGAATAAAAATGAGAAAAGTGTCGGATATGCGGTTGTAAATCAATAATTATACGGCTAGAAATTACGTGAGCCTATCGGGGCACACACGTATACATTTAGAGAGGTTTTATTAAATATAATTAATATGTTTAATGTATACTATTAATTATAATTAATATAATCCACGAAATAAAGATAACGGTCGTTAGTCCGTTAGTGTAACGGTTAACGGTCGTTAAGTCCAAAATTAGCTTGTATTGTACATAGTTTATTTCACAAGGACCAAAAGGCAACATGGAGGCCCATGGACACCCCATATGGCCGGCCATATTGCATTAGGGCAAGAGGAGAGGTAGCTTATTCCCTAAGCTAGGTAATTAGTATAAAAGGAGGCCTCTAGGTCTTCATTTATTCACACCTTCAAATCAAAGCATTCTTTGATCTTCTCTCTTGCTCTCTACAAATCGCCCAACACCCCAAGTAAGGGAGTTGGCTTTGTTTTTTCTCTACGACTAGCATTCGTGTTTAGTTCGTAAGCTCGTGGGTTAAGCACTAGCATCCTAACGCTCTCGTTAGACGTGTAGTGTGAGTTTTCGATAGAGATCAACTCACTATAGTTGATTAGGGTTTCGTGGTGATACGAGATCCATTGAAGTGTTTGTGATCAAGATCAAGACTTGGTGGTTATCTATTTTTCAATAGATTCGAGGTTAGTATTTATTATGTGTTTTAATTATGCATTTTATTTCATAACACTAAATATAGATCCATCTGCTGCGTACTCGTGGTATTGATGGTTTAATCAATATGAATTCCCTACAGTGGCATCATGAGCCATCTCGTTTGGTGTTATGGGTTACACATAGAGTCCCTTGCTACGCTAATTAAACACATATATTAATTGTTATGACAATAACATGCATTATTGTCATTTAATTAAATCTTAATCTTGTTTAATTACTAATGGTTAATAAGACTTAAAAAGAGGTTAGGAAAATTAAAAAGATTATTGTAACATGTACTTCTTTTTCTTTTTTCCAATCTTAAGGCTTACGCGGTCATTATTATGACGTATGTGGTCCACTTGGTACCAAGCTCGAAAACTTTGTGGGAGCTTTAGATTCTCCAATTGGGGAAGACTCATTCTTGAGTTTTGGAGCATTACTTGTTTTACTGTTTTCCATTAGAGTCTGTCTTCTCCTCTACCCCTTCTTCTGTCTATTTTAATTGCTTATATGTTTTATTCATTGTGACTTGTTTTACATATATGCTTTTGATTTTGGAAATAAAACAGACTAATTACTTATATTGAAACTTGTTTTTAATTAAATCGTGGGTTCCATCAAGCTATTGAGGGTGTGGATCATTACTCGAAGCTACCAGGATATAGCTTGCTGGATATCGTGAGATTTAATTATTGTCTGTTAATATACACACTTAATTCCTTGTGACTAGTTATGTGTAAAACTTTTTTTACACTTAAACGGACTATAAAAATTATTGAAATCCGATTTAAATAAATCGCGGGTTCCATCAAGCTATTGAGGGTGTGGATCATTACTCGAAGCTACCAGGATATAGCTTGCTGGATATCGTGTGATTTAATAAACTTTAACTATAAGATACCTAAAGTTTTGTGCTTTTATTAATGATCTTTGATCATATCAAGATCTAGGGTTTTGTGTGGTCTTTTCCCGCCCCACTACATGCTTCGGCATATGAGGGAATTATTGGAAGAACTTGGGTTTTTTTGACTCATGCAGAGTACAATATAGGATTCTTGATCATTCTTTGCCTGTGATAATAGTACACCTAATAAGTTGGAAAAAAAATTGTTTTTTTGCAAACTAGTGTTACAAAAATGTATGCATGCCTCTTTGTACACAATTTTTGATACATGCTTTTGTCAAAAATTATGTGATACCCTATTTGAAATTTAAGCCTATGCCATCCAAGTTTTAGGACACTTGCAATTGCCTTTTGCTCTTCGTAGGACGTGAGTGAATTGCAACCCAAGGTGTTTATTCTCTGGCGTGAGACCTAAAGTTATTTACACATGTTCTCTAATTGGATGACTTAATCGAGTCAAGCGGTGAGATCCTTGAGCCCGAGGCATAGGATGAGACAAACATGCATGACACTAGTAGCTTGTACTCTAGTGCCATAAGTTTCATAAATCTAAGAGTTGCACTTGTAATGAAATTGTCGCACGCCGCCGCTACCTCTTATACCCACAAGACTTACCAGAGTAGTAAGCACTACCGTGATGAGTGGGAGTTCAAGAGGGTCTTAGTCTTTTAGTAAATTAATTGTTTTATTTATTAAAACATGGGTAGTTAATTTGTAAAAGAATTAATTATCGAAGATACTAAAATTTTGAACTTTGTTTTATTGTAGATGGCAGCAAATCAATCCGTCAACAATTCAATCTTCAGGTCTTTCCTCGAAAAGGAAAAACTTACTGGATCAAACTTCATCGACTAGTATCGGGATTTGAGGATCGTCCTCACAGCCGAGGATAAGTTAACCTATGTGGAGCATCCCATACCTGCTACTCCTGTTCCTCCAACTCCTGATCAGCAGGTTCTTGCTGATGTCCTTGCTGCTCACGCCCAATGGGTTAAAGCATCCAAGGACATATGCTATCTTATGCTCATAAGCATGACTCCAGAACTTCAAAAGAATCTGGAGCACTTTGATGCATATAACATGCTTAAGGAATTGAAGACCATGTTTGCCCAACAAGCAGAACAGGAACTCCTTGAGACTGTGCAGGCCTTTCATGCATGTAAGCATGAGGAGGGACAATCTGTTAGCACCTATGTTCTGAAAATGAAGGGCTATCTAGATAGACTGGAATGCCTTGGTCACCCCATGTCATCTGGCCTTGCAGTAAGCCTGATTCTTACCTCTCTGAACAAGGACTTTGCTGGATTCAGACAGAATTATAATATGCAATGCATGGGGAAGACAGTGAATGAAGTGCATGCAATGCTTAAGCTGCACGAAAAAGGGCTTCCTAAGAAAGATGCTACCCCTGCTCTACTTTCTATAAGAGCAGGAAGGATCCAGAAGAATAATAAGAACAAGAAGCCGCTGAATGGTGCTCAGGGTAAGAATCATGGTAAAGGCAAGGCTAAGCTTGCTTATGCCCCCAAGGCCAAGATTCCCCCTCCAACTAAAAAGGAGCATCCTGCTAAGGACACTGAGTGTCATCATTGTCATCAAACTGGGCACTAGAGAAAGAATTATCCTGCTTATTTAGCTGAGTTGATGCAGAAGAAGTGCAATGTGGGTAGCAATGCTAGCACATCAGGTATCTTCATCATAGAACTTTATATTTTTCCTCATAAATCTTGGGTATATGACACTGGTTGTGGTACTCACATCTGTAATACTACTCAGGGTCTCAGGGGAAGTAAGAGACTGAAGCCAGGAGCTTTAAGCCTGTACATGGGAAATGGAAACCGTGCAGCCATTGAAGCTATCAAAAGTTTTGATTTATACCTTCCTAGTGGTTTAATAATTGTATTGGACAATTGTCATTATGCTCCTAGTATTACTAGGGGTATTGTTTCGGTTTCACTTTTGAAAGACAAGGGTTTTACTCATTGTTTTACAGATATTGGTATTTCAGTTTCAATGAATAACGTGTTTTATTTTAATGTTGTTCCTAGGAATTGTATTTTTGAAATTGATACGCATGATTTTGTTTCGAATGATTGTTCTATGTATTCTGTTAATAGTAAAAGAGCCAAGCGTAACTTGGACTCTACATTTTTGTGGGATGACCCGGTGGAGAATGGGAACAGAGAGGCGCTCCCATAAACGAATGAATGGGACATTATTCATATTTTATGTGCTGGGACATAAATATTCTACTTATTATGATATGAATCGCCAAAGTCTTCCTACTTCTCAGTTGTTCCAATCAGATCCGAAAAATGATAAAGAAATCAAAAGTCAGTGGATCTGAATTGAATCATGACCAGAAAAGGTCTTTCGTTTTCCCGCCTTCCGATCGGGTGTTCATAATCTGGAGTAAAAGGATTCGAACCTTTGCATGCCGGTACCAAAAACCGATGCCTTACCACTTGGCTATACTCCATACGGCATGGACTACTAGGGTATCTAATCCTGTTTGCTCCCCATGCTTTCGCACCCCAGCGTCGGTAGGGACCCAGAGAGCTGCCTTTGCTTTTGGCGTTCCTTCGTATATTTATGGATTTCACCCCTACACACGAAATTCCACTCTCCTCTGTCTCACTCAAGTGAATTGGTTTCGAGAGCATTCCGCCACTTTTTGGAGACTTAACTCTTTCTTTCCGGCTTAGCCGAACTACTTGGCTCGGATCAATTCACTCTTTCTTTATCGCAAGCAAATAGCCAAAGGGCACATTAACAAGAAACGCATTGAGAAGCTGCAACGTGATGGGCTTCTTAAATCAACTGACCTTGAGTCTTTTGATAAGTGTGAATCTTGTGTGTCTGGAAGATGGCAAGAAAGCCTTTTGCGCATAAAACGGAGAAAGCTACAGATCTGCTTGGACTCATACATTCTGATGTATGTGGCCCTTTTAGAACTGTGTCAAAACAAGGATACAACTATTTCTTAACTTTCGCTGATGACTTTAGTCGATATGGTTATGTTTACCTGCTTAAACATAAACATGAAGTCTTTGAAACTTTCAAAGTATTTCAAAGTGAAGTTGAGAATCAACTTGGTAAGACCATAAAGGCTTTACGGTCTGACCGTGGAGGTGAATATATGAGTCAAGAGTTTATAGATCATCTTAAGAAGTGTGGGATTGTCTCACAGCTCTCTTCTCCACGTACACCAAAACATAATGGTGTATCTGAGAGAAGAAATTGAACCCTGCTTGATATGGTAAGATCTATGATGAAACAAACAACTCTACCAATGTCCTTTTGGGATTATGCTCTTGAGTCTGCTGCACGCATTCTCAATATGGTTCCATCAAAGAAGGTTGAAAAGACATCATATTAACTATGGCAGGGGAAAGTCCCCAATCTGTCTTACTTAAAGGTCTGGGGTTGTGAGGCATTCGTGAAACGTGATACGCCTGACAAACTTGAGCCAAGATCTATTAAGTGTATCTTTGTAGGATACCCAAAGGAAACAATGTGTTACCACTTCTACTACCCACCTGAGCACAAAGTATTTGTTGCTCGTTTTGCTGACTTTTTTGAGAATCGTCTCATCTCACAAGAAGCAAGTGGGAGTATCGTAGAACTTGATGAAATTCAAGAAGATACCTACCCTTCTGAAAATACTAGCCAACTTCCTGAGATGGTTGAACATGAAAGTGTTGAACCAGAAGGTGAAGTTATTCTTGTTCGTAGGTCCTCAAGGACAATACGTGCACCTGAACGTATGTGTTTGTACATCGATTCAAAGGAGCATGAGTTAGGGGATCTCAATGAGCCCGCTAACTATAAAGCTGCCTTAGTAGATTCTGAATCTGAAAAATGGCTTAATGCTATGAACGAGAAAATGAAATCCATGAAAGACAATGAAGTCTGGATTGAAGTTGACCTCCCTCCTAATACTAAAATCGTTGGTAGCAAGTGGCTCTTCAAGAAGAAGACTGACATGGATGGAAAGGTACACACCTATAAAGCTTGTCTTGTGGCAAAAGGTTATACTCAAACCTACGGTGTAGATTATGAGGAAACCTTCTCGCCTGTCGCAGACATAAAAGCTATTAGGATTCTTTTAGCCATAGCAGCGTACTATGACTATGAGATTTGGCAGATGGATGTCAAAACAACCTTCTTGAATGGTCACTTAACCGAAGAGGTTTACATGTACCAACCTGAAGGATTTTTCAATCCACAATATCCTAACCGTGTATGCAAGCTACAACGATCCATTTATGGATTAAAGCAAGCATCTAGGCAATGGAATAAAAGGTTTGATGAGAAAATCAAGAAGTATGGTTTCACTCAAAACCTTGATGAGCCATGTGTATATCGTAAGGCTAGTGGGAGTAATGTAGCATTCATAATCTTATATGTTGATGACATATTGATCATGAGAAACAACATTCCAATGTTACAAGCTATTAAAGCCTATCTTGGAAATTGTTTTTCTATGAAGGATTTAGGTGAAGCTGCATATATTCTAGGAATCAAGATCTACAGAGATAGATCTAAGCGGTTGATTGGACTTTGTCAAAGTGCATACATTGAGAAAATCTTGAAAATATTTAATATGGCGAATTCCAAGCGTGGAACTACCCCAATGCAAGTAAAACTTGAGTTGAGAAAATCTCAAGGACCCTCAACACCTACAGAGGTGGAATGCATGAAGAGGATTCCTTATGCCTCGGCTGTATGATCCATCATGTATGCGGTGAGGTGCACTAGACCTGATGTTGCGTTTGCTCAGAACTTAACAAGTCGATTTCAAGTAGATCCAGGTGAGAATCACTGGTGTGCTGTGAAGAACATACTGAAGTATCTCAGATATACTAAAGATATGTTTCTTGTTTACGGTGGAGACCCAAACAGAGAGCTCAGAGTTACCTGTTATACTGATGCTGGGTGACAGACCGACAAGGATGACACCAAGTCACAAATCGGATACATTTTTGTTTTAAACGGAGGTGTTGTAGTCTGGAAGAGTGCCAAGCAAAGCATTACAGCGATGTCTTCTACAGAAGCTGAATACACTGCTGCTTCAGAAGCTGCAATGGAAGCTATTTGGATAAGGAAGTTTATTGATGAGCTTGGAGTAGTCCCCACCAATAAAGAACCTATGGAAATGCTATGTGACAACACTGGAGCATTAACTATCGCCAACGAGCCTGGAGCTCAGAAAGGCGCCAAGCATTACAAAAGGAAGGTTCACTATCTCCGTGAGGTTATCGCAGATAATGAAGTAGTACTTAACAAAGTTCACACAGATGACAACTTAGCTGATCCGTTTATTAAGGCGTTGCCTTTGAACAAGCATGTTGAGCATGCTAGTGGTATTGGACTTCGTTCAGTTAGTAGTCTCATGTAAATCTGTTTTGATTTTAGTATTTGGATAATGGGATATGTAAAACATTTATTATTTTGATGATTAATATACGTGGTACTTGAGTTATTCATTCATATATTAATTGTGTCCTATATTTGCATGTTTAATCCATAAGTAATTTATTACTTTAAATTGTCCATTGTCGATCAATGATATGGGAGTATTGTTGAATTAAGGCAAATGTGAGAGATTATTTATATTCTTTGAATACTAAGGATGTGTCCACCAAACTCACATGTTATCCACGTGCTATGGATATTGGACTTCCCCAAACCTACGAGTCATCACTTTATGGATCGGCGTCATTAAGTAATATCTCGCAAATGGTTATTTTATTTGTCCTCTGACTTGAGATGCAAGCAGGTCTTGCATGTGTGGATCTTTCTTCTTAACTATAGTCAAACGCCATCCTGAATAAGGTAGTTATAAAGGCTATTCTCAGAAGTTGGTTGAAGCACATGAATGACACGTGTAGTCAAAATAGAATTTGTTCCTCCACTTGTTTTCTGGAGTATGATACTACTGGGCCCCTCGCTGAATTAATCAGATGTTTACATAGCCGTGCACAAAGTGTAAATCAAGATGATACTTGTTTTACGTTTGGTAATCTTGATTAATTTCTAAAACGAGAAACAGAATAGTTGAACAATATGGAATGACTTTGATCCATATCCATAGTTCAACAAGTATCTGAAACAAAAGGACAATTTAAAATTGTAAACCATTCACCTAGTTGTTTTATGAAACCACACTCAGGTATTTCTGAAAGCAATGTGGTGTTGCTAGACACTTAGCGTTGTTAGTATACATTATTGATTGTTACAATCGCAAGTGGGAGCTGTCGGTTATGTGCTCGTAAATCAATAATTATACGGCTAGAAATTACGTGAGCCTATCGGGGCACACACGTATACATTTAGAGAGCTTTTATTAAATATAATTAATATGTTTAATGTATACTATTAATTATAATTAATATAATCCACGAAATAAAGATAACGGTCATTAGTCCGTTAGTGTAACGGTTAACGGTCGTTAAGTCCAAAATTAGCTTGTATTGTACATAGTTTATTTCACAAGGACCAAAAGGAAACATGGAGGCCCATGGACACCCCATATAGCCGGCCATATTGCATTAGGGCAAGAGGAGAGGTAGCTTATTCCTTAAGCTAGGTAATTAGTATAAAAGGAGGTCTCTAGGTCTTCATTTATTCACACCTTCAAATCAAAGCATTCTTTGATCTTCTCTCTTGCTCTGTACAAATCGTCCAACACCCCAAGTAAGGGAGTTGGCTTTGTTTCTTCTCTACGACTAGCATTCGTGTTTAGTTCGTAAGCTCGTGGGTTAAGCACTAGCATCCTAACGCTCTCGTTAGACGTGTGGTGTGAGTTTTCGATAGAGATCAACTCACTATAGTTGATTAGAGTTTCGTGGTGATACGAGATCCATTGAAGTGTTTGTGATCAAAATCAAGACTTGGTGGTTATCTATTTTTCAATAGATTCGAGGTTTGTATTTATTATGTGTTTTAATTATGCGTTTTAATTCATAACATTAAATATAGATCAATCCGCTGCGTACTCGTGGTATTATTGGTTTAATCAATATGAATTCCCTACAAAAAGGCGGTGAAAAAGGTAATATGTCTGTTATTATTCCCAGGAACACGTCCATACCAACAAGCAAGAAGAGAATATTTCCTTGTGATGGCGGGTACCCAATAACTATCTATGTGTATCAGGGTGAGAGCAAAAGAGTGAAAGACAACATGTTACTTGGTAAGTTTACCATTGACGGCTTAACTGTAGGTGCCAATGGAAAATCAGAAATAGAGGTTTGCTTCAATTTAGATGTTAACGGGATTCTTCAAGTCTATGCAGAGGATACAACTACACGTCAGAGAAAAAGCATCACGATTGCTTATAGCTGAAAGCGAATGTACGTCAAAATGATTACTAAGTAATTGCTTAGCTCAAAATCTAAATGGCTTATTCATGTTATCAAATGATTGCTTTTAAGTATTCTTTATGTCCTTTATTTGTTTTTTCTTTTTTGTTTTTGAAAAGCAGGTTTTAGTTAGTTAATACACAAACCAAACCCAAACAAAGCTTATTTCTCTCTTCTGCCAGTTGTATAACAAGTGCCTAACTGTTGGAACAACTCACAATGTTTCCTGCTGTTGCATACTTTAAAAAAAACAGGACCTGCTCGAGAGTCGCAGAACAAAATGTTTAACTAACTGCAGCTCGAGGGCAATATATAGTCCAAGTTTGTGCTGCAAGTTTTCTGATGAGAAGGAATATATATTGTGCTAATTATACGTTAAACTGTATGTAATGCATCTGAGTATTTTTTTTACCAACTGATTGTTTTAAAATAAACTAGTTTTAGAATCCGAGCATGCACGGGGTTTGGGCGGATAGTATAACGGGTAATAATATTTCAATAACTTTGTTCTGAAGTTAAATATTGAGACAATTTATGAGATCATGATTTGTAATTATTAAGATTACGAGTCGTGGAAAACCCGTGCGTTGCACCGATTGTATATTGGCACTGGCTTGGGAAATGTTATAATAATCTGTGAATGTTGATAAAATTTCATGGTTTAATAACATTGTTATTTTGGTGCATTATAGTATTTAAATTATTTTATTAACATTAAGAGAGTACACATGAAGAGACCTTTTGTTTAAATGAGTCTCTTCACATGTAATATTTTAATATGCATAAGTTACAATGTATGTTTTGGTGCTATTTATTCGGAGCTTTTTTTGTCATAGAGAGTTACAAAAGATTTATATTTTGATTTTTTTCCAATGGCAGAGTTTCAGATGTTAGAAAACTTCATGAAGGTTGCAGGGTCTTCTAATTTGCATGATTGCATGCGCATTTGGTTTGTGCAACAAGCAGGTGAAGATGACGTTCTTACCAGATTGATTTTTGCTAGCTGTGAGTACTTGAGTCGGGTAATGTTGAGAAACCAAAGCATGATCGCAAACATGGAAGCATTAGGTCATCATCGTGTTGTTTTGGAGGTGCTTGCAGATTTGAGAAAGGCTCAAAAGAGGCATCAAGCAATGATTGAAAAGTTATCACTTTTGTTTTTCCAAGCTAAAGCTGGTGTCCGGGAAGAAGAAAATAATGCTATTAAGATGAATGCGTATAATTAGTTGTTCGGTGTACTCTAAATTTAGATTTAGCGTTTTTCCAAAAACATTTGGTCGCTCTCGTGTCTAGAGCCGGCCTTATATGGAAAAAATGTTAAATTTAGTTGGTTGTTTGGATCAAGTGCAAAATAATAAACGTTATATTTTATCAAGAGTTTGGACGAAATGCATTATTTTTGTGACGCATTTTATCATAATTTAAAAAACTTTTATGATTAGTTATATTGCATTGCAAAATTCATGTGTAATTTTAATGCATCTTTTATCATAAGTATAATGGTGTTATGTGTTATTAAAAAAGTTTGTGGAAAAAACGTAATTGATATTAATTATTCATTCAATTGTATTATAATTATACTTATTCCTATGTACTTTTAATATTCCTTTGCATAGGTTATATATTCTTAGTATAACATGGAAATTTACATTACAAAAAATACTACAACTATGACTTCTCCTACTGTTTATCCTCTTGTTTTGTTAGGCCGGTTAGCAAACGAAGCTAAGTCGAGTTATGTCAAAGATATGATGCTTGTACATTATGGTCGAGAAATTAAAGCTTCATTTGCCGATGAAGAAGATGTAAGAGAAAAAATTATAGAAATTATTGATCGTGCGCGTCATAGAGAGTTGATTATAAAGGAATTGAAGGTTGTTGGTATTGATAGTCCTTCGGTTCAAAGTGTTGCGGATTTGAGGAGAATGCAACATGAGGATATGGATGTAGTAGATAAGTTGATGCTTGCTTTAACACAAATACATATTCGTCTTCGTCAACTGTTATCTTTTATCGAGAAGTTGGAGGCAACGAAATTTTGATATTTATTTTATGTATATTTTTTTTTTTTAGTTTTTTTTTATCTTGTTTTTGTTTTTTGTATGTAATGTATGGATTTAATAATTAAGATGTTTATTTGGGCAATGGTTATCATAATTGGTAAAGTTTGAGGGTTAGTTATGTTATATTTACAAATTTATGTGTAGTTTATAAAAACATTTGTATCATCAGTAGAAGAATTTTATGTTCATTGCAACACTTCTTCTAAAAACGTATTGCATATTTCTGCATGGGAAAACAAACCATCTATTTGAATTAATACTCTAATTAAGCGTTGCAATGATGAAATTGGTTCTGTTTCCCTCGGTATTCATTATATACACTGTAGTAGTAATCAGAAGTTTATTAATTCATAATAACACTTCCAAACAAAAAATCTTCTCATATCAATTCAAAGAATCCAATGGCTGAAGAAACCCCACTGATCAACGAACTCAAAGACGCTTCAGGCTCAGATCAGCTCCACAAATGCTTTAAGTTCCTCTTCATTCAGGAACATACCGAAGAGGAAGCGTTTCTTAGGTGGTTGGGCGAGAAATGCGATGAGATGCAAAGGAAGATTGACAAACGTACCGAGCGAATGGCGGAAGTTTGGTCCCTCAATCATGATGAGGAAGAAGCTGGTGGTGACATTTATGAATGCATGCGTGAGAAGCAGGTGAGGGCTAGGAAGAGGCTGGAGGCGTTCACGGCTGCACTGATTGAAGTCCGTGATGGTCTTACCGAGAGTGAGCATCATATGGACATTATGGACTTATATGATTAGGGTATCTTTGGGTAGGTTGTTCTTTTGGGTTGTTATGTGTTGATGGTTTCTGATGTTTTTTGATGCTAGATATGAGTTATGGTGATGGTGAAATGGAAGTAAGATGTATATGGATGGTTAATGTTTTATGAAGTAATTATGAATGGAATATTAATATCAGTTTATTTAGTAAAAATGCTTATTCTCTCTATTTATTTATTTATTATCATTCATTTTTTATTTAAAAAAAATATATATATACACTTTTATTCATAAGGGTATACACAGATCTATTTCTCTATGATACACAACACCAACAATATACGGCACCCTTAGATCTGATAAGATCAAATAGATGCGACAATCAAAATTAGGGTTTTAATTGTTATAGGGTTTGATGAAATCAAAATAAAGAAGATACATCAAATAAAGTATAATCCTTTTAGGGTTTGGGTGAAATGGAAACTGATTATCCTATACTAACTGGTGAAATGAAGATACAGGTATGTATGTTAATGATATAGCATCATTTTTCTCTCACACACTCACCCACAAAGTAATACAATAATAGATCCCTAAATCGATTTTAGGGTTTTGATTTACATACGACAGATTCGTAATCAATCAATGATGAATGAGAATAAACAATATATTAAAGTGTTTGAAAGTGTGATCAATAATATCAACATGTATTGGGGAGTTTTTTAATTCGCTAAGGTATTGTATGTTGATTCGTATTATCAGTTGATTTTGTATCTGGGATTTGTATTATAGCATTATTAGTGTAATCAGTGTGTTTCGGAGTGTGTTTGAGAGCGAGTAAGTAAATATCAACATGTATTTGGGAGTTTTTAAATTCGCTAAGGTATTGTATGTTGATTCGTATTATCAGTTGATTTTGTATGTGGGATTTGTATTATAGCATTATTAGTGTAATCGGTGTGTTTCGAAGTGTGTTTCAGAGCGAGTTAGTAGATTAATTTGTTATGCTTACTTTATGGATTATAGGGGTGTTTAGCATAAGGTTTTAATGAGGAGAATATAGCGTAGACATATAGTTGGTTATTGTGATCCAATATGATTTGGCACATATGTTAATAGTGTTAATCTGTTAGGGCTAATAAGCAATGTATATTTGTCAGTTAGACCTTTGGCGCGTATATTCGGTCGGGTGATTGAAGCATGTTTGGCGTGGGATAAGATCAGAGTATCTTGTTTACTTTACAATTGACTTATAAAATTAATGGTTGAACCTCAGAAATCTTTTATTCAGGATGTTAAATTTCTGATATAACACGTTCGGTAATTGATACCTGCCATTTTATGTTGTGATCTAATATATATATATATATATATATATATATATATATATATATATATATATATATATATATATATATATATATATATATATATATATATATATAGTGTTGGTAAGTGATAAATGTTTTATACTCCATTTTACTAAACGTGTATGCAGTCTCTTGATCCTTCTTGTACTTACCTGACATGGTAACTAAAGTTGTTAAATGTGAAAAATTAATTGGTTAACTGTCAAGAAGAAGATTACATGATTTTTCTGTTGTGGTCTAATAGATATAAAGTGTTGATAAGTGACAAATGTTTTATACTCCATGTAACTAACCGTGCATGCAGTAGTTTGATCCTTCGTGTACTTAGGTGACATGGTAAATAAAGTTGTTAGATTTCGTAAATTAGTTTATTAACTGTCAAGAAGAAGACATTACTACAAAATGGGGCTAAAGCAACACTCGTAAAGTGTTTTATTAGGCCTAAAAAATGTTGCTTAATGCCTAGTGCAACACTTTTTCAAGTGCTGCCTTAGGCTCCGTTGCCTTAGGTCTAAAGCGACACTTTTGCCATAATGTGCAACACTTTTGTCAAAGTGTTGCTCGTGTTTACAAATGCAACACTTTCATATTGCAACACTTTTGATACTTATGTGCAACACTTTTTATTATACAACACCAACCAATAACAACACTTCTACGCATCAAGTGCAACACTTTCCATCATCTATTACAACACTTCTTTTTCGTTTTAACAATACTAGTGCAACACTTTTTCCACTAGAGGCAACACTAACTTTAGCTTTTCATACCAAATATTTGCTCAACAATATTCAAAAGCTACAAATATAGGCAATATTTTAATTATACATGGATACATAACTTGTTTCCATCACAACAATGATATAATATCATCAATAATATCATATTCCAAATACAAATTTGTCAAAAGTCAAGCTACCATAAAGTTCATAAACACAAAAGTCTGCACATATAAAAGTACCTGGTGTTTTCGGATAAGAAGGGTGCTACAGATGTGTGTGTTCTCCAGGAAGAAGACGAGATGAGATGGGGCGTAGAACTGCAGCAGATGTGGAGATGGGGTTAGGGTTCAAAGGCAGTTGGAGGGTGATGGACCGATGGTGTGACTGAATTAGTAAAGGTTGGAGGGAACAAGATGGAGGGATCTAAAAAAATTGGATTTTGATTTTGGGGGAAATTTGTGGCGGGATATAATGAAAATAGGGGGAAGACTAAATTTTGGGGAAAACTTATTATTAGTCTTGTATACACAATATTAGCATTGCAACACTTTTGACAAAAATGTTGCCTTACATTTACAAACGCAACACTTATTTTACAAGTGTTGCTTAAAGTTTAGTGTCTTCTAAAATGCAACAATTTTGTAAAGTGTTGCTTATAAAATGTTGCATTAGCCCCATTTTGTTGTAGTGAGATTACATGATATGCATATTACTGTATTTATAATAATACATATCCTTATTGTACTTAGCTGACTTGGTAACTAAAGCTGTTGAATGCGATAAATTAATTTATTAACTGTCAAGAAGGATACGACATGATTAACGTCTGTTGTAAATATACGTGGCAGCCCGTTAGCAGTCGCGTTTACTTAAGTCGTGTGCAGGGTTTGTACATCAAATACTTAGCATTTAGTGTTTTTTGTTATAATCAATTTGCAATACTTAATATGTTAATACGAAATGGAGATAACTGCTAATGAGTACACGTTCCAAAGAGGTTTGGTATTGTTGTCCTTAACTGATTGAAAGTTACATTAACAACTTATTTCCCAGCATTTTTATTAAAACCCTAACATGTGAATATATGTATTTTCACCTACTTCTGCGCATCATGCCGACTACCATAACCATCATTCATGTCATCATAATTGGAGTTGCTGGCAGAAGACGAACACTGCAATGGTATTACATCCTTTGCTATTGTTGGAGTTGGTAATGATAATACCAAACTCATGGATTTCATTCTTTGGTGCTTATTTTTGAAATATTTTTGTCTCAATTTTTTGGTGCTGTTAGGAAATTGTAAATTTGGGTTCTCTTCTAATTGCCTTTGTTCTTCTTTCAGCATTGTTACTATATCTCGCATGGTTCCATAGTGTTGTGCTCCTCCATTCTCAGCCTGCAACGAAAAACAAAATTATTGAGTAACACGATATACAGATTTGGAAAAAGGTTAGTTTCAATTCATTTTGAACCTGTAAACCATTAATCAAATCTTTCATGCTCTTCAGTTTACGATAGGGCCAACGCTTAATACCCACGTCTCTACAGCGGGTTTTGAATACACTTAAACCAACATTAAATTCTTTTCCAGCTTGCGCGATAGGCATGTGAAAGTACTTGGCGATAACCTCAAAGCTGAATTCCATCTATTTCTAATATGGATATCTGATATATGTGTGTGATCAAATAACTGGTGAGTGTTGTTGGAGGCCAGATCTGAGCTTTTTAAATCCTGTCCAAGTGATTGACATTCTCAGCAGTTACAAAAAGGGTTTGTGATTCATAATGACTCATAAAGTAATTTAATTTCATAATTTATGCTTTGTTATTGTTAGTTATTGACATGCTTTGACTGGAAGTGATTATTTGAGGAAGTATAAGATGGTTTATTTCATATGAAAACTATAAAAAGCATATATCACGTTAATAGACATTCTATATGAATGTTAAAAGAAGTAATGATAAATAACGTTAACACATAACGACTCATTACCCCATATTCTGACACGTACAGTTGAACATTACTAAATATGGGATTTGGCGGATATAGGCCAACATAGGAAAGTCATTATCCTTGCCACTTGTTAATTGGCATTGCGTAATAGGATCTTACAGGGAATTGTCATAATTTTAGTATGAAGGGCACACTTGATTGTGTATATGAGTGGATATGTAGTTGTAAACGTGTATTTCAATCAATCCCTTCCGCTTACATCATTTCTTTGTGAATGAAGTTAGATGACACAGTTTTTATTACTATGAATTTCAAAAAGAGCTGCCATATCTGGGTAATGGGTTCTATTGATTCCGAATTGTGGGCTGAGTAGATGTAACAGATGATGAATCTTTTTTTTTTCTACCTCTGTCACTCTATCTTTGTTAGCGCCTTATATTAATAATGATGAATAAAAAACAAACAGAAAATTGGTACTTTTTATTATCCACGTATCTGGAAAATTAGGTAAGTTTTTTAAAAGAGTTCTAGTTATTATAACTATATAAAAACGTATATCATTTAGCTCCTTCATGCCTATTAGAATATAACTACTTATTTCGGCTTTGGTGGCTTCAAGTATAACCCCAGATCTCTTTAGTGGTCTGAGGAAGACTTATTATAAATTCACTGGATGAACAATTCAAAAAAAGAAATCTTTATGTGAGATATAAATCGAAATGATTGAAGTTTCTCTATTTGGAATCGTGTTAGGTTTAATTCCTATGTGAATAACAAAGTGGCCTCATATCCAGTTAGCATTGTTATAAATAGTAGAATATTTTGGTATTTGGTTCACAAATATAAGCCACACACCGTTAGGATTCATGGTAGAGTTGAATGATATCAAATTAAAGCTCATATAGAAATAAAATAACATAAATAAAAACACGATTTATATTGCGGTAAATCAATATAGTTTCTCGCAACATCCAACTGATATAAGGAAACTATTATAAACAAAACTATTTTATTATGCCCATATGCCTATGTATGAAGACATTATTTGTTGATGCTTATTTCTTGATGATGCGTGCTTCTATCCTGACGTAAACAACACCTCCATACTTACTCAGAATCCTCCACAATAAACCTAAACACATAAGATAAACAAATACTTATTAATAAGCATGTCAGAGTAACCCGGATAACGATTGCAGGTTCTCATCACCATGTTCTCACTTTCTCTTTTTCTTCCGTTCAGCTGATCCACTCCCAGCCTCATTCAGCCACTCATCTGCATTAACCAATTCCACCTCTACATCGGAATCTTCTAGCTCCCCCCTGAAGACAATGAAATCATATATTACATGCGCAGGATATTGGTTAAAGCAATCTTCATATGTTTAATGTTTTTTGCTTGTAACGGTTAATGGAAACTAACATATTCTTTTTCTTAATCTCTGCAGACTTAGAAGGTGTGGCGATTGATGGGTCCTGATGTGATGCCTTGACTGAAGGGTTCAATGCGACAGATTGGCTTACAAATGCGCTGGAACAATCACCATCCACAGCCAACTCAGTTGGGTTCACAGTCCAACATATGAAGCTTTCGAAACTGTTACACTCGTAGTATGTGTGAGACTTTATCTCAAATACATGTGTTGTGCCAATGAGCTTGGATAAGGTCGGTGGCAAGGTACCATGTCCATCTGGATACTATAAAGGAAGGTTAGTAAGAAGAGTGTTATGCGAAATATTATATATGTTACATATTCACCTCGTGTTCCAATTGCAGAAGCGAGGACGTCGAGCACTTTACCAACTGAGTCGCTGGTTCATCGAAGAGCACAAACACAGTTTTATCAGTGTGGTCGGACACACACAACTCAAGCCTATACCTGTAGATCAGTTGTTTTACGGGTAAGTTATCGATTGTATTTGTTGCATTCCAAATAACGTTACATAATTTTTAATTATAACATTACCTAATATCAGGATATGCAACTGGATTCTCACATCCATCGCACCAAAAGCTACCTTCAATTTGGGTGCAACCTTTTTTGCATTTGTCCCCACCACATGATCGGAAGATCCACCCATTCTTAGTCCTGATATTGTCGATTTTCACCTTTAAATGGAAAGTTGCAGACTGTACACGGGAGGATCATTTAACCAACATGCAATGGGATGATAATATAGACATGCGAGGATTGGAGAATTACTTACATCATTTTTCCGATTGCGTGACCACAGCAGAAGGGTTTCGAGTGTCCCAGCTTTAGGTATAGAGTCCATAACACAGGTTCGAGACTGGCTTTCGCCAAAACAACTGACAGCCAGATAATTGGTAAGTTTCTAAAAAAATAATGGTATTAACTTTGCAAACCATGTCAGATCAGGGGAGGGTTTCACTATTCAAACAATGTATTCGAAACGGATATAAATGCTTACCCAGACTCTGACTTCAACGCCTTAATTGCAGGTATGTCAACATCGTCCATAATCACGGTCGATGAACTGCTGGATAAACACAACTTATCTGGGATGGGATGTACAAATTCAGATTCACATGTCGACATGATTTATGCAGATAAGTTTCAGAGTAAAAAAATACATACTGTTGTAATGTCTTGCAGTTGTAGATGTCATCACAATAGGACACATGACTACATGTTTCATCTTTTTGTCAATAAGCACATCACATAACCCGCCCCATAACGTTACCCTTATTGACTGTCCCCTGATACTCGCAACATGATAATTTATACAATGTATTATTTCATCAAAAGAATACTAAACATATAACCGTGCTAACCTATGATTTGCCAGGTAGAATTCAAGATTTCTGGAACCGCTCCTAGTGTGGTTCACCCTGCCAATGTTTGTCACATATCCGGCTACATCTGCCAGGTAATAATTCGAATCTGAATCCATCATACCATTTATCGTGAGGCATTAGTAATTTTATAAAACAAATACAAACTTACCAATAAGATACTTGTTCCTTGTAGGTTTTATATTTTCAATATCCACCAGCTGCAAAGGATACCTAATGAACCCATCAGAAATCACCAAAGACTTTCGTAACCGTGTTTTACCATCAAATTCAAGCATAAAGGTATCATCTTTTCTAACGCGATATTCTTCCTTGTTAGCCAGCACTACAAAATCTTTTATCGAGTATATACCACCTTCCTTTAACATGAGGAATTTGTGTGCCACAGTTGCCCTGGCAGTGCAGTGGATAACATTACCCTGCAATAATATCCTGTGAAAAATCATATATATTAGCAGCAAACAGAATATGTAAACATTACCTTTGCATCAGATACAACAAAATGGGTACTCAATAGACGGCCGGTTGTAGACTTCACATCCCACATCATGCACAACATAACAACAATGTTTCCAGTTGAAGATAATTTTAACTCATCAATGAACATTTGGGAACCTGCACTCAGATCTTTTTCAGCCATTGAAGGGGATCAACTGTATGCACGGATGTAGTAGGAAGTTTATGTATGGGTAGTAGAAGTGTTGCAGATTGAAGTTAATATGATGGTATTTAATTATAGTATTCATGGCTCTTTTGGTTCATATTCTTTAACCCCTATTAACTAATTGTGTATTAATATGAATGCCTATTTAGTGATTGTAAATTTGCATGTTAAAAGTATATTTCGGATTGTATTTTAATTTTATTATTTCCAAGCTTTACCATGTTGCACCATACAAATTTTTGTGCACATTTACTCTTCCACATTAAATATACCAAAAGTGAATCTTTATATATACGAGGCATGCAGAACCCGTGCTACGCACAGGCTTTTAATCTAATTGTTAATTGCGCGTATTGTTTTTGTGTATTGTCTAGTGAATTTGTATTTTTAGTTTAGAATGTTGTATGAAACATTTTTATTTTGTTGTTTAAAAATATAAAAATGGTTGATATTGTTTTGGTTTTTTGGTCTTTATATTTTCTAAATGGGGTTGTCGTTATTAAATTGTCATACGCTTGATGTAATTTCCTTTGATTGTTTTGGCCTATTACGTAACCCAACAATAATTTTGCATTATATGATTTTTGCATGGTAATACGAAGCACACTGGCTTTTTCTTATTTGTTATAGTGTAATTTGCGTTAATTATTTTTTTATTAGGTTCGTAAGTTATGATTGTATTACATCTGTTGTAAGTATGCCATTAGTTGTTTGGTGATTTTTATATTTAATATTTTTATAACATATTAGTATTTATTTATAAAGTTTATGATTAAAAACTAAAGTTAGCTTCATCTCATTTTATTGTACAACTAATTTCATTGGAAATTAACATTGAAGTCTAACTAATATTAATAAATTTTATCAATAAACTCAATTCCAAATAGCTAACCAAATGAATATTAATTAATACACTATTAATAATTCCTAAAACCTTTTGGACTCCACTATTATGTCTTAAACTTAATTTTTTTAATTTACAAATGGGTTCGAGCAAAAATTATGTACTTTTCCTTTTATATTCATTATTCAAGTTGCATGCTTACATATACTAATCACGCTAAAAAATATCATTTAACCATTTAAATGTTGCTTTACATATATGCTCGTGCACATTTTCTTGAATCAATTCACACATGTGAGCTACATCAATAGAAAACACACATAAATTACTTGTATATGAAAATGCATTAACATAATACATATATCTATATATATTGCATTAGGTTAAATTATCAATTATTCTTGCAACCTTTTCAACTTCATCTCAATCAATAACCAACTTTTAATTCTCTACTAATTACTAAATATCATGTGATCAATTCCGGCAAGCCTTGCACTTCCATCTTGATGTTGTATATACTTCACATTAAATGCACTGGTTTTGTTTTTCGATAAAAGTTTGAACTTTTGCTTATGTTTAAAACTCAACTTTTTTATTTGATATTATAATTTACAAATGGCTTTAAGTCAAAATTATGTATTTTTTCCTTTCTATTCGTTACTCAATGTGATATTTTTAATATGTTGTATTTTGCTATTATGGCAAACTCATTTAATGGGCGTCAATATTGGTTTCTTACTAATGATTCTACATATAGAAAAAGAAAACACTTTGCGATGCGCGAACCTTCTTCTTTTCAATAATAATTCAATTGCACACAATAAATTCATTCTAATATTTCTCAAAGAGCATTCGAAAGCAACTACTTACATAAACTAATCACACTAAAAAGTATCATTTAACCATTTAAATGTTGCTTTACATACATGCTCGTGTACATTTTCTTGAATCAATTCGCACATGTGAGCTACATCAATAGAAAACGCACATAAATTACTTGTATATGAAAATGCATTAACATAATACATATATCTATATATATGCTTATCTATAACGATCACCTAAATATGTATGAAACAAAGAAAATAGTTGGTATCCCAGTCTTTGGTTCCATTTATCTGAGCATGCATTATCTTGTGTGAGTTGCATGGTACCTGCGTATGATAACTAAATTAAGAAAAAAAGAAGGCCGGGTTAATTACAAAGATCTAAAAGATGTGTGAATCATGTCCTAAATGTTGCAAAAGAGAATTTACATACCGCTACCAACAATCAAAGATCTAAAAGATGTGTGAATCTGTACATACTAAATGTGATTTTGGCCGGTTTATATAGGCATGAATTAGGTTATATCATTAATTATTCTTGCAACCTTTCGCAACCCTTGCACTTCATCTAGCCGACTTTAATTCTATACTAAATGCCATGTGATCAATTCGGGCAACCCTTGCACTTCATCTCCTTTCATGATTGTATAGTTATTATGAGGTTGCATTGAATTTCGAGTATTAGCTATCTTGTACTATATGCAATGGGACTCCATCTTGAGTATCTTGATTACTCCACATTAAAATGAATTCGATACAAAAAATGGAGCCTAAGATTACCCCTTCCCACTAATTACGACACATTCTCACTTTCATGTCCCTACAAACATTCCAAAACTCATCTTTTCATTAATAACAACATCAAATTTTATACATATTTGTAAGATCAAAATTAAAACAAATAATTTGTGAACTTCAATTAATACCATATAGTAACCATTGGTAAAGAGACCCTCAAATCCCTATAAAATAACGTAGATTAAAATAAATTCTCAAAATATTAATTTTGTCTAGTTATACTTTCCATCAATTCAACTTTGATTTTGTATTATTTCTAATGTCATGGGGTGGATACATTGCAACCTCTTAAACTGCTTAAGTAGAAGGAAAAATAAAATAAAAGCAAGATTCAAGCCACCATTAATATTCATCAAAGCTTTGTCACACTAATTATAAACCTTGTTTACATATGATTTTCATTATCTTGCATGCCTAAATTTTTGACAGTTCTTTCATAAATGTGGAGATATTATCCACTCCGTCTCCATCTTCCACTTTGTTTTGTTATCAACATCTTGATATACCCCGTTAGCGTCACTAACCACTTATCAATACCTGCAAGAATAACATTAATAAACTACTAACCAACCCAAAATTTTAAAATAGGTTAGCAGATCTAACCCTCGGTTCCTTCTCAGGCAACAACACATCCATTTGTCTTCCATAAACTTCAAAGCTGGACTATCAACCGACTTCACATGCAAGCAAGTTAACCATTTGCTTACCTTTGCACGTATACCCCCTTGCGTTAATCAAGTCAATATTTCTACATGAACCATTGCACGTAACATTAATATGGATAGTACACTTTCATTGGACGGAGAAATTTTACATTAACCAACTAAATTCAATTCCATAGGTGAGAAGCTACACCAAAAAGAACTTTATCACACTATAAGAAAAAATATGGAAAAACTATTGACTGAAAAATATGATCATGTCAATATCTATTTCAAAACTATTTATCTAATTAGCAAGCTTGTTAATTCACAGATCTTGAGCCATAAAAACAGATGGGGTACATACCAAGGTTACGGTTATTGATGCCAATGAGTTCAATGCCATCAATTGCTAGCATGCGATCCATTTCATTCTCATCATGTGCCTAGAAACAAAAAGTAGAGATCAAAAGGAAATTGGTTAGTTGGTGTTGCACTGAATTTACATACAAACAATAATAAACTAACAACAAACATGTGATTCATAAAAAATCATCAAACTACACACAAATTAAAGTTTCACACACACACACACACACACACATCAGTAACAAAGACCAAATGGTGTTATTTATAGTATTCAATGATGGTGGTTCAAGGGTTTGTACATTTATTTGAAGGCAAATGAAAGGAGCAAATGATTAAATGAAAATAAAGGCTAGCAACACTTCGTATGGTTTCAATCATTTACATTTGAAACACTAAATATAGCTCATATGTACTTACCACTTAAGCATGAACATTAAATCAAGGTACTTACGCATGAAGCCTCCGCATAATGAAACTCTATTTTCTGTATTTAATTCCGAGCATTAGGTAACTTGTACTCTATGCAATCTTGACGCCTCCACAATAAATTAGAGGGCCTAATCTTATAGTATTATAGATTAGATTCTATAAAATTATATTAAAATTTTTGAACTTATATAGTTATAGTACCCGTGCATGCACAAATCTTTAGGTTGATCATGTTTGAATTTAACTATTTATATCATGTTCTAGACATTATGTGTGTTTAGTCGTAGAAAATGACCTTGAAAAAATATGTGTCGTTGTTATATGTAGAATCTCATCTATTTATTTTCATGTCATAGTAATGTGTGAGGTCGTGTTTTCATTTTGATATTTGTATTCATGTGATTAATAATTTAAGCCGATTTTTAAATCTGTGTGCGGGTAAAACTTATAAAGAGAAATAATATGAGGCGTTATTGAATGTGAATTGTTAAAAAAACAATACTTTTTTTTTGGGGATATCATTACTTAATGGGCTAATAGCACCATAATGTATCATACTTGCCATTTGCACTTTTTATATGCATCTAACAATTTTTTTTTATTTTTTATTTATTATTTTTTTTAATGCACTAAACTTGATTTTATTGTATTTTTTGTGTACTTTATGACCATTTTGCCCCTCACTTTTTTGCTACTATATGTATCATAGTTGTCATAAAGTACACAAAAAATATAATAAAATCAAGTTTAGTACATAGAATAGCAAAAAAAAATTGTTCGAGACATATAAAAGGTGTAAGTGACAAGTATGATACATTACGGTGTCTTTAGCCCTTACTTAATCTTATAAAGAGGAATAACATGAATCGTTAGTATATGTATAATCTTGTATATTCATTCACATGTCACAGTAATTTGTATTTTTCTTTTTATATTAATAATTCCATGCAAATAAATTTGTTAAATATACACTAACAATAATATTTATAAATAACAACAATATAAAGTTGTATTTTGTTTATAAAATATAAAGAAACAAAATATAAAGTATATGAAGTATTTATTACATTTGTAAAGTTATTAAAAATATTAAAAATAATAAGTAAACTTTATTTGAAATTTAACAACTAAAGTTTTATTACTGTAATTACCTTATCATCATTTAAGTTTTTTTTTTTTTTTTTTTTTTTTTTTTTTTTTTTTTTTTTACAAAGCTGACACATATTTTTTTTTTTGCACATGTTATAAGTTGCCTGTGAGTCTTCCGATCAGACTTTGGTGTGTTTGTTTTCTTAGGCGAGTCAGACACGGGAGGATCTTGAAGCTCTTACTAGTGATAGGTGGTGGTCATGTCTTAATGCCTCTTATCAGGCATCAAACGACTAGGTCGGGGGCATCATAATATTGGTGTGATAAGTATGACAAAAATGGCAATGGAAGTTGCAATTTACTGACAAATGAAAAGAAGAAATAAGAAGATGAAAAGATGGAAAAGAAGATGTGTCGGGAATACAAGTGGTTTTTCTGATTGTAGTACACAAGTACTTTTAAAATGAAGTACTAGTATAAGTATATTAAAATATGAAACACTCTTAACCTTATATTATTCACTTTTTTCAATATGACCACATTTTTTTTCTCTTCATCTTAGGCTTGTCACAGTGGTGACCTGCAGATGACCTGCCACATCAGCTTTCTCTCTCCGACGACCTGACGACGACCAAGCTGCCAAAGTGGGGCGACCGATTTTTATTTATTTATTTATTTATTTTTAATTCAGATATTTTAAATAACAAATTTAAACTTAATTAATAATAAAAATATTGCATAAATCATACAATACGATACAGAAATAAAAACAAACGAACTAAAATACACTACGATACGAAATACATAAACATATCCTAATCTGAATGCTCCCCACATGTAGAATCATACGAAGGAGACCTATACCCAGGAAATTGCTCAATGAACGCCGCCCGTTCTGCTTCTTCCTTCCTGAGTTTCTCATCCCACTCTTGTTGAAGCCTTGCTTGTTTTGCTTCAAATTCTCTGAAAGCCTCTTCGCCAACCATGATATCATAATGCTGGCTTGCAGTTAAGCCATGCTCATCAACTGCCTCGTCTGCATAACCTAGCCCAAATTGAGTCAGCTGAGGTTGATAATGTTGTTGCTCAATAAATCCTGGTTCATCAAATGAAGTTGATGCACCTAGCCCAAATTGTTGGTTTTGTTGTGATACAGAACCAACAATTTTGTTTTCCTGATAACTCCAACGGATCTTGTTGCTGATTTGGTCCTGTATCTGTGAAACACACCCCCCACAACATGTCACTAATGGCGGCGTCTTTGTTGGCTTCAACGTTCAAAAATTGGTCAATCACAACTTTTCTTTCCGCAGAAATGTCTTTGCACTCCGCGTATCGTTGTCTCAGTCGTTGTTTCTTTCCCTTTGCGAGCTCAAACCGCTTGATAACTTCGACAATAGCCTGTTGTCGAGCCGCATCGTCTTGATCGCATTGTTTTTTAATGTACGTTTGCATTTGTTCGACGGTATGGGGGAGACGACAAGCCATAATTTTGTGTTATTGTGTTTGAAGGTGTTAAGAGAATTGTTGTTTGAATTGTGTTTGAAATGTGTGTTTGAGGTTGGTATTTATAAGGTTGTAAAGTGGTAAGGTTTTAAAAAAAAAAAAAAAAAAAATTAGTTGCAAACGGTAATTTTTTTTGAATATTGTGTGTGTTACAATTCAGTCGAATTTACGACCTAGTTCGTCCAATATGTGATATTCGACCGATCAAGACTAAAATGCCACAATGGGCTCGACCGATCAAGACCATGCTCGACCGATCGGTCACGATCGACCACAGTGACAAGCCTAAGGTTATAGTCCTTACTCTTATAAACTTGATCTATTTTCAGTTTTGTTTATGCAAATAAAAAACACATTAAAAAGACTTGTACATTTAACAAAGAAAGCTATTTTTTAAATAAGTATATTGGTGGCTTTTTATTTATTGTGTATATGTTTTTTAACATTTATTTTTTATTTTTACATCTTCAAATTATCATTTCAAGCAAGTTTTGTAATCAATCGGACCTATAGAACTAGTAATCTGTTTGCGAATAATTCATAAAGTAAAAACGAATAAACAGTTTAAGTTTTCTAATTGTAATTCTGTCGTATTGTAGCTTACGTCAAATTCTTTATTGTTTAGATTTCGGTAATTAATTTAATTATTTATAACATGTCAAGCACTCCAATACAATTTTCATGACTATCTCTTTGTTTATTTTTTTTAATTAAGTGTGAATCGCAACAAGTAGAGCAATTTGGTTATCATTAAATAAAGCGGACCCGATAATTTATTTAATGGTTTATTATTGTGTTAAATTTATGATAAAAATGTTTTATTTCATGTTTACACAAGCTACTTATTTATGGTATTGTTATGGTATAATATATATACTTAAAAACAACACAACTAAAATCATTAAACAAACAACATTATTTCATTCAAATTCAGACTTTATAGCCACATCTTACCAATAAGATGTAGTAAGATGCGGTAGTCAGATTCAGACCCAAAACATCTAATTGAAACAAACACACTCTTAGACTAAAAGTTAATAGTTTGACCAAATTGAGTTTCAATTTTGATTTTTATTGGTCAATCACATTGCTCGATTTTGCTACGTGTCAAAGTAGAGTAACATGATTAGTCCAATTTTATTTTTTTTCAATAAAATTGTTTGAAAAAGTTGCTCCAAAATGATGTAATTTTCTTATTCTATAAAAGAATTGGGCTTAGTTGCTAATTAATTGAAGACCTAAAACGAAAAAAATAGAACATAGAGTTCTTAATGATTACTAATATTAAACAAATAGGAGGCCTTATGAAGGGCCTAAAACCCTAGCTTATAGTACTTCGTTATATATTTAATAATAACAATATGAGATTCTCTCGATTAGAAATATTATATATATCGTTCTTCCGTGTTTAACTTGAGTTGTTTCAAGATTCATGATTTAAGTCCAGTTTTTAACAAATTATCAATTGTTGTTTTGCTTTTCGGATTCAAACATGTCTAAAAGAGCTAAAGGAGCAGCTATTGGTATTGATCTTGGTACAACATATTCGTGTGCTGCTGTTTGGTTTCACAAAAAGAATAGAGTGGAGATCATACCTAATGAACAGGGGAACAAGATCACTCCATCTTGTGTAGCTTTTAATGATACTGAGATTTTGGTCGGTGAAGGTGCAAAAAATTAGATAGCTAGGAACCCTTCTAATACCGTGTTTGGTAAGCGTTTCTACTAATTCTTTTTTATTCTACATATGCTCAAACTATCTCTTATACTAAACTATAATGTACCTAGGCTGTGCTGCCAGTGCAATACTATTTCGATCATGTTATATTTAAGCCGATTACAATTCCACAATTAATATAATAGAGATAATGAAATATTTCAGGTCACGACTATATAGTGTTGCTTTTTTCTATTAAATCTGTTTATTTTTCTAACCAGAAGAATTTTGTGTGATTTTAATAAAAGATGTTAAGCGTTTGATTGGAAGTAGATTCAAAGATCCTCAAGTACAAAAGGACATAGACTTGTGGCCTTTCAAGATCATTGAAGGGTTTGAAGAGAACCCAATTATTATAGTAGACTTCAAGGGTGAAGAAAAAAAATACACACCCGCAGAATTATCTGCCATGGTTCTCAAGAAGATGAAATCTGCTGCTGAACTATACCTCGGGACAGAAGTTACAGATGCTGTGATCACTGTTCCAGCTTATTTTAACAACAAGCAACGAGAGGCAACAAAAGAGGCAGGAACGTTGGCTGGTCTTAATGTGTTGCGCTTAATAAATGAACCGACAGCTGCAGCGGTTGCATATGGCGTGGACAATAAAACGGACAAAGGATGGGATAAAGATAAAAATGTTTTGGTCTTTGATTTGGGTGGTGGAACATTTGATGTTTCTCTTTTAACTGTAAGTAAAAAAGGTGTTGTTGATGTCAAAGGTGTTGGGGGTGATACTCATTTAGGTGGTGAGGATTTTGATGTTATGCTCGTTAATCATTGCATAAAAGAATTTGAGAAAAAATACAAGGAGGACATAAAGGGAAATCCACGAGCATTAGGGAGGTTAAAAACTGCTTGTGAAAAAGGGAAGAAGGATTTGTCGTCAACCACCTTAGCTTCGATTGAAATTGATTGTTTGTACAAGGGGATTGATTTTTCTATCAAAATTAGTCGAGCTAAGTTTGAGGAGCTAAATGCAACTTTCTTTGACAAATGTATTAAATTGGTCGATAAATGTTTAAGTGATGGGAATATAGACAAGAAGAATGTCGATGAAGTGGTGGTTGTTGGTGGGTCCAGTAGGATTCCGAAGGTACAACAAATGTTGGAAGATTATTTTGGAGGGAAGACACTTTGTAAGAACATGAATGGTGATGAGGCTGTTGCTTTTGGTGCTGCAATCTTGGCTGATAAATTATGTGGAAATCATGATGATGGTGAGACTCAGGATGTTGTGTTATTGGATGTCACTCCTCTATCATTAGGAATAAACATCAATATGGATGGTCTAGATGGTTATATGTCTGTTATTATTCCAAGAAATACGTCTATACCCATAAGCAAGAAGAAAACATTTTATTCCACATATAATAGCACATCTTTAAGCATTGCAGTGTATCAGGGTGAGAGCAGCAAAGTTAACAGCAACATTTTACTTGGTGAGTTTAGCATTTACGGCCTTACCCTAGGGGCCAATGGAAGCTCACACATTGAGGTTTGCTTCAGTTTAGATGCTGACGGAATTCTTCAAGTGTATGCGGAAGATTCAATCACAGGTCACAGAAAAAGCATTACGATTGCTTATAGCTGAATTTGGCCTAAGCTACTGTCAAAATGTTTACAATTGTATTACTCAATTGGTTGAGACTTGTCTGCTCAAGATTTACATTAATTATTTTTTGATGCTACCAAAGAACCTGATTAGTGTTTTAAGCTTTCTATGTCTTCAGTATTATATATATATATATATATATATATATATATATATATATATATATATATATATATATATATATATAGTGTATCTTTATTTTCAGAACCCTGTTAAGTGCGGGAACTGCGAGAACTCTAATTTTGCATTAGAAAACATGCATGTTCATATAAAACATGTATGTTTTCTTACATACACCTTAATACACATACATTCATAACATACATGTTCAAATAAAAACCTGTTAAGTGCAACAAATCAATGCAAAATGGTTTTATTTTTAGAACCCTGTTAAGTGCGGGAACTGCGAGAACTCCAATTATGCATTAGAAAACATGCATGTTCATATAAAACATGTATGTTTTCTTACATACACCTTAATATGCATGCATGCGTATTAAGGTATATGTAAGAAAACATACATGTTTTATATGAACATGCATGTTTTCTAATGCAAAATTGGAGTTCTCGCAGTTCCCGCACTTAACAGGGTTCTGAAAATAAAGCCCCCCTATATATATATATATATATATATTAATTATTATTTTTTTCTTTCTTTATTATTATTATATTTTTTTTTTTATTCCACCAACCAGAAGCATACAAAGCTGTTATCAATCGTTGTGCATTAGAAGATTACAGAAGGGTAATTGTTGGAAGTTAACCATTGACATAGTTAAAAACAAAGACTTATAGGACATGATTATATTAGTATGTAATTAGAAGGTAGTTTATGTAATTAGATCAAACATGAAAAGGTGCAATGGTTGGCCAAAAGACACAATCATCACCACCATAGGAAACGGTGGCAGTTACCAAAGATGGCGGTTACCACCAACCATCACCACCGAAACGTTGCAATGGTTCAATCGTAACCATTCAACTAATATAAATAGGATATGTACGTGTGTAAGTACAACAACAATTTAGATTCAATAAAACAAAGTTTATTACTTATATTTCTTGTTTCTTGATCCTACTGGGACAACAGTGGCATCAGAGCACAGATTATTGTGATTTAGAATCAACCCTAAATCACCAGTCTATTCGTTTTACAAAATCAAATTACATACCTTACGATTACCCTTCGACTGCCGTTTTTCAGTCACACTTCGATTGCCATTTTCAATCGCCGTTTATTCAATTTCGATTGCCGCTTCAATCGCCGTTTATACAATCTATCATAAAACTTGTTCGCCGTTACCGAACACAGAAACATCGAAGTTTATCGATCAGAAAAAATTCAGTTTTTGTTCGCCTTTTTTCGAACAACCGAAAAATCAAAATTACTATTTTGATCAGAACACAAGAAATTGAAACCCACTGTTTCAATCCGAATACGAGAAGGAGAAATATTCCATTACTTGTTCGCCGTTAACGAACAACAGTATACAACAATTGAAACTCTTGTTTCAATTAGAAAGATAAAAAGGAAAGGAATTTTGACCGGAGTTTGGCCGGAAGTGAAGAACCCTAATTTTTGGGCGTTTTTTGGGTGTCGATTGAATTTTTGAAGAAGAACATCGACCGGTTTATTGGATTATTGAAGAAGAAGAAGAACATCGACCGATTATTGGATTATTAAAGGAGGAATAAAGGGAGAAGCAGGTTTTTTCAGTAGAAGAAGAAAAAAGGAGAGCGTGTTTTATTTGGAGAAAAGCCCAGCCACACACAAGAGATAAGTTTTACTGAGTTTTATATACTGATTACTTATATAAGTAAAGTATATACTGTTTTTTTTAAAGGTTTAGATATTTTTTTTGAAACAAAAATCTATTCTACGTATTGTTAAGTCTTATTATTAGAAAAGGTTTTTTAAAATTGTGATTAAAAATTTATTTTATATTGTTTAAAAATAAAATTGTGTTAGACATTTTTATAAAATAATTATGGGAAAAGAAGATGGGGATAGTTCGAATAACAATAAGGGAATAGGATCAACACACTTGTTGACAACAACAAACTATACGATATGGTCAATAAGAATGAAGATCATTTTACAAGCAAATGGTCTATGGGAAATGGTCGAATCCACCGCTAAAACTCAAGATGAAAAGCGAGATAAGACCGCAATTGGGTATCTATTTCAAGGATTATCCGAAGATATGATATTGCAAGTAGCAAATAGCAAAAATGCAAAAGAAGTTTGGGATACATTAAAGACTCGAAATATTGGAGTAGATCGAGTACAAAAGGCAAAATTACAAACTCTCAAATCCGAATTTGAGATGTTACAAATGGAGGAAGATGAAACTATTGATTCATTCACCGCGAAAATGACAAGTATTACATCAAAGATGACAAGTCTTGGATCAACACTCGATGACTCAACCCGTGTACGAAAACTATTAAATTCCGTACCCGAGAGGTTCATTCAAATTGTCGCATCAATTGAGCAATACTCCGATCTAGATATATTGACTCTAGACGAAGCTATTGGAAGATTAAAGGCCTTTGAAGAAAGGATAAAGGTTAAGAAAGGAAAGATTGTCGATCATCAAGATAAACTATTATTTACATGACATGACAACAATAATGGTCGAAGACATCACTTTGATAATCAAGGAAGAGGAAGATATGTTCCACCACATAAACGAGGTCGTGACAATACTGGACAACATGAAAGAGACGAGAATCACTCAAAGGATACATTCAAGGACTATAATGAGGCAAGGAAATTCCCTCGAGATCAAGAAGAATTTCCAAGGAATAGAAGTGAAGTAAGATGTTATAATTGCAACAAGATTGGACATTATGCCTCAAACTGTCGACAAAGATCTCAAAGGCAACAAAGACAAGAAGTATCAAACCTTGTGGAAGAAGATTTGGAACCACAACTCTTAATGGCATCCACAAGCATCAACAAGACTCAAGAAAAACATGGCAAGGACAAAGATGAAGGAAGACATGATCAAGAGCATGAGACAAAAGAGGACTATGATGAATTAAGCATGGAAGATCAACAAGTCAAAGAAAATGACGTTTATGAGAAAGGAAGAAAGCCTAAAGTCAAGACACACTTTTGGAGCACTATTACTTCAAAGTTGGTTCAAAAGATCAAACACAAGATGAAAGGAAATTCAAAGTACAAATGAAGACAAGATCAAAATTGAAGATTAACTATGTCAATGCTTAAGGGGGAGAATGTTGGAAGTTAACCATTGACATAGTTAAAAACAAAGACTTATAGGACATGATTATATTAGTATGTAATTAGAAGGTAGTTTATGTAATTAGATCAAACATGAAAAGGTGCAATGGTTGGCCAAAAGACACAACCATCACCACCATAGGAAACGGTGGCAGTTACCAAAGATGGCGGTTACCACCAACCATCACCACCGAAACGTTGCAATGGTTCAATCGTAACCATTCAACTAATATAAATAGGATATGTACGTGTGTAAGCACAACAACAATTTAGATTCAAAAAAACAAAGTTTATTACATATATTTCTTGTTTCTTGATCCTACTGGGACAACAGTAATGACCCCAAATTCGACACCACAAACTTGGACTAAAATTCTACAATTAGTTGCAGTTAGTTTAACAATTTTTTTGTTAATTTCAAGCTAGTCCTGATATTTATTAGAGTATGCAATGTTGGGAAAGATTATGTGACTGTTCAGGTAGTTAGGTGCTTGTGCACAAATCATATGTATGTGAAGGATCGAGTAATTGTACGTACCGGAATTGAACTATGTTTAGATCACTGGTTGGCAAGACGACTATGATACAAAAAGTCTTGACTAAATCAAAGCCCAAAATTCCCTGTCGTTTACCACATGAATCACATGTGTCTTTTCACTCTTTTGTTCTCTTCTTTTATATTTGTGTATTATTCTGTTTCACGTTCAAAAAAAAAAAAAAAAAAAAAGAGTAGATTATGCAGTTATGCACAAAATGCATTCAGATAGTTACAACCGCCACGAATCACTTTTGTTATGCGGTGGGTCAGATTCGGGTCAGGACAACCTCGATCCAACAATGTGTGTCAATTAGGGATCTCTGCTCTAATGTCATCTTCTTATGCAGCTTGCAGAAGAGAGATATAAGCCCTGTGTGCCTTTTTGTGGATTAAGAAGAAAATTGCGGTTTTCTTATCAAAAAGTAAAAGTCAAATGAAAAAGAACGCCAAAAATCATATCACTTCATTTGATTACATGAATAAGCCATATAGATGTCGATTGCAAGGATTCTGACATTCCCTTTGACTACTTTCAACTATAAGCAATTCTAATACTTTTTTGCGACGTGTAGCATGTCTTCAGCGTAAACTCGAAGAATAACATCTGATTACTAACGTAAACTTCTATCTCTGTATATCCATTGGAACCTAAAGTAAGGCCACAACTATATAATCTACACTACAAAGTGTTAGGATTTATGAAAATTCACCATGATTGTTGACTTGATCATTGACAAATAATTATAGCACAAATTTACAATAAAAAGGATATGCACCATAACTGACTATCTTACTTTATTATGGGATATATATACAACAACTGTTTCCTATATTTTTGACTTGGAGCATATATCGGTAATACCCCCTTTAAGCGAAGAGATGGTGGACCAACACGAAGCTTGGCGCGAAATGTTTCAAATAAAGGACGTGGAAGACTTTTAGTGAAGATATCCGCTAACTGAAGCGTAGTCGGAACAAACTTTGTGTATAATCGTCCGGATGAAACAAGCTCATGTACGAAATGATAATCGATGTCAATGTGCTTAGTACGTTTGTGAGATATAGGATTTTGACTTAGAAAAAGTGCACTTTTGTTGTCACACAGAATTGTTGGTAGATCATGAGGTAGAACATGAAGTTCATGAAAAAGATGTGTGACCCAAACAATTTCAGCAGTTGCGTTTGCAACAACATGATACTCGGACTCAGAACTGGAGTGAGAGACAGTGGGTTGCTTCGTTTTACTCCAAGAAACAAGATTTCCACCAAGAAAAATTGAATAACCGTAGGTAGATCGTCTAGTTTCAATGTAACGAGCCCAATCCGCATCTGAATATCCAAGAAGTGAGGGTGTTGGGGAGTGCTGAAATGAGACACCATACGCCTAGGTACATGGATTGTTGACTGTATTGTGTTGGCATGCTGTAAGTTCCCTGATAGGCTGGCTGCTGAATGTGTTGTGGTGCTGCACCATAACTGACTTGTGAAGGTTGTTGCATTTGAGGTGGTGCCTGATTGGTGAGTGGCTGTGGATTCGAATTAGAGATGTGTGATTGTGGCCCTCCCTGACCTGTTGCATTTGAGGTTTGCAGATGGTGTTACATTGTGTCTTTTGCTTTGGCTGTGTTCCTCCTGCTCATCTGTCGTCTCTTATCTTCAGCCATTTTAATCGGTATGTATGGTTTCTTATTATATTTCAAAATTGTGCTAATTACTTGTTAATATTAGTTTTAAGCATAGTTGTCAGGATCTCGATCCTGATCTTAGGATCTTACGATTTTACGATACTGCAAAGCGAAAACGATCCGGATCCTACATAGGATCTTTGCAAGCTTAAGATCTTACAGGATCACAATCTTGACCATACGATCTTAAGATCTAATCCGATCCGATCTTACTTTTCTCGGATTACAAACTAAAAAACTATAAATTTATGGGTTGTTTTTTTTGTAGAATTCAAAAAACAACATGTTAATCTTTCTAAACATTTCATAATCATAATTTAGGACAATATTTCTATGAAACATTCATAATATTTTGTGTTTATAATGTACAATAATTTGTAGATTTGTATAATATTACAAAAATTTATTAAGAAATAACATTAGAGTAGGATCTTAAGATCCCAATCCGATCTTACGATCACGATCTTGCAAAGACGAAAACGATCCTGAGTAGGATTCCGATCTTGAAAACCTTGGTTTTAAGTCTTATTTGAATAATTAAGTTCCATTGATTTTGATCTCTTATTGCTTTCTTACTTTTGGTATTTTTCATTTGATTGATCATGATCTATGTCTCTTCTACAGAGTTCCGAACCATAACATATTGTGTGCTAGAGTTTATTAATCAATGAGTATTGAATAATTACGAGTTAAGAATAATATTGAAAATCTGATTTTGAATGGTCAAACTGCCCTGTTTTGGATGATTATTCATGTCTTATGTTTGTTTTGATTCGTTAGATAAAAGTTCATTTATTGTTTTGTTTTGAAAACTTACGCTATTTTTGAAATGTTTCAGGTTCTGATTAGGCATATGAGGAGCTCTGAGGCATATAAGGAAATGGAGAACTCTTCTTTGTCAGTGTAATCGTTGAGTTTTCAGCATGTTTGGATTTCTTTCTTTTTGCTTGCATCTAAATCCACCGAATAGGTAATCTTGAATGCAACGTAGCGTTGTAAGTAGGTTTGGTGATATATGCACATAACAAAAAATGTTTTGTTTTATGTTTATACAAGCTACTTATTTATTTAATGGTTTATTATTGTGTTAAATTTATGATAAAAATGTTTTATTTCATGTTTACACAAGCTACTTATTTATGGTATTGCTATGGTATAATATATATACTTAAAAACAACATAACTAAAATCATTTCAGATGATTATGCGAAAACAAACAACACTATTTCATTGAAATTCAGACTTTATAGCCACATCTTACCAGTAAGATGTAGTAAGATGTGGTAGTCAGATTCAGACAAAAAACATCTAATTGAAACAAACACACCCTTAGACTAAAAGTTAATAGTTTGACCAAATTGAGTTTCAATTTTGATTTTTATTAGTCAATCACATTGCTCGATTTTGCTACGTGTCAAAGTAGAGTAACCTGATTAGTCCAATTTTTTTTTTTTTTTTTTTTTTTTCAATAAAATTGTTTGAAAAAGTTGCTCCAAAATGATGTGATTTTCTTATTCTATAAAAGAATTGGGCTTTAGTTGCTAATTAATTGAAGACCTAAAACGAAAAAAATAGAACATAGAGTTCTTAATGATTACTAATATATATTAAACAAATAGGAGGCCTTATGAAGGGCCTAAAACCCTAGCTTATAGTACTTCCTTATATATTTAATAATAACAATCTGAGATTCTCTCGATTAGAAATATTATATATATCGTTCTTCCGTGTTTAACTTGAGTTGTTTCAAGATTCATGATTTAAGTCCAGTTTTTAACAAATTATCAATTGTTGTTTTGCTTTTCGGATTCAAACATGTCTAAAAGAGCTAAAGGAGCAGCTATTGGTATGATCTTGGTACAACATATTCGTGTGCTGCTGTTTGGTTTCACAAAAAGAATAGAGTGGAGATCATACCTAATGAACAGGGGAACAAGATCACTCCATCTTGTGTAGCTTTTAATGATACTGAGATCTTGGTCGGTGAAGGTGCAAAAAATCAGATAGCTAGGAACCCTACTAATATACCGTGTTTGGTAAGCGTTTCTACTAATTCTTTGTTATTCTACATATGCTCAAACTATCGCAGTGTTCTCAGTCTAAATTTTACGCTCTGTTCTCAAGTCTAAATTTCAAGTCTACTGTCAAGAAAGTGGTTATTTTTATTTGTGTCTCGGGAAAGAAAAGGATAGGAAGCCACCCAAATTTACCAATATAACCTAAAAACATAATTTACTCATCACATTTGTTTTATGCAGCCACATATATGGTGTTGGACCATCTAGTATTAACTCAAGTGACCAATAACCAACATGACTGTGAACCAAATAACATGATAGTTAACCGCTGTTTGCACTTCATGTGATTCTCCTAATTATGTGGACAGAACGTATATGTCCTTGGCTTCTAATTGTGTGTTTTAATATCAAAATCAATAATAAATTAGCCCATTATATTTATTCATGGTGCTATTGCTACAGAGTTATATCTGCATTAATCTTTTGGGAGTACATAAGAGGCTGATTATTTTGCTTGCACTTAAACTTAAAAACGGAAAAACACAAACGTAATAAAAAAGCATGACTAAACATTAACAATAACCATCTATCCACGTCCAATTAAAATCCCACCATAATAAAGTTGACAGATCCATGTTTCTAATCTGATTCATACCCGTACTATATCAGGCTATCAGAATAACTAAAAAAACATGATTAAACGTTAAGTAATACCACCAGTCTAGTTACTTAACTCAGAAACATTAACCAGCTCATACTCCACAAGCGAAAGATTGTTGTCCTCATTGACTTTGAAAGCAACAGGATCAGTGACCTCAATACGACCTCAACTCTCACTTACGTACTCCCAAAAGATTAATGCAGATATAACTCTGTAGCAATAGCACCATGAATAAATATAATGGGCTAATTTATTATTGATTTTGAATTATAAACACACAAATAGAAGCCAAGGACATATACGTCCTGTCCACATAATTAGGAGAATCACATGAAGTGCAAACAGCGATTAACTATCATGTTATTTGGTTCACAATCATGTTGGTTGTTGGTTATAAAGATATAATAGTCATTTAACAGAGGCCCATGTTGTCAGTTTACCCGTTCCCTCCTGATCCCCCCCCTGCCCCCCCCAATTATGGACGGATTACATATACACACAAAAGCCCATCCCTTCCCTCCCTCCCACCTTCCCGTCCCCTACCTTTCCATCTTAAAAAAACTCAAGAACGCCCATTTTTTTGATTTCCCTTCCCATCCCCTTCCATTACTTTAAAAAAAAAAAGCCTCGAGAACAGAGCGTTAAAGAATGGAAGGGGATGGAATAGGAAGGGCAAAGTAAGGAATGACAATGTCAAGAAAGTGGTTATTTTTATTTGTGTTCTTGAGTTTTTATTTTTAAGTTGCAAGGAAAGGAAAGGAAAATACCCAAATTACCAAGATACCCTAAAAACATAATTTACTTTTACATAGCTCACATCCTTCTCCACTAATATTTCACAAATCTATTACTTGATCGGAATAAGGTATACCTGAAATGTTTGGGACTTGGAAGGTTAAAGTGTAGACACGACACATACTTCACGATCACTTGTAAAATATGAACAAATCAACTATTATTTCATGTATATATTAAAAGGTCGCTTTCAGTTTCGATATGGATTGTTGAAGATAAAATCGAACCAAAACTTGTTCCCGAATTTTGTTGTTACTTTGAGTTTTGTCCAAAACCGAGTTTCAAAATAAACAATCAATTTAAAGGTGTTAAATCCAAGCCACACTAATATTACTAATATAGAGAACTGAAAATGTTCGGCTAGACAATATGTTAAATGTATCATGAAATGTACCAATCAACACATATGAGATATAATGAAAACATAAACCAGCATTTAATCTTTGATAAGTAAACCAGCATAACGTAAGACCCACAAACTAAAACGAAAAAATTCACAAAGGCCCTCAGCCCCTCACACGAGAGTACTTAAACAAAAGCCAAAGACTCCTTCAAATAACAATTAAAGCAGGAAGCAAGAAATTACAAAAATAACGAAGCGACTTCATCACCCACCGGTAACACAATCTGAATAAGCTTTATTCAGTTGTCTAGGCCCATCAAGGTGTTCAGATAAAGCACTCTATCTTCAATAGGACAGCCAAAAAGTCCACGTGTTTTGTCCGGATGTTCCAGCAAAAACACACATGCAGGCTGTATGGCTTCGCGATCAAGACCCAGGCACTGCAGTTCTTCGTAAATTTCCTTCTCAGTATACACATGTGGACGAGAGTTCTCAATTACCTTATAACAAGTAGATTACAACAAGATCAATATATAAAATATATATATATATATATATATATATATATATATATATATATATATATATATATATATATATATATATATATATATAATATATATATATATATATATATATATATATAAAAACAATAAACTACTGCTAATCTATGTTCTAAATAAACCGAGTACCTTAGAATTCCTCTCTAGAGCATGGACTATATTATCAAGAGAGTCCGCAATCTTACTCCGTATTTAATCCTCTTCATCAGCTTTTCATTTTTTACTCTTTGATTTAGTTGGGAGCTTATCTGATTGTGATGTTGGTGATGTAATATGGATGTCATCACTAGTGTCGAAATTATCTAAAGTGACCTCGTTGTTCTCACACAAGGGATCAATTTCTTCAACTGTTTCTGATTGCTGGTCATTGTTTAGTCGATTTCTTTTCTCTTTAGCAGTTACAGCACAAGCACCTGTAGCTCTATCTTTTGCCCACAAAGCATACATTTCATTATAACATTTAACTTTTTTATTCTTCAACTCGTAAACATCAGGATTGTCCTATACATTACAAATAATTAATAAAAAAAAAATCAAAATCAATAATTTCACATGAATTAGAAAGAGCATACCTTTTTGAGTGCTTCCCACCTCATCTTCTGCCTCAATTAACTTGGTACTTAGGTTCCATGCATAGCCACTCAATGAAACGCCTTTAAAAACACCATAAAACTGGGTAAAGTACTTTTTGAGAGTCTTGATTCGATTTTTCAATTTTTCTTTCTCAAAAGTAATATTAAACTTATCACTTAACACCTTCACTGTATTATTGTATGCATGAGGCGAGAAAGTCCCGTTAGGTCTATTCTCGGCATTTTGTTCTTTAAACATAGCCTCGATGAATGCAGCATCCATCTGATCATTCCACGTAAATGCCTCCTTCTTCGTGGTAGCTCCATCATTAGCATTTTTACCGCTCCAGTTCAATTAGTCAATACCTAACAGATTCTAACTAACACATTAATCTAACAAAAATCAGTTGGCTTTAATTAGGGGTGGAAACGAGCCTAGCCGAGCCCGAGCCTGCCAGAGCTCGAGCTCGGCTCGTTTATATTCTAGAAAGCTCGAGCTCGTTTCGAGCCTAATATTTGAGC
>CP139505.1:138397308-138573125 GCA_021014915.2 Artemisia tridentata subsp. tridentata | reverse complement strand
ATCGATTTCAAATTCCAGAAAAGGCGACAAAATCACAAATACATGATCGAATCCACGAACACGATACTTGCAATTGCTCAAATCCTTAACTCGAATAGGCTAAAGATAGGTCCAAACTTCACCAATAATAATATATCAAAAAGGGTGACAAAATCATAAATACATAGCCGAATCCACGACTACGATACTTAAGATTGCTCAAATCCCTAATCTCAATAAATCAAAGGTTTGGTTGGATAAAGAATAATAAAGGGCATGGATAACATTTGGGATATAAATTGGTGTAAAATGAAAATAAACAAAACAAATAAATTAAAATCCTAAGTGTGGTTAATCACTATCCCAACCATCCCATGAATAAGACTCATATCATCGAATAACTCACGCTTTAACACTTGAAACACACGCTTTAGGTAGACACGAATTATACTCAACAAGATCTTAATCAAAGAATAAACCTTAATTGGCGTTCCCATAACTGCCAATTCCCATTCAATCCATAAATATAGTACAACAAATAGTGGTGATATCGACCACTTACATAACTTTACATAAGTTGGTTAAAACTAACTTCCAACTTTTCTTTCTTTCTTTTTCTTTTCTTATTTTTTCGATTTTTTTTTTTTTTTTTTTTTTTTTTTAAACATAAACATAGATGTGTAAAATTTCACCACATCACTACAACTTTCTTTCCGGATAATTTTTCTATACTTTTCATACTTTCAGAAATAACGGTAATAGAGAAAGTAGTAAACACACGAAAAATAAACTCAAAAATATATAATATCTACTTTCACTCCAATTGCATTGTGCAATTTCCCGACCTAACCATAAATAATGAATTACGCACGCGAACACAGGTAATGTAAGGAAACACACTTTGCCTATAGCAATTAACCAACCACGGATTCTAATCTACAGGGTAGGCTAAGGTGTAAGGGTGTAACGAAACATTTTAAACATAGGTGTAAGAAACGAAAGGAATGGCTCTGAGTGTTTTTCTAGGGGTATCTTACTCTAAAAATGAGAGTAACAAAAGGGTTTATACGGGGGTTAACTAACCAGTGTAGTTAGTTAATAACACATAACATATAATAGGCTATTTTGGGTGTAATCCTAGAAATTTACCAATTTAGACAAGTCATTCCAATTATATAAAATAATACTCATTATGGTGGTCTCGAATAGTATACAAGCCAAGTTCTAAAGTTTACAAGTCACCGGCACACTCATAGATTTATGAATTTTGGAAAATCACAATTTTTGAAAATAACGTCATGTGTGCAGCTATGCAACTTAGATCTTAAACAAAAACATGCTAAATTTTTTTTTAAGTTTGATATATTAAGCACATTTTAAGCATAATTTTTGAAAAAGTTTAGGACAAGTAAGTGTTAAGTGTTCTAATTCTCCAATCCCCCCACTTAAGTTAAACAACGTCCTCGTTGTTTCTATAAAAGGTTAAAAACTGGAAAATAAAAGAATTAGAACAGAAAAACTCCCCTGAGATTTGCTCGGTATGATCCTCCATTAGTATAAGAGCAAAAATCATCTTTCTTGTGGATTAGAACGTTAAAGCTTCATACTTGATGTATCCACAGGAAATCCAGAAAACTATAATACCACCAACACTTTAAAACACACCTAAGATAAGAAAGGTTCAACTTGCATAATACATTAGTAGTTAGATAAGAATAAAACTTAAAAATTAAAACTGAAAATCATCAGGTCAGTCGATGCGCCGTATCTTATGGAAGAAGATACGCCGTATCAAGCCTGGAATTAATACGGATCAGAATAAAGATGCGCCGCATCCTTAACCAGGGATGCGCCGCATTAAAAATAAACTGATAAAGAGTTTTAAAGTCGAAAATAAAAATGCAGAAAAATAAAATAAGATATGACCATTGCAGGAGATGCGTCGCATCTCAGGATGGAGATGCGCCGTATCTTCGTGCGGGCCTGACTGACTCGACACAGAAAACAGAATAATTAAAAGATAAATCCGGGTTGTCTCCCGGTAAGCACTTGTCTTTATTCCAGAGTCTTCAAGTTAGACTCGCGTTCAGCTCTTTATTCAGTCCTTGTCACGGTCCATCCTTCTTCCTTCATCCGAAAGATTTTCCCGTATATCTCTGCGATGTTTTCTTCCGTTCGACTTAATCTAGTATAATTCTTTGTCTTCACCGCAGTATATTCTTCATCAGGACCCAAAGAATATTTGATGATTTTAAATTTTTCAGAAATAATCATGGGTGGCTCATTGTAAGGAATCCCAAGTAGTTGACACTTTCTTTTGGTGAATTCTTCCTCGTCTTTATCAACAAACTTAAAATAAGGATCCTTAATCAAATAATCATCTAGTTCTTCAATCAACGACTCATTATTATAATCGTCTTGAATCGCCTCCCATTCTCTTTCCAAATCATATTGTAACTGACGACTAAGCTTTGTGAAATCATCAAACTGTTTATGCACCCATTCCCAGAAAGTAGTATCCGATGTCCCCTTAAGTCCTTTCAAGCGTTCAATTCTCCCCTTTTCTTGTAAAGCCTCCGCTTTTTGTGGGCAGTCTTCAACATTATCGTACCACTCATAATCTTCAAAGGTTACATCGTTTCCAACCCGTCTCATCCCAATTATACTTCCCCCATTACAGGTTCTGTCACTCTTATAATCACAGGTCGGCCAAACACTACTCCCGTCCTTGAAAACGAAGGGTGTACAAGTGTGATTAATGTGCGCAAATTCCCATGGTTTATCCCAAACCCATGGTACTTGGTCATTCCATTCATAGTACCAGGTGTTTTTGAAATCGTCATAAGTCTTAAATCCTGGTAGATCTCCAGTAAGCACATCATCGTCGACTTGAAGAAGGTAGTTAAATTCCTTGAACTGCTTGCACAAGGGTGTCTCATAATCGAACACATCAATGTCAATCCTGAAAAGTTCTTCAATGCCCTCATTGATTGTTGAATCATGAAGTGACGACCCGTGATCGCTTTCTACTTCTTCATCTTCTCCTCTCATCCAATATACCCATAATGCATCCTTAGTAGCACGATCCATGCTCTTATGGTTATTAAACTTACTAGCCAACCATTCTGAAAAATCAACATCGTGAGGATCGTGGTTAACGTCAAAGCAAACCTTTCCAATCATATTCTTTTTTATCTCCATGAACTCGTTAAATTGCTTCTTAAAACTCCGAGTCAACCATGAAGTCATAATCTCCTTGACTTCATTTGCAGGGGCAAATTCCGGACTACCATATTTGAGTTCTAGCCAATCATTGAGGGAGAGGTCTATTAATCTTACCAATCTCCCATGAAATAGTAACTCTGCCAAAGCATAATTCATGTCATTATCCTGATAGTTCTCATTCAATCCCCAGTACTGTTCGGAATAAGGCATGTAAGAGATTTGGGCATTGCCTCCACCACAGCTTTCGTTGCTTGAATCCATGTATGCAAGATAGAATTTCCCATCATCTTCTTCGATAGTAGTCCAGTTCAATCCTTCGGCTTCAATGATAGGCCATAAGAGCGACAATTCTTCTCCAGTGTACCTCACAAATACATCATAAGAGAATACCTCTTTGTCAATGTTGCATAAACGCATGAATTCCTTAAAAGCAGCTTCAAGAGGAGTCTCCCAAAAGAATAAATCTGCATCGATCATGAGTACATTGAATGAATCTGAAAACAAGCATTCCTTAGCAAGATATCCGTTAACTGACATGTCTTCCATAACAAAATCTGTCATCCAAGGTAAAATCATCAGTAGGATTTGTTCGCTAGAAGAGAAATTAATGAATATAGAAACGGATATATGAATACAAATAGCTGATATCTGCAGACGATGCGCCGTATCCAAAAAGTTGGATACGCCGTATCTTAATACGTTAAAATTAAATCAGACTTTATTCAGAAAATAGATACGCCGCTTTAGAATTTAAGAATGCGCCGTATCGAATTAATTAATCAAAAATCAGCTTATCTAATTAAAATTAAATGCGTCGTATTAACGAAAGTTAATGCGCCGTATTTTCGTTACGTTTAAAAATAAATATCGATTTTTGATTCAGAAAGATGCGCCGTATCGACAAAGATCGATACGCCGTATCTGTTTAATAATTCGCAAACTGTTTTTAATTAAAATAATAGATACGCCGTATCTACGAAAGCAGATGCGTCGTATGGCGTTAACGTTTAGAATTTTTTTTTTATCAAAAACAGATACGCCGTATCTGCAAAAGCAGATGCGTCGTATTACTTTATCGCTTAGAAAAATTTCTTATTAAAAACAGATACGCCGTATCTTGGGGAAAAGATGTGTCGTATCGAATTAATTAAACGCGTTGTATTTTTTTAAAAATTAAACGCAATACGCCGTATCTGAGAGATCAGATGCGCCGTATCGTTTGATTTAGCACAGTACAACGATAGCAGAACAGAAAAATACGAAAAATAAAAACAAAAATAAAAACACACAAACAAAAATAAACACACAAAAAAATAAAAATAAAAGCAAACAATTAACACACAATACAACAAATATGCAAAATAGTACAATGATGCAATTAATCTAATAAAAAGAAAAACCTAATTAAAATACTAATCAAATTAACAGATAATAACAATTCACTCCCCGGCAGCGGCGCCAAAAACTTGATGCGCGTGATGTGTCGTTGCGGTTTAGCAGTTTTAATGCCTACTCAAGTTTTAAATTTATATTTAGCCGACTTATCAATAACACACACACTTAACGAGCAGTGTACCCGGTCAGTATGAATATAATGGTAAGTAGAGTGTCGATCACTAAGAGTGGAACGTATTATCTCGTTATTCTAATCAATATTTTAATATCCTAACGCAAGGGGGTTTCAGCCTGAGAGACTGGCACGATTTGTTTGCAATTAAATAATAAAATAAACCAATAGGCACAAATCAGCAAGTAGCACACACGTACACAGATAGATACTTGAGACAATAAGAGGGCTGTCCTTATGATTAAGTAGATTGTCACTTGTTTTATTGATAGCCTTATATGAAGTGTATGTAGTTAACCCTTTCTCGTTGGTCCTAATCTTATCGGCGAGTAAACCCTTAATGATTACTTATGTCTAAAAGTTATTCCTAAGTGATCAATTTAGTAATAACCGTGGGAGCCACATTATGTCCCGCAGTCAAATGCCCGCAAGCCACTAATAAACACAGAGGTTATCAATGCACTAATAAGTAGTAACCAAAGACATCAACATATAAACTTTAATTGATGGGAAAGCAAGTATTAAAGGGAGTGCAATCTTTCGTTGTCACATTACACAAGCCACCAATCCTGATGAATTAAAGTTTGCTAACACAATAAAATAAAACTACTTAATGAATTAAACACATGCAGCACCTTCTTACAGCTCTTGTATCTTTGATTTGGGTGTGTCTTGTGCTGCCTCCTTGACTGAATTCGTCCTAGGTTTCTCCTGTTCGGTCTTCGAAACTTATATATTCTCCCTCGAAATTCGTCTGGTCTTGGGGTATTTATAGTTTCTGTCTGAGGGAAGATGCGGCGCATCTAAGGAGTAGATGCGGCGCATGTACTTAACTTCGCGTGGGGTCCAAGATTATAATATTCAGGAATATTCGTACACCGCCAGAAGATGCGGCGTAACTCCATGATTAGATGCGGCGCATGTCCTCTTGTATCTTGGATCGTATCTGGTGATATCTTGATAGAGATGCGGCGCATGTCATGAGTGAGATGCGGCGCATCTGGAGCAGATTAGTCTTGATCTTCTTCATTTCAGTAGACTCTTCACTTTATGCATGTTTTGCTCCATAATCAGTCCAAAATTGCTAAGTTTCACCAAATGCTTGTTTTTACCTGAGAATTACAAAAGTAAACGATTAAGTATCAATCCTCATACATAATATAGTAAAACAAGTCAAATAAATAGGATAAATGATAGTAATAAAATGTACTTATTTGAGTTCATCAAGCACTAATTCGGGGAGAGTGAAAAGCCAGAATCAATCCCTGATTAAAAGTGCTCACATTGCTCTTCAGCAAGTCAAGTGATGAATGCGGAGAAGATTCAGAATGCTGAGGAGTAATGATTTTCTGGTTCGTATCCTTGTATATATTTTGCTTCTTACATTCTTTTTCATATCTTATACCTTTTTGTAAATAGATATATAGAAATCTTGCTAATTGTAAATAGAGAAACGTAAAATCAGAAAAACCATAAAAATTAAAAAATTAGAAAAGACCAAAAATAGTTTCACCTAGGCATGTCTTCTGTTTATCGATAACATTTACGGACTTAGAAATGTCATTCAATAATGGCACGGGTCTTTAAATGAAGCTCGAGCAGAAGTTAAAATGGATTGTTAAAACATGTCTAAATGGCTTGCTATTACTTTAGATAGCAACCCGCGCTTCACAATGGGGAAAACACGTCGCCAAAAAGACGACTGTTCCTCCAACTGGGTGATGTTCACCTGGGCATGGATTACTTTACATCCATGTTTCTTCGATCTGATATACGTTTCAGTGCATCATTTCTTGAAAAAGAAGAGAAGTCTTCTTTGCATACAAATAGTTTTCATTCTATGATTCTTCTGAAAATTATTTGTGAGACACTTGGTGAATATGTGTTGTATGAAATTTGTTTAAACTTGGATTATGCATAAAATTTGTCACTCAATCAACGACTACAAATCTTTAACTAGAATATGGGTCATTGATTGAGGGGGAGAGTGAATTCAAATTTTATATCATCAAACGGATTTATTGGTTAAATCATACTTGTTAAAAATGGTTTTGCAGTTAATGGGGTATTAGTTGAAGAGGAAATTGATTAAATACATCAAATGATCAAGTGTGTTAGTTGCTAGAAAGTTTAGGACATAATGTGCAATTTGCTTATAGTATCCTAGCTTCATATAACTAGAAGGTTCATTTGTATCTCTTTGGAATCCTCGTTTAATCCCCTAGATACATTAAAACTCAAAATCTGAAAGAAGTTAGAAAACCCTATGTGTTTGATGTTCTTGAATGCTCCACTGACATTTGTATGATCTAAGTGAATGAGTCTCAAATGTTGCTTGTCCATTGCTGCTTAATTGTTGTTGATATTGTGCATATGTTCTCAGGATTCGCTTAGGTATATTGCTATCATGTTAGAATCATGTTCCTAAGATCCTGAGTTGAATATTGATATCTGTGTGAATTGCCATGTGCATGATTGGTATTTGCTTTTCTTTCTAGATAGTGGTTTGACGTAGTTCCTGATTGTGGTTTGATTATAAGATGAACTTGGTATTATAATGTGGCAAGCTGCTGAAGGGTAGCTATTTAGGAATAGTGTATCTGTATGTATGTATATCTGTGTTGATATTCTTATGCAGATTCCATAGCTAAAATGAATGTACCAGTTCCCATTCTAACCATTTGATCAGACGTTCAAACTCTATTGATTGGCCCGGAATTCACCAAGACAACAACATCGGCAGCAACAACAACAACAACACCGTCATCACCACCACCACCTTTAGTGAAACAAAGCAATATTTGTTCCGATCTCGCCAAGTGGGGATCTACAATTCTTGGACGTTCTTGTTGGTGGATGGATAATCGATGTTGACCAATGACTCCTTCAGAGAAGCGGATGATCACATCATCTGTGCAAAGGTCAATATCATTCGTGTCATTAACAATCACTTTGTGCAAAATTAGAAGCAGTGAATCTCCCTCTTAGATTAAGGGGGAGCATAGTATGTTCCATTATCAGAAAACATTAAATCGGACACATTGTCTCTCACATTTTTCTAACTTATTTAAATCAATTGGGATCACAAATCTCAAATGGTTTGAAATTTTTGATCGGGGGAGAGAATGTGATTTAAATATGAAATCTGATAAAATGTGATGATTTGAACATATATGCAAGCTCTCCCGTATGTGTTAAACCATTTTATATATCAATGCACATATTGAGGGGGAGCAAAATGTTTTGGATGTGAAAGTAAGCTCTCCAGTAAGTGCTAAACTCTTTTGTATACCAATGCACTTATTGAGGGGGAGCAAAGGATTTGGCATGCATCTTATGTGAGCAAGGCTCAGACTTCACCAATGAATTGACGATAGCTAAAGTCAGTAGTCGAAAGGACATGTCCTGGACGGGTAATAATTTCAAGCCAGTTTATCTGGTGATGTAAGCGTGTCTCGCAAAGGACGTGTCTGAGTAGAATGTACCAATTTCGAGCGACTTTCCTTGAATGTGATCTGGACGGGTAATAATTTCAAGCTAGTTTACTAGTGATGTAAGCGTGTCTCGCGATGATCATGTTCTTGGAAAATCAATCAATTCAAAAAGTGTGAGCTCTACCTAACATGTGCAAATTTATAAAACAATCAACCGACCACATGTTGAGGGGGAGCATTTGAAAAAATATAAAACTCTCAAGTGTTTGCAAAAATGTGTTTCAGAATCATGAACACTTTGAGAGATTTTTCAAAGATTTGGTTTGGCAATCGTGGATGAATACCAGAGACCGACCATTTTACTTAATGCATGGAGTTATAAGTTTGGTTAGGTTAGGCTCAAGTTCCCACGATCCCGCCAGAGCCGGAGGGATCTACCCAGGGACAATCCACTAGTTAGTGTAGAAGTCCTTAGGTATGATTAAAAAAGGAGAAAAGTGAATAAGGGAAGAGTGCCGACTGAGATGGAGCTAGTACTAGAACAAACCCAACAAGGTACTAGTAAGGAAGTCTCGGTAAGCACTGAAGGGGTTGAAGAATGAAAAAGAAATGTAAAGGTAAATGGTGAAAAGAAAGAAGCCCACCTTACACTTTAGGCAGAAACCGGGTCAATACATATGCTGTCAGAATCACTTAGTTGATTGCTGACATTGAAGACAAAGTATCATGGACCCAGTGATACGCTGCACAACCCTCCCTAGCCACTCAAGATCCCTCAAAGGACTCTTGTTTCAATTGTCACGGAGTTCAATACATTTCTATCGTCTCTCTCACTCCGAGTTAGATGATATTGAAAAGGTGGCAGTCCTCTCCAGCCTCCGCTCACTAAATCAAAACGCACAATAGAGTCTAGAGCCATGAGATGCATCATAAGATCTCTTAGGGACACGAATTACTTCTACACTGGTAGTTTAACATTAAGGACACCAGTTGTAAACTTATGAGTCCTACGCAGATCTTAGCAATCTGCCAGAACATTTATGAGAGAATTTACAAATGTAATTCTCAATGATTGAATGGAAATTCCTGCCAGGGTCAACATCAAGCAGCCCTGAAAGCAGGTCACTTCGGTAATTCTTTATGGATTACGCTTAGTGGTCACGGCGATTTCAAACGGTCTACAGTCGTGGAGTGATCTCCAGCGACTCACCTAATCGTTGATGTGCTACGGTTCGATCTTAAAAAGCCCTCTGTGGGTTTTCGATTAGGAACGGTCTTGGTAAGGATTAGAGAGAGTTTTCACACTATGCTGTTAACAATCTCAAAGTCCAAACCTGTAAGTACCGGTCGATTTGTTGCTAACTGTCGTATGCAGGAACTTCTGGCGATTGTAGCTGTGGAATGCTGTAGCTGGTTGCTGTTGTAGCTGGTTGCAGAAAAGATGCCAATCCATCATCACATGTTCACACTTTGTCATCAACATAATCAAGGGAATCATGATAATCTAAAAGACCTTCAACACTGCTTCCGCAACTCTGAAGCTGAAGATCATGATTCAAAAAAGTGTGAGCATGTCGACACAACAAACACAATCATCTACCACATGTTCACACTACATCATCATTGTAATTCTACAAAGTCATGATCAACCAAAAGACCTTCAACACAGCTTCTGCAAACTCTGATGCTGAAGATCATGACACCCAATAGTGTGAGCATGTCGGCTCGAAGATTATCACGTCACATGGAGACATACTACCGAAAGATGACTTAAAGACAAATTTTGGATGATAAATTCGAAGAATAATCAAAGATCATCCAAGATAGAAGAACGGTCATCAAAAGATCACTGCTAAAGGCACAAAGAATTTTTTGACAAAGAAGAATCAAGGTCTACGAGCTATGTAGTCAAGATCCAAGGAAGAGGTGCTAGAATTCAGAACATTACTTCCGGGGTGACCTCCCTTAGGGGGAGATTGTTAGGAATATAAATATTCAGTTGAAGACTCGGTCACCCCGAGTACTTATTAGCACATCATAGCTCGTTGGATAATTAGTAATATTATTAGTAGTTTAGTTATTATTAATATTGTGGAGTGGGTCGGGTCTTTACCCACTGTCAGCTCGCTTCACAGCCCACTAGGGGCACAATATGTAAGGACTATAAATACACCCTTCCCACCCATTTGAAGGGTTGGACCTCATTCTCATATTAATCTAATACACATAACTTTCTCTCTATAAGGTTCCAACTCTCCTACCTCTCTCTAGAATCCTTCTATTCGATCCATATTATACGCCCAAATCGTGTGTTCTTTGATTGTGAATATCCTACAAAGGATAACAAAATTGATCTTCTTGTTCAACAATATGAACAATTTGTTATCCCTGAAGATGAGACCATTGATAGTGCATTTGCTAGGTTTAATACTATCATTACTTCTCTTAAAGTACTTGACGATTCTTTTTATAGTAAGAACTTTGTCAGGAAATTTCTTAGAGCACTTCATCCAAAGTGAAGAGCAAAGGTGACGGCCATTGAAGAATCCAAGGATCTTTCAAGCATGTCACTTGACGAGCTAATAGGAAATCTCAAAGTTCATGAGATGGTTATGGAAAAAGATTCGGAAATAGTTAAAGGCAAAAAGGAAAAAGTCAAATCCATTGCCTTAAAAGCTAGGGTAGATTCAAGTGATGATGAAGAGTCTAGTTCAGGTAGCGAAGATGAAGAATATGCCATGGCCGTAAGAGATTTCAAGAAGTTCTTTAGAATACGAGGAAAGTTCGTAAGACAACTTTGAGAAGAAAAGAAATCCTTCTGGAAAGACCGTGATGATAAGAAAGGAAAAGGAGAAAGAAAGTGTTTTAGATGCGGTGATACTAGTCATCTAATAGGAGATTGTCCTAAGCCACCCAAGAACAAAACTCAAAGAGCTTTCGCAAGTGGTGCTTGGAGCGACAGTAAAGATGATGACAAAGAGCCTAAGAATGACGAAGTTGCTCTTATGGCTCATGACTCAAATGAGGTACAATCTGACTCATCTTATTCTTCTATTGATGATGACACCTTACAAATAGAATATAACAAACTATGTGAACTTAGCTTAAAAATCATAAACAAAAATAAGTTTTTGAAAACCAAAAATGAATTTCTAGAAAACGAAGTTTATGAGTTAAAAGAAAAAGCTAAACGATTAGAAAAGAGTAAAGCTATTGAAGAAGTATGTGTATCTTGTCAGGAGCTTAAACTAGAATTAGAAAAACTTAAGATCACACAGGATGCACTTATTAAACAAAACTCAAAGTTGAAAAGGTTTGATAAAAATATTAGTTGTGTAGATGAGATAATGAAAATTCAAAAATTACCTCATGATAAAACCGGACTAGGTTTTATGAAATTAGGAGACTTAAGTAGTTTTAAGAAACTAGCCGTAAAAGTACAAGAAACTGTTCCAACAGTTTCAGAAACCCACGGATCAGACGGAACCAAATCCTTGGTTCCGCCAGTAGTGGAGAAGGGATCCGTGGTAACTGTTGCTGAACAGAAAGCTAGTACATCGGCTCGTACAGAGTTTGTTAAAGTCACTAGGAAATCTAATACTAGTTCAACTATAAACAAACAAAAACCAGTTGTTACTTTAGGAGTAGGACTTGCTAGAAATGAATTTAGAGCTAAAACTACTCAACAAAAACCTAGGACGACTATTCCCAAACGCCCCTTTCCAAAAAGCAACTACAACACACAACCTCATTATCAAAATAGTTGGAACCCAAACATTCCTAGGAATTATCAAAATCCCAACTACATGCCATGGAACCCATATCCACCATTTCCTTACATGAATCAAGTAAATGGGATGTTTAACCCAAATGGACCCATGAGATATTGGGGACCAAATGCTTGAGTTTTTCTTAAACTTAGGTATGCTTGAAATTCGATTCGGAACCAGACGAGTGGATAAAGATAGCGGGTGTTCAAGGCACATGACGGGAAACAAGAGCCTTTTCTCAACCTACCAAGACTATGACGGAGGTAATGTTACTTTTGGTAGCAAGTTAAAAAGCAAAATCATCGGAAAAGGTACTATCTCTCATGACTCTCTCTCTATTAATGATGTTGCTCATGTTGATAACTTAGGTTTTAACTTACTTAGTATTAGCCAACTATGCCGTAAAAAGTATGACGTCCTTTTCAGTGAAAACGGAAGTAAAATACTTAAAGACTGTATAACCGTAGGTAAAGGTGTTTTGAAAAATAACGTATACGTTATGAAATTAGATAAAACATCTAAAGACAAACTTTGTCTTACCTCTATAGATGATAACTCAACTCTTTGGCATAGACGCTTAGGCCACACCAATACGAGACTAATCCAATCCCTATCATCTAAGGAACTCATTAGGAACCTAACCAAGTTGAAATACGACCAACACTTTTGTGATGCTTGCAAAATTGGGAAACAAGTTCATAATAGCCATAAGGCTAAAAATATGGTGTCTACATCTAGGTGTCTAGAACTATTGCATATGGATTTGTTTGGTCCATCCGCTATACAAAGTTATGAAGGCAACTTCTATACTTTGGTCATAGTGGATGATTATTCAAGATACACTTGGACTAAATTTTTGAAAAGTAAAAATGAAGCATTTGATAAATTTGAAATTCTTAGTAAGAAGATTCAAAATCAATTAGGAAATAGCATTGTGTCAATTAGAACAGACCACGGTCGAGAATTTGATAATGAAACTCAATTTGGAGCTTTTTGTGATGCTAATGGCATAACATATAACTTTTCAGCTCCGCGTATTACTCAATCAAACGGTGTAGTAGAACGTAAAAACCGAACACTTCAAGAAATGAGTAGAACAATGCTAAATGAACAAAACATACCACAAAAGTTTTGGTGTAACGCCGTTGACACATCCACATATATCTTAAATAGAGTTTTAATAAGACCATTTTTAAATAAAACTCCATATGAACTTTATAGAGGCAAAAAGCCTACATTAGGATACTTTTGAGTTTTTGGAAGCAAGTGCTTCATTTTAAATACTAAGGATTATCTCACAAAATTTGACTCAAAGTCTGATGAAGGTGTGTTCCTTGGATACTCACAAAATAGTAAAGCCTATATTGTTTTGAACAAAGAAACCTTAAGAGTCGAGGAATCGTTGAACGTAACATTTGACGAAAGTCCACCTCCCTCTAAGACATCACCTTTGGTAGATGATGACTTAGTTGAAAGTCAAATGGTTGAAAACCAAGAGAATCTAGATAATGACAAGGAAGATGAACCTTTAAATAGAGAAATAGTCAACGTTAAAGAAATGATGTTTGGACATTAGTCCCTCAACCTAAATGTCAAACCATAATTGGAACAAAATGGGTTTTTAGAAATAAAATGGATGAAAATGGTGTAGTGTCTAGAAACAAAGCTAGGCTAGTAGCTCAAGGCTATAATCAACAAGAAGGTATTGACTACGACGAAACATTTGCTCCGGTTGCTAGGCTCGAGTCAATTAGAATATTACTTGCATATGCATGTGCACATGACTTTAAACTTTTTCAAATGGATGTCAAAAGTGCATTTCTTAATGGTTTCATAAATGAGGAAGTGTATGTCGCACAACCTCCCAGCTTTGCCGACTTTGAAAAACCTAATCATGTCTACAAACTTAAAAAAGCTTTATACGGACTTAAGCAAGCACCAAAAGCCTGGTATGATTGACTTAAAACATTCCTAGTTGAACATAAGTATACCATGGGACTAGTAGACAACACTCTTTTCATTAAGAAAAAGGGATCACATATTATCATAGTTCAAATATATGTAGATGATATCATATTCGGATCAACTTGCCAAGAGTTATGCGACGATTTCTCAAAAATCATGCATGACGAGTTTGAAATGAGTATGATGGGGGAACTAAACTTTTTCTTAGGCCTTCAAATAAAACAATTAGAAGATGGGATATTCTTCAACCAATCTAAGTACATCAAAGATATGCTTAAGAAATTTGGTCTTGAAGACTCCAAACCTATGAAAACTCCTATATCCTCGGAAACTAAACTCACCAAGGATGAAGAAGGTGAATCCGTAGATAGCACTAAATATAGAGGAATGTTTGGTAGTCTACTCTATCTCACGGCTAGTAGACCCGACATTATGTTTAGTGTTTGTCTATGTGCTCGCTTTCAAGAAGATCCTAAAACATCCCATCTTGAAGCCATAAAACGAATATTTAGATACATTAAAGGTACTACACACTTAGGATTATGGTATCCCAAAGGAACGGGTGTTGAAACCATAGTGTATGCCGACTCAGACCATGCCGATGACTATGTCGATAAAAAAAGTACAAGTGGTATTTGTACTTTTGTTGGGCATTGTCTTACCTCATGGTCTGCAAAGAAACAAACGGCTCTAGCAATATCAACAACCGAAGCCGAGTACGTATCAGTAGGAAAAGCATGCCAACAAGCTCTCGTCGACTATGGAATTCAACTCAACGACGTTCCTATTCTTTGTGACAACAAAGGAGCTATCGATCTTAGTAAGAATCCAGTTCAACATGCTAGAACCAAGCATATAGAAATCCGTCATCACTTTCTTCGCGACAATGTTCAAAAAGGAAATATCTCAATCAAGAAATTATCCTTAGAAGACAACATTGCCGATATCCACACGAAACCTCTTTAGAGAGAACCATTTAACCTTTTTAGACTTGGTTTAGGATTAATGGAACCAAATGTGCAGTTAAAACCTTAGCTTAACTAAAAACGACAAAAACCAAAAACGAAAACTGTTCCCGCGAAACCCTTCAACAACAAGGATGGAACCCAAAATTTGGTTTCGCCCTATCCGTGGGTTCCTGAGTCAGTTTTTAAATATATTAAACAAACACTCCTTTTCTCCTTACAACAACACACAAGAAACTCCAACTCGCCCCATATCACACCATTCTCAGAACCTAGGCTTTCTACTTCAACTAATTTGTTCTCTAATCCACACTGTAAGTATCCCAACTATATTTACACTCCTGACCTGAGTCTAAGATTTCTATTTCTTGCACAAAATCAAAACTTGGGGATTATGCATCTTTTTGTAAAATCATGAAGCATATTTGTTAAAGTATATAACTAATCATGTTTCCCTTAGTTAGGAATTGCATATTGTAAGACATTATGATAATTCACTAAAAACCCCATGTCAAATTCTTTGTAAAAACCTTCTCACTATTAGGAAAAATGATTTTGCACATTGTTCATACAAATAAAAATGTTATGTTTTAAACATCATTTGCATAATGTCTCTTGAATGCTAAAGGGAATACATAACTAATATGTATTTTTGGGTACATTCAATCGAAGCTACATTGAATTTGGAGCATTTGGGTTATCTCTCATTTTGTTACAAAATTTGCTAAACAAAATTTTCATGCATTAAAAAGAGTCGAGATAACTACACCTCCACATTGTCCCCATATAGGCACACTGTTATGGATGAAAATCACTACTTTATCACACCACAAATAGTAGATCGAATGGCAACTAAATATAGAAGAAAGATAGATGGATGAAAATACGAGAAGAGATACGAAAGATAGAGGAAGAAATCGGGACAGTAGGGAAGGAGATGAAACTGTGAATGTATTAGATTAGAAGAGAAAGAAAGAAGAGAGAATACAAAGCACACACTCCCACCTTATCCTCACTATTGCACACTTACTAAAGTGGTGGGAGTGTGTGTTATATTGTTACTAAGAGTTGCCCTAGAGGCTTTAAGATGGACTATGGTTGGGCTTGTCAATACATGGACTATTATAACTTAACTTAGAACATATTAGCTTAGACCTCAACCAAAAGCCCACTATCTATTCTATACATTTCATACGACTCACTAAAGTTGTTGATACAGAATGACCATCACTTTAAATTAAATGCAAACAATCTCCCCCTAAGGGATGGTCATTCAAATGATGCTCTCGGTGATTAGGTCTTTAGACTTCTGGGTCTTGAACTTTGTGTGTCGATGCAGAATAGACTTTGTTCCTTCTTTCTTCATGCAGAGTGATCTTCAAAGTATCGTCTTTTGGTCTTTCTTTCCTTGATCAACATCTTCATGTACATTTGCGTCGACGTTGTAGATGTTGAAACATATGATGATGGTGAATGGACTTTCGTCAGTACCTGCATAAGACAGTTAGTAATAAATCGTCCAGCGCTTATAGGTTCAGATTTCGAGATCATTATCAGCATAGCGTGAAAACTTTCTCTAATCTTTACCAAGGCCGTTGAGAGCCTCTGAAGTATACCAGAGTATCACTTCAAGACTGTAGACCATTTGAAGCACGTAACCATCATGATATAAGGCAAGATCCTTAGATCTCATTAAGACTCTTACAACTTGTGTCCTTAATGGTTAACACAAGTGTATTGTATGGAAGTGTTCCTAAGAGATCTTTGATGAATCTCATGGCTCTAGACTCAATAACGTGCATTTTGGTTTTAGTAGACGGAGGCATGGAGCAGAGTGCCGCCTTTTCAATATCAACTCATCTCGAAGTGAGAGGCCGATAGATTTTGCAGTGTTCTTCGTGAGAAATGAAACAAATATATTTTAAGAGATATCTGAGTGGCTAGGAGGGGTTTGTGCAACGCGTCACTGGGTCCATGACGAATTTTCTTCAATATCAGTATCAACTTGTGATGTGTCGGGTTCGTGCAAGTTTTGAATTTATAAGGGTGAATTACCGAATCTAAGAACAACACATATGAGCAAGTATACTCGTCCGTTGTAGCAAGATTTTTATGGTAAGTCGAGATCGTTCGCAGGGATTTGTGTAGTGAATCGAATTGTATGTTAAAAGCAAATTTCTCAAACAAGCAATAATGATAATATGAAAATTCAAATGATTAAAAACTACACTTGCTTAGACTAGTGTACTACAATTGACTAATATGATTGTGATAACTTTGGATAACATGTTGGTTATGATAATTAGTTTGGTGACTAATCTATTGTTTCTACAAATTAAACCTTCGTCAAGATCTTAGTTTATAAAAACAAGCATTACGTTTAACCAATCAATTCAAGATCAATTCAAGGTTCATAAGTTGGTGTACCTTAAACACAAAAACAATCTTTTGCTTTATCAAACAAGCTTAAGAAATGGTCAATACAAAAGGTAACCGATTATAGACAAAAGGTCACAATTGATGGTAAACTATTAATCTCTCGACCCTTGAAATGGTTTACAATCAATCCGTTTTGATAGACAAAAGCATTTTCATTACAATCACGATTAAGTTTCTTTGTTTAATCAAGAATAGTGGATGACAACAATCATTCATAGACAAATGATTATAACTAGTTGAATAACAATAGTTCTCTCGACCCTTAAAATTACTAGCAACTAGTTAAACTTGACCAACAAATGTCACTATGAAGCTTGATCACAATTGGTTCTTAGAATCGACTTGAAATTGAATTAAAACATGTTATCACAATCATATGCCAATCAATAGGTAATACACATCATCTAAACAAGTGCACAAAGGCACTAGCCACTCATAGCAAACATAAACATAATCTTAAAACCTTGAACATTAAAAACCATGATTGAGAGTCTTACAATGATTGAAAATAAGATTACAAGTGAAAAGGCAATGATTCTCACAAGAAATGAAATGGACTTCGACTCTCCTCTTCTCCTGGACTTTTTGGACGAAAAATTAAGAGTATGTGATGAGTGGTTGATGGATTCTACTTGTTGATTGATTGTCTCGTATCTCTCTCTTTTCAATACTCATCAAATGGTTCTTATAATACTCCAACCAAAGGTCTTGGTTCATTAATTCTTCTCTTGTCCTCCAAGTAGTATTAAATAGGCAATAATTATGATTGGAAGGTCCTAGAACCGGATGTGTAGCAAGCACAAGACTTAATGATAAAGATTTGGAAATCAGACGTCATCCAACCGATCGGTATTTCGTCCAACCGATCGGTTGGTCTTCAAAGCTGACCTCCATCCGAATCAGATGCGGGCTGCATCCGATCGGATGGAGCTTGCTGATTTACTCTTTTTGGACTTTTGCCGTTTGACTTGTTTCTTGTTCGTAGCTCTTGGTTCTTTGATCTTTCCCTTCATCTTTAAACTCATTAACTTGACTACATGGACTTTTACTCTTCTAAGTACCATTTGGTGCGGGACTTGCCACAAGAATCTTCATGAAATCATAAATATTTCCTTCTTCCTCGTTTTTGCATCATTTTCATCCTTTTCCCTGTTTTTGGCTACATATACTTTGCAAACACACTTTGGTACGATTAAGTAACAAAAGCATATAAATATAACCACAAAACACATATAAAAACACAAATAACGCTACTAAAAACATGTTAGATTTAAGCGTTATCAAATCCCCCACACTTGAACTTTGCTTGCCCTCAAGCAAATCTAGAAATAAAAACAATTATCCACATGGCATACAAGAATGATTAAAAAAATGTGATGCAAATCTATCAAGCACGAGTACAAGTTAGATCCATCATTTTAAGCTTTTATGGTTGAAGCATCGAGATGTTTGACAGTACCCAAATGATTTTCTTGCATGATACACATTACTAAACACCTCACGAAAGGAAAATGAACTATAATTCACTCAAATCACTCATTTGTATGATGGTGGAGTATATAAAAGGAATGACACTCATTTGCTCAGTGATGATCTAAATATTACCATAAGCTTGTACAAGAAACAAAACTACACCGAAATGGTGTGAGCGCCAAGTATACATGTCAAAGAGGACTTTTATTTGGGCTTAAGGCTTAGGGACAATATCAGACTTATGTGCCACTATCTCATGCAAAACATAATAGCTTGCTAACAACGAATTCTTGCATTACCAAATAATGGAAGGTCACTGGATTGTACCTTGGTTCGCTAACAACGTTACTTGCATAACGGATGGTCGCCAAAATACGCCCCAGATCGCTAACAACGTTAGTTAATTCCTCAAGAAATCGGATGGTCACTACATGTCCATACATTTAATAATTTCACAAAGTCAAAAAAAGGTAGGATAAGGCATGGGATATATTTGAGAGAGGTTTGATGATAAAAACAAAAACTAGTCAAAGTCTATTAACCGAATGTTACTAGCTATTACAAACCACTATCATGCCATTTTGTGAGAAACTCCATACTTCCTTGATTCATACTTTATTCACTAGCCCATTGGCTTATTCTTGTCACCTTATAGTTGCGATGACTATTTTTTCATTTTCTTTTTCTTTTTTTTTTTTTTTTTTTTTTTTTTTTTTTTTTTTTTTTTTTTTTTTTTTTAAACACTTAATCTTAAACACATATAATTGCGATGACTTCACAACTTTTGGAGTTTGCAACTTTCTTTATACTTTCATGATTTCTCACATAACATCCATCTTGCCAAATAGCTAGCAACCAACCAAGACTTGACTAGGGGTAAGGCTAAGCTAAAAGGTGTAAAATCTTTTTGTATTTTTCTGGATTTTATCAAAAGAAAAAGATAGGCTCAGAGGGTGTAACTAGGGGTATCTAGCGTTAAAGATAAACGCTAACAAAAGGGTTTATACTGGTGGTTAACTAGTCAATGCAACTAGCTAAATATCAATTTGGAAGGCTTATTTGGGTTAAATCCTAAGGTTGCCTCTTATCACGCATATACACTAATATCACAAAGATGTGATCTCACAACGGTCTCGTAATGATTTACAAGTACAAGTTCTAGAATAAATAAAATCACCGCCACACTCATAGCAAAAGATCTAAGCATAAAAGATGTATGCTATATACGGAATAGGCTCAAATCCTCACAATTTAGTGGTAAGGGCTATAATATGTGCTAGCTAATGTTATCGATCCCAGAATGGATTGCAATATTAATCGGGACACATCTCAAATTTTCAAAAATTACGGGTTTTACCAGTGGATAAATCCAGTTTATTCTAATATATGATCTTTAAAATGACAAACAACTAGATTACAAGGGCAAACAAAATTTAAAATTAAGCTCGCAACATACAATCTATTCTTATTTTCCTATTCACCCCCCCCACACTGAAGTTAAGCATTGTCCTCAATGTGATAAACGATTTCAAAGAATGAAATAGGGAAATAAGAGAATAAACCGTATTTTCTGCTCAGGGTGATTCTTGATCCTAGCATTCCAGCTTCGCAATCATTACCTGCAATAATCTTGAGACAAAAGACATTCACACGAAATATGTCTACGTTTTATTCAAGAGTCAGTGATACACCCTGATTGATGGTCAAAATATATCAAAAGTCAACATCTCACGAAGAAAAGTCAACGTGCGACGATTTAACACAACAATCGATGTAATAAACCGGATAAGTTAATACCCGGGTCGAAGTCCCAACGAGGTGTGAAATTGAGGATATCATTTTAGGTTCGGAATTAAAATGCTTGAAAAGACGAGGGTCGTTTGGTTACTAATATCTACTAAAAATGAAAAATCAATAACGTAACCAGTAAACTACGAACGAGTAAAAACGTAAAAATCTATGAAAAATGAACCTACGGGTACCAAAATAATTTTCCTACGTACTAAATGACAAAAGAAAATTTAGGAAAAAAGAATTAGATTTTTTTGACTTTTTAATAATTAATTACGAATTAAAAACGAATTAAAATAAAATAATTAATTAAAAATACTAAACGTAAAAATAAAAATCTGAAATTTTTTATAAAAATACTTTATCCTACCAGAAAGCTAAGAAAAATTTAAAGGAAGTCCCAGCTTATTTCAATAAGCTGGGAAAAATCAAATAAGTTCGATTAGCTATTAAGGGAACAATGGTTATAAATTAAATAAAGTAGATATAAACCGAAAAAGACCCAAGGGCATGGTGGGTGGGGCGTTGGTGTTGTGTGCTAGCAGACCTGGGTTCGAATCCCAGGTTATGCTATTTTTTTTTCTTTATTTTATTCTTGTTTTTCTTTTTGGAAAATGATTAAGCAAAAGAAAATAAACAACTTTAAAACTGAAAACTATTTTTGAAAAGCTAAATTAAGAGCATAAAAAGCTATGGATCAGAACAGTGAGCAAAAGAAATGAAATTAAGCTAAACTATGTTCTAATGGACTGATAAGCTCAAAATAAGCTGACTAGGAGCTCCAATAAGCTAAATAACTATGAAAAAGCTAAAAGTTACACTGAATAAGCTATAAAAATGCAAGCAATAAGCACTAAAGGTCACACAATAAGCCAAACTGCTTACTGATGTCTGCTGAGTATGCAAAGTGAACAGGGCAAATAAGCAGTTTTCAAGGCCTCAAAAAGCTATTCAAATAAAATCCTAAAAATCTACAAAAAACAGGAATGGATAGATAAGCTACCCAACTAACTCTATGCAAAATTTGAGCTCAAAACAACTTAAAATGAGTAAGTTAAAAATCAACAAAATTTCTGCAAAAATGGGAAATATCAAAAATTTCAGTCTGCTATAACAACTTGGGCTGATTTGGGTGAGTTTTGAACTAAGGCATAAGGGAACTTGAACACTACTTGTTCTAGACTAAATAGGCACAAATAAAACTTAAACTTAGCATCAAATCAACTTATTGCCACAATAAGCTGATTTGATCAGTAGGCTTAAAATAGATTATCAAAATCAATGAGAGACTATCCAAATCACTCAAATAAGTTCTAAAATCCCTACAAGCAACTCAGATAAGCTAAATAATCAAAATCAAACTTCAAAGATGTGCACATGAACAGTAGATTTCAATTGACCCATTAGCCAAACACTCTTTAATACTAATTGTTTTGAGATTTTAACTACAACTAACCTATTTAAACTATGATTTTGAACTATCATTGATTTACCAGCTACATTTAACTATAATAAACAATACTCAAATTGAAATATGTTGACATAAATAATGCCTAAAAAAATTATCAATATTTATTCATATCTCTATGTTTTGATGATCAAAAAATGTAAACTCATTAAAACATAAACTTATAAAATAAACAAGTACTTAGTTGTAAATATTCACTTCTACAACTAAAATCACTTAAGGTATGAATGAACTAATGCTTAATGCATTATATGATAAAAGGAACATTTTCTTAATAACTAGATTTTTTATAAAACATCAAAAACATTTTATATATTTTTGAAAAACATTTTTGGTATTAAATAAAAATGTTTAATCTTTTATAAAAATATGAATTCAAATTTTTAACCAAAATCAGTTAAAATGTTCCAGAAAAACCTTCCCCACAAAAGGATAAATCTGGGCAACGGACACCTTGGGCGGCCCCCTTAATTTTACTAGGCGGCCCCCTTAAAATTAAGGGGACCGCCCCCCTATTTAAGGGGGCCGGCCACGCTCCAGTAGGTCTCCAGCTGTCCAGTTTTTCTCCTATAAATACCAGCCTTCTCCTGGATTTTTACTCGCCCTTTTGCACTAAAACTTTCTGTTGTAAATCTCATTTCATATCTTCAAAAAACCTTTGATCATGTAATCTTAAGCATTGGTTTCCAAGTGATCCAAGCTTCCACTATCCAAGTGCAAAAGAAGAATACTTCTATTAATCAAGACTAGAAGTATTACAACTTAGTAGCAACTTGTTACTCAAGTTGTTTGTTTTGTATACTTTGTAAATCTTTCATTCATTTGTGTAAAGTGTGTATATATATTGTAAACATAAGTGATTAGGCTAGAGTAGTGTGTAAGTAGTGAAGAAGGTGGATAAGTAGTTGTGGAGTAAAGAAGTAGAGTAGAAGCCTTGTAAAGTTGTGAAGTAGAGAAGTCTTGAAGCCGTTGTGAAGCCATAGCCTAGAAGTCGTGAAGCCGTAGCATAGAGGTTGTGTAGCGGTCGTGTTGAAGCCATGAAGTCCTAGTCATGAAGTCCTAGTGTTGAAGTCGTGAAGCCGTAGCATAGAGGTTGTGTAGCGGTTGTATTGAAGCCATGAAGTCCTAGTCGTGAAGTCCTAGTGTTGAAGTCGTGAAGCCGTAGCATAGAGGTTGTGTAGCGGTCGTGTTGAAGCCGTGAAGTCCTAGTCGTGAAGTCCTAGTGTTGAAGTCGTGAAGCCGTAGCATAGAGGTTGTGTAGCGGTCGTGTTGAAGTCGTGAAGAAGTCGTGAAGCAGTCGTGAAGCCGTTGTGAAGTAGTCGTGAATAAGTTGTGAAGAAGTTGTGTTGTGAAGTTGTGAGATTGGTTCTAGCTACGATTAGAACTCGACATTTAGCTTTGTGTCGTTAAACCCGTTTAAGCCAAAGTTGTGTACGGTTTTCTCCGCCATAAGGGAGCTTATTGAAGTTGTGAAGAAAACTCTCGAGCTTGGTGCTCGGGGAGTGGAGTAGGGCAAGGAAGGTGTCCTTGTAGCCGAACCACTATAAATCCCTCGTGTCTCGGTTAGATCTTTCCATCTCTTACTTACATCTTTATTTATATCGTCATTACTTTTATAACATATAGGCATATATAATTGTTAGTAATAATTAGAAGTTGACTTCACATATAAATCAAATTAAAAATCCATTCAAGAAATCAAAACTTTAACAATCAATTTAAAAGAATACATATATAACTAATAATAAGGTTCAAGTGTTATTTTTCATACAAACTTGAATCTAAGTGTTTTAAAAATAAACAAAGGTTTTCATAATAAAATTAAAAAGACATAAAACTATTCAACCCCCCCCCCCCTTCTAGTTTTCCACAAAATAAGCACTTGCATAAGCCATGAACAATAAACGCTTAAAAAGGGTAATTTTTTGATTTTTCTTAAATATTGAAACTGAAACTGAACTTATATTAAAGCAAAAGTAAATTACACTGATGGAAATAAGTAAGCTAAGAAATTACAAAATACCTTAAAAAAAATGCTAAAATAAAACCTAACTCGAACTACTGCTCTCCTATTCTATTTATAATACACCTATTAGGGTTTTTGTGCTTTCTCTGTGAGTGTGTTCCTTCTGAGCTACTTGTGCTTCTTTCTTGTCCCTTGATTTTTCTTGATGCCCACAACTTGAAATTGTAGCCGTTAGATGATAGGTTGTGGTCCTCGGATTGATGAGGTGGAGGGGTGAGGAGACACAGGCATGTGAAGGGTTTGGATGGTAGTGAGGAGGTGGAAAGCTGAAAGTGATGGAGAGGGTGATTAGGGAGCTTAGGCGGGAAAAATGTATTTAGGAAGATGATGATGGTGATTAGGTCTGGGTTTTTTGATTATCTGATTTGGGGGTTTGACTAGGGATTTTGACCTGGTTGTTAGTTTAAAGGGGATTGGGCTTTGTGGGCTATTGGCTGGGTTAGGTGAATGGGGGATGGGTTGGGTTTTACACATGGGATGGGTTATACAAAGTATTGGATCCGGTTGGTGTTTTGATAGGATTAGTTGTTTTAATAAAAGGATCAAAGGGTAATTATGGAAACTCCAAGGACTAAATCTGCCATTGCTGCAAAGTTAATTCAAGGGGCCAATTTTTGCCAAGTAAAAATAATCCAAGGGCCATTTTGGGATTTTGAGCTTGAATTTAATCCGTATGAAATATGTATTTCCCGGCTTCAGTTTTCAGCTCTTTTCCATTCCAAGCTCGGTTTTGTCCATATTTGCCCCGTTTTCAATCCTTTTGTACCTGAAACACATAAAACACAATCCAAGGATATTTGTAACAATATATGGTCCATTTGGGTGTTTTTGGTCATTTTTGTGGGGTTTTTCGGGTATAAAATGATGAGTAAAAGGCCACTCATCAATCCCCCACACTAAGCAATTGCTAGTCCCTAGCAATCCGATCATATAAAGTAATGAAAGGATCAAAATTACCAAGAATATCCCGTTTTGACTTTATTATTAAATGCAAGTAAATTAAACGAGATAAAACGTAAATAACATGCTTGATTTTCAAAAAATGGCATCATGGAACGGGAATCACACAAAATGGGTGACTCCGGGGAATTGTAATCGTCATCCTCTTTTTATACTCCCCAACTAAGTCTAAAACCCTTGTGCAAACGTTTTCGTAAAATGCTAACACTACTTATATTAGCAACCTATGTAAGCCGAGACTTAACTTTTCACTCCCACAATTATTCATAAGTTAAGTGTGTGTGCTTGTTTTCAAAGTTTTGACCGTAAAAATCGACATTTATTAGGGTTAAAAACCGACAATGATTTAGAGATTAGAGATTCAAAGGTGAGATCACTCCATGTAGCGACTTTCTTCTCAGCTTGTCCTTAGTAAACTTAGGAGGCTAGGTTTTTACACCCTCGAGAATAGTATCGGAGCTCGCGGGATCTTTGAAGTCAACAATTTCTAAATCACCGTCCAACTTTTTGACAATTTTGACGAACACTAGTTCAACTTTCGATTTAAATTTAAGAAGAAGCAAGTTTCTCACATTTATTCATAAGCAACAAACATAAACATCTTTTTCATTTTTCATTTTTCATTTTTTTTTACTTAACTCATTCTTGTACCGTAAACTACGGAGCTTCATGGGGAAATTCCAAGACCTTACACCTTTCGGAATAAAGGATCCAAGGGCCGTTACAACGGAGAGTTCCAAGACCTTAACGCCTTTCAGAATTAAGGGTCCAAGGGCCGGTGCAAGAGGGTAGCCAAGACCTAAACGCCTTTTGGTAATAAGGATCCAAGGACCGATCTCGAACCGAAGGTTAGGACTTATTTATTCATACTTAAAACTTTAACTTTTGCAACTTTCAAGAAACGTCTCACTTTCATTTTGCATTCTTATTATGTTTTTAAGAAAGTATGCTTGTTCCGAAATTTAAATAAAACTTTGAACTAGTATTCTAAATCAAGATTGTATAAAAATTTATTTGCTTAATAAAAACGGTTTTTTCGTTCAAAAGTTTGAAAATAGCACTTATTTTAGTCAGATTAGGAGCTCCTGGGAGGAAAAGCCATAGATTACTTATATAAGCTCTAAAGAGAACCAACTACTCCACGCTTAGCATTTTCATTTGCACAATTCGTAAAAACTTAGCCTAAACGTTAAGGGTAGCAGCTAGATCAACACTCTAGCAGAGTCGGGATTCCCCTTGTTCTAGCCTAATCAAGTCTAACCTTCCACTAATACCAAAGCATTAATGTATAGCAAATTATTTTTATTGTGCCAAGCACTTCTTTTAGACGAAAAAATACGATAAAAATTTTAAAATTTTGGTCAAAACGGGGGTGCTAGAGGACTAGAAGGTACAACATGTGAAATTTTTTTAAATTTTGGGTCAAATTCGCAAGAATTCCCCCCCCCCCCCCTACACTTAGAATTGAATATTGCCCTCAATATTCAAAGTACCGGCTATTATGCCGACACTATAGAACGTAAAAAGGTAATACTACTAGCTAAGTGTGAAAACGAAATCTTGCTTTTTCACAAAAAAGGATTAATAAGATATCCCTGGATAAACATAAAGATAAAGATCGGATATTGGGCGGCTAAATTGAAAACAGGCGCATCAATCTTCTCGATCTACGAGAATCCTAAAAACAAAGGCAAACATACAACAACAAAGCACAAGTAGAGGAACTCCCCCACACTTAGTGTTAGAAATAAGAAAGAAGATAGAATGGATAAGCATGGGTTGCCACCCACGAAGCGCTTGTTTTTGGTAACCGAGTCACGAGCTTGACTCGTCCCCGAATTTAATTGTCCATGGGGAAAGTTTGGAGATCTGGGACAACCATGGATGGTATGTCCCCTCCAAAATAATGCTTCAACCTATGACCGTTCACTTTGAAGTTGGGACCGTCGGTTTGAGATAACTCGACGGTTCCATATGGAAAAACTTGGGTGATGGTGAATGGCCCAGACCAACGGGTTTTTAATTTGCCCGAGAAAATCTTTAATCGAGAATTGAAGAGGCGGACTCGATCACCAACATTAAAAATGCGGTTCTTGATTTTGGAGTCATGAATTCTCTTTGTTTTCTCTTTGTAGATTAAAGAGTTCTCGTAGGCTTGATCCCGAAGCTCATTTAATTCATTCATTTGGAGCTTTCGGTGATCGCCCGCGGTCTTGAGGTCAAAATTTGCATGCTTCAAGGCCCAATAGGCTTTGTGCTCAAGCTCGATCGGCAGATGACACGCCTTTTCGTACACGAGCTTATAAGGAGTACACCCGATGGGTGTTTTATAAGCCGTACGGAAGGCCCATAGTGCATCATCTAATTTGTCCGACCAAGAGGCACGATTTTCCCCTACGGTCCTCTCAAGAATTCTTTTCAATCCACGGTTTGAAACTTCCACTTGCCCACTTGTTTGTGGGTGATACGCGGTCGCAAGACGGTGAGTGACACCGTACTTAAGCATGACTTTTGCGAATTGGTCATTGCAAAAGTGCGTACCGCGATCACTAATGATAGCACGGGAGCTCCAAACCGAGCAAATAGAGATTTCAAAAATTTTACCACTACTCGGGCGTCGTTCGTGGGGAGCGCTTTCGCTTCCACCCATTTAGACAAATAATCGACCGCCACGAGTATATACTTGTTCCCTCGTGAAGACGGGAACGGGCCCATAAAGTCGATGCCCCACACGTCAAAGATCTCACAAACTTGAATTGCATTTTGAGGCATTTCATCCTTTTGTGAGATTTTTCCTTGACGTTGGCAAGAGTCACAAGACCTCACCAAGTCGTGGGCATCACGATAAATCCTCGGCCAATAGAAACCCGAATCAAAGACTTTTTTAGCAGTGTAGTTGGCACCATGATGTCCCCCCGTGGGTCCATTATGGCAAGCCATGAGAATGTCACCGGCTTCTTGGCCGTGAACACACCGTCTAATCACTTGATCGGCACATACTTTAAACAAGTAGGGGTCGTCCCAAAAATAATGTTTCACATCTTTAAAGAATTTCTTCTTTTGTTGGGACGACATCCCTTTCACAACAAAATTCCCCGCATGGTAATTTGCAAAGTCGGCAAACCATGGGGTACTCGGATCATCTTTTAATGAAATCATCCCAAGTGTCTCGAGAGGAAATGTTTTGGTAATTTCCTTTTTCTCGAGAACACTTTGATGGGGATTTTCAAGTCTAGACAAATGATTGGCGGCGAGATTCTCCGCTCCTTTTTTATCACGAATAGTGACATCAAATTCTTGTAGGAGGAGAATCCACCGAAGCAATCTCGGCTTAGCATCTTGCTTAGCAAGAAGATACTTAAGAGCCGAGTGATCCGTATACACTATGGTCTTAGATAAGACGAGATATGGTCTAAATATCTCAAAAGCATAGACAACGGCCAATAATTCTTTCTCGGTAGTAGTATAATGAGATTGAGCATCGGTCATTGTCTTGCTAGTATAGTGTATCGGCTGAAAGTGCTTAGATTTCTGTTGCCCCAGGACTGCCCCAATAGCATAATCACTAGCATCGCACATGAGCTCAAATGGCAAGTCCCAATCGGGGGCAACTAAAATTGGTGCTTCAGTCAATTTCTTTTTAAGAATCCCGAATGCTTCGATGCATTCGGGAGAGAAGAAGAATGGAGCATCTTTTTCAAGAAGACGGGTCAGAGGCCAGGCAATTTTAGAGAAGTCTTGAATAAATCGTCGGTAAAAACCGGCATGACCAAGGAAACTTCGGATTCCTTTAACGGTTGTGGGATGAGGTAGCTTAGCGATAACATGGACTTTAGCTTGATCGACCTCAATCCCGGCATTAGAAATTTTATGGCCGAGGACAATGCCCTCTTTGACCATAAAGTGGCACTTCTCCCAATTTAGAACAAGATTGGTGTCTTCGCACCGTTTAAGCATTTTGTCTAAATGGGAGAGGCAAGAAGAGAAAGAATTTCCGTACACCAAAAAATCATCCATAAAGACCTCCATTGTTTTCTCGATCATGTCATGGAATATGGCCATCATGCACCTTTGAAACGTGCCCGGAGCATTGCATAAGCCGAAAGGCATACGTCGATAAGCAAATGTTCTGTAGGGGCACGTAAAGGTGGTCTTTTCCTGATCTTGGGGATCAATTGGTATTTGAAAATACCCGGAAAAGCCATCAAGAAAACAATAGAACTCATTTCCCGCTAAACGCTCAAGCATTTGATCCATAAAAGGAAGCGGAAAATGGTCTTTACGGGTAGCATCATTGAGTTTTCGATAATCAATACACACTCTCCATCCCGTGACGAGGCGTGTAGGAATCAACTCATTTTCTTCGTTGGCAACAACGGTCATACCCCCCTTTTTGGGGACACAATGGACGGGACTAACCCACGGGCTATCAGAAATGGGGTAAATCATTCCGGCATCAAGGAGTTTTAGAACCTCCTTTTTGATCACCTCATGAATTTTCGGATTCACCCTTCTTTGTTGTTGAACCGTGGGTTTGAAGTCATCCTCCATCAAGATTTTGTGAGTACAAAATCTAGGGTCAATACCCTTGATATCCGAGAGTTGCCAAGCAATGGCACTCTTGTGCTTCTTAAGCACATCAAGAAGTTGAACCTTCTCCTCATCTTTTAATTCTTTAGAAATAATGACGGGAAATTTGTCATCATCTTCTAGAAAAGCATATTCAAGATGAGGAGGTAAATCCTTGAGCTCGGGCTCCGAAGGATTAGTTGGCTCAAGTTCTTTGATTTCTTCAATTTGAATTTTCTTCAGAGGGAGAGAAGGTGATGGATCATCATTAAGCAATTTCTCAAGCAAGAGAATATCTCCCTCCAGATCAATGTCAGCATAATCAATTTCCGGCGAAACTGATTCATTCTTAAGACAAGCCTTGATCTCTTCCAAAATGAAATCACTTCCCTCAAACGGAGTGAGGGAAGGGGAAGAGTCGGAAAGAATAGGTTGAGAAGAAGGAGGAGTGGGATTGCCACTCAAGGATTTGTTTACAAATCCTAAAACCTCTTGAGCATACTCCTTCGAAGCAATGTCAATGACATCAATTCGGTTAACCGATGTATCATCGTGAGTGGAGGAGTATCTCATAGTTTGATCGAGCTTAAAAGTCACAGCTTGATCATCAACACGTAGGGTGAGTTCCTCACCATAAACATCAATCAATGCCCGACCCGTCCTCAAGAAAGATCTTCCAAGTATAAGAGGAACTCGGGGGTCGGAATCAAAATCTACCACGACGAAATCAGCCGAGAAATGGAACTTCCCCACTTTCACAAAAACATCTTCGGCTACACCTTTAGGACTAGTAAGAGTCCTATCGGCTAGCTCAAGAGTCATACATGTGGGAGTAAGTGGGGGTAGAGAAAGCTTGTTCCAAACGGACAGCGGCATAAGGTTAATGCTTGCACCAAGATCGGCCAAGGCGTAGCATTGAACCATGCCCGGAAAATCACAAGGAATGAGGAATTTTTCGGGATCTCCAAGCTTTTTCGGAAGCTTTTTAAGGAGAGCCGCCGAGCAATTCTCATTTACCGGAGTTTTTGCTAGTTCAAATAATTTCTCCTTGTTACTGAGCAAATTTTTGATTGTCGAAGCAAACTTTGGCATGAGAAGAAGAGCATCCGCGAAGCTAATATCGAAGTGTAAATCTTGAAAGATTTGTAAAAACTTCTCAATTTGGATACTAGCTTTTTCGCGGAGCTTTTGGTCATTAAGTCTAGATGGGTATGGGATAGAAGGTTTAGGTTGAGACTTAACGGGAGCAACTTTTGGCTCCTGCATCGGGACAACTGGAGGTTGGACGTTTTCGGTACTTCCATTATTAGTAGGAAGTTCCGTGTCCTTTGTCACCTCGGTCTCACGGTCAACTACTTTGGTAGAAGAAGAAGAAGTAGTAGTTGGAACCGTGGGTCCCTCATAAGCTACACCACTTCGGGTGGTGATGGCTTTCAATTCACCCTTCGGGTTAGGAATTGTGTTACCCGGGAGAGTTCCCGAGGATGAAGCTTGGTGAAATTGGTTGATAAGGGTATCAAACATACTTTCAATCTTCGTTTGAGATTGATCAATTTTGTTTTTGAGCTCATTACCCTGCTTAATCATTGAATTTTCAAATTCATTTTTCAAATTTGTGATTTGATTTTGCATAGCCCTCATTTTCACCTCATTTGTTTTCATGTAATTTGAAAAATCATTAGAGGGAGCAATCGGGGCTGGGTAATTTTGAGCTTGATGCCCTTGATTGTAATTGACCCCTTGGGTTGGGTATTGGTTAGTAGGGGCTTGATATGGAACATTTTGCCCCCTACTTTGGTTTTGATTAAACCTCGTTTGATTGTTTTGAGAAAAACCGGGTGGTCCTGCTTGATAGCTAGCACGATAGCTCGAGTCACCTTGAGGACGGTATTGAGTACCTCCTTGGTTGTAAGACCCGGCTACGGCATTGATTTCAAAGGGACGGCCATCGGTGGCGGTACAATTGTAATAAGCATGAGGACCACCACAAGTAACACAACTTTCTTCCACCGCTTTGACTTGAGCGGGTGGAGAAGCTTGCGGGGTAGAAGAAATGGTAGAAGAAGAAGAAAGATTTTTCTGATTAGAGAGAACCAAAGCTTGAATTGCATCCGTGAGCTTGTCAATTTTAGCATCCGTGCTAGAAGTATTCATCGAATGTGAACAAGGAGGCGAAGCACTCACTTGGGAAACAACCGGCTTGCTTCGTGAAGTGCGAACCTTTGACTTGTTCTCGATGATGGACAAAGCATCTCCCGTAGTCCGATTCAATATATAACCACCGGAGGCGGCGTTTAGAGAATCTTGGTCAGTTTGGTTCAATCCATTGTAAAACGTATCAATTTGGTGCAACTCAGAAAATCCATGGTGAGGACATTTGCGAAGTAATTCTTTGTAACGATCCCACGCTTCACTAAATGATTCATCAAATTTTTGAGTAAATTTGGTAATTTCATTCTTAAGACTTGTGGTTCTGGAAGGGGGAAAGAATTCGTTCACAAATTTCGACACCAAATCTTCCCATGTTAAGATAGAACGAGGGGGTTGTTTTTCAAGCCAAATCCGGGCTGCCCCCTCGAGAGAGAAAGGAAAGAGAAGCAATTTGATTGCCTCTTGAGGAACATTCCTACATTTGATGGTAGATGAAATTTTGTTAAACCATCGAATGTGGGAATGAGGGTCATCCCTCTCGAAACCGTAAAATTGATTTGACGTTACTAAGGATAGTAATGCCGGTTTAAGTTCGAAATTATCAGCAACAATCGGGGGAACAACAATAGCATCTCCGTAACCCTCGATGGGTGCTTGGAGAAGCTCAAGCATGGTGCGATTCTCCGCCATTATGACAATGGGAGGATCGGGATTAGTACGAATCTCGGGTTCGACTAATTGGGCAGCACGTCTACGATTACGTCTTCGCGAAATTGCGACGAGTTCAAGTAAGGGACTCGATGACGAAGAAGAACGTGTGCGCATGCACCAAGAACATTAGGTTAAGAAGAATATTTTTGGGTTTTTTTGGTTTTTCAATTTTATTTTTTGGATTTTGGATAAAAAATATTCACAAAATTAAAAACGAAACTTCACGAAGAAGGATCTTCAAGTCACTAATCGTCAAACCGTGACGATATTGTCGCAACACACCTCCCCGGCAGCGGCGCCAAAAACTGATTGATGGTCAAAATATATCACAAGTCAACCTCTCACGAAGAAGAGTCAACGTACGACGATTTAACGCAACAATCGATGTAATAAACTTGATAAGATAATACCCGGGTCGAAGTCCCAACGAGGTGTGAAATTGAGGATATCGTTTTAGGTTCGGAATTAAAATGCTTGAAAAGACGAGGGTCGTTTGGTTACTAATATCTACTAAAAATGAAAAATCAATAACGTAACCGGTAAACTACGAACGAGTAAAAACGTAAAAATCTATGAAAAATGAACCTACGGGTACCAAAATAATTTTCCTACGTACTAAATGACAAAAGAAAATTTAGGAAAAAAGAATTAGATTTTTTTGACTTTTTAATAATTAATTACGAATTAAAAACGAATTAAAAGAAAATAATTAATTAAAAATACAAAAACGTAAAAATAAAAATCTGAAATTTTTTATAAAAATACTTTATCCTACTAGAAAGCTAAGAAAAATTTAAAGGAAGTCCCAGCTTATTTCAATAAGCTGGGAAAAATCAAATAAGTTCGATTAGCTATTAAGGGAACAATGATTATAAATTAAATAAAGTAGATATAAACCGAAAAAGACCCAAGGGCATGGTGGGTGGTGCGTTGGTGTTGTGTGCTAGCAGACCTGGGTTCGATTCCCAGGTTATGCTATTTTTTTTTTAATTTTATTCTTGTTTTTCTTTTTGGAAAATGATTAAGCAAAAGAAAATAAACAACTTTAAAACTGAAAACTATTTTTGAAAAGCTAAATTAAGAGCATAAAAAGCTATGGATCAGAACAGTGAGCAAAAGAAATGAAATTAAGCGAAACTATGTTCTAATGGACTGATAAGCTCAAAATAAGCTGACTAGGAGCTCCAATAAGCTAAATAACTATGAAAAAGCTAAAAGTTACACTGAATAAGCTATAAAAATGCAAGCAATAAGCACTAAAGGTCACACAATAAGCCAAACTGCTTACTGATGTCTGCTGAGTATGCAAAGTGAACAGGGCAAATAAGCAGTTTTCAAGGCCTCAAATAGCTATTCAAATAAAATCCTAAAAATCTACAAAAAACAGGAATGGATAGATAAGCTACCCAACTAACTCTATGCAAAATTTGAGCTCAAAACAACTTAAAATGAGTAAGTTAAAAATCAACAAAATTTCTGCAAAAATGGGAAATATCAAAAATTTCAGTCTGCTATAACAACTTGGGCTGATTTGGGTGAGTTTTGAACTAAGGCATAAGGGAACTTGAACACTACTTGTTCTAGACTAAATAGGCACAAATAAAACTTAAACTTAGCATCAAATCAACTTATTGCCACAATAAGCTGATTTGATCAGTATGCTTAAAATAGATTATCAAAATCAATGAGAGACTATCCAAATCACTCAAATAAGTTCTAAAATCCCTACAAGCAACTCAGATAAGCTAAATAATCAAAATCAAACTTCAAATATGTGCACATGAACAGTAGACTTCAATTGTACCCATTTTGACCCATTAGCCAAACACTCTTTAATACTAACTGTTTTGAGATTTTAACTACAACTAACCTATTTAAACTATGATTCTGAACTATCATTGATTTACCAGCTACATTTAAGTATAATAAGCAAAACTCAAATTGAAATAAGCACTTGCATAAGCCATGAACAGTAAAAGCTTAAAAAGGGTCATTTTTTGATTTTTCTTAAATATTGAAACTGAAACTGAACTTATATTAAAGCAAAAGTAATTACACTGATGGAAATAAATAAGCTAAGAAATTACAAAATACCTTAAAAAAATGCTAAAATAAAACCTAACTCGAACTACTGCTATCCTATTCTATTTATAATACTCCTATTAGGGTTTTTGTGCTTTCTCTGTGAGTGTGTTCCTTCTGAGATACTTGTGCTTCTTTCTTGTCCCTTGATTTTTCTTGATGCCCACAACTTGAAATTGTAGCCGTTAGATGATAGGTTGTGGTCCTCGGATTGATGAGGTGGAGGGGTGAGGAGACACAGCCATGTGAAGGGTTTGGATGGAAGTGAGGAGGTGGAAAGCTGAAAGTGATGGAAAGGGTGATTAGGGAGCTTAGGCGGGAAAAATGTATTTAGGAAGATGATGATGGTGATTAGGTCTGGGTTTTTTGATTATCTGATTTGGGGGTTTGACTAGGGATTTTGACCTGGTTGTTAGTTTAAAGGGGATTGGGCTTTGTGGGCTATTGGCTGGGTTAGGTGAATGGGGGATGGGTTGGGTTTTACACATGGGATGGGTTATACAAAGTATTGGATCCGGTTGGTGTTTTGATAGGATTAGTTGTTTTAATAAAAGGATCAAAGGGTAATTATGGAAACTCCAAGGACTAAATCTGCCATTGTTGTAAAGTTAATTCAAGGGGCCAATTTTTGCCAAGTAAAAATAATCCAAGGGCCATTTTGGGATTTTGAGCTTGAATTTAATCCGTATGAAATATGTATTTCCCGGCTTCAGTTTTCAGCTCTTTTCCATTCCAAGCTCGGTTTTGTCCATATTTGCCCCGTTTTCAATCCTTTTATACCTGAAACACATAAAACACAGTCCAATGATATTTGTAACAATATATGGTCCATTTGGGTGTTTTTGGTCATTTTTGTGGGGTTTTTCGGGTATAAAATGATGAGTAAAAGGCCACTCATCACACCCCCACACTTAAGTTCAACTAAGCAGGTTATAAAAACTTTGGGGCTTAATCACTTGAAAATAAAATTAAAATGAAAACACACGGGTTGCCTCCCGAGAAGCGCTTGTTTTATTAACGAGTCATCAGCCGGACTCGAACTTCCTTTTTACGTTGGTGCAATTTCTGATTTCTTCTTTGAGGATTTTGGAACATACACCACATTTTCAATCACTATTCCTTCTCCAGTTTCATCTATGTCTTCCAATTTAATTTTCTCCCATGGTCTAGGAAGAACATCATAGATATAACCAGTTTCTTCGGCCCACGAAGTGTTTTTCTGGAAATCGGCCGGGAAAGGTGACATAAATGTTATAGCTTCATATTCCGATTTAAGCGGAATCTCTTTGATAGAAACTTCATTCATTTGCTCCTTGTCATAGTACAATTTAATTCGGTGCCCATTAACAATGAAACTTCCACCATGTTTGTCATGCAATTCAAAATATCCAGATGGAAATCCATGTTTCACTATATACGGTCCGAACCATTTCGGTTTCAGCTTGGGAGCTTTTGTAACACCCCCAAATTTGATTTGTGGCAGCGGAAGATTTATTTGGGTGTTACTGTGAGGATCGAATGTGAAATCATAGAAAAACAGCCTAGAATGGCATTTTTAATTTACATAGGTCCATAATACAAATTCAGTTATAAAACATTACATCAGAGTACTAAGGTTTCTTTAAAGAAACATTATTTTAACTGAATTACAACTTATTTTACACCATTTATTGAAGATAGGATATGCCTGCTCCATGCCTTGCCGTGCTCCTTTAGTTTCCTGAGATACATGCTTAAAAGTCAACATAATGTTGAGTGAAATCATGGAGTTTGTAGTTTAAATATCAGTTTAATCACAAGTAAGATTGTATTGGAGATACAATCAGTTTAAAAGATTGATATTGCAGTTCATATATTGCCCTAAGTCTCATGACACGCAAACGTTAACAAAGTACCGCCTAAACGGAGGAGTCCACCAAATTAATGATGAAGATTTGCCCTCGGGTAATAGGTGATTTTGCCAATTCCTATTTCTCTCAAATATAATGCATCGCGACTAATACGACTAGCAAAAAGCATTCCGTCACAGTATTAGTGGGATAGGTCGTCAACCTCTAATAGATCTATTCATTATATTCGCGTTCACCGCAGTGATTAATGGCTCATGATAAAGGGTCTTATGGCAATATGGGGTACTTAGGCATATATCAAGTCAGGTAGCATACAGAAAAATACTTGTGATTTAGTTATAGCATGTATCCCCCTCACGGAGTTTAAAAGTATAAAGAGTTAAAAAGTGAGGCCATGACTCACCTTATGCGTTCCTGGTGATAGCAAAAATAGTTCAGAGGTGATTATAACAACTTCGATATAAAACCTGGTAAATATTTAAATATCTGAGTATCTTACTAATTTCTAGAGTGTATGAGTATGAGTGGTGGATGATGATTATTTAACGATCTAATGAAGATGTTATATGCTTATGATGCTAGTACCCTTGTAAGATCATAGTTTCAATATGTAAACAAAATATAGATATGAAATATTTCTATCGCTATTAACTAATATGCAAATATAATGCAATGTGCATATAAAGTAAAGATAAGGTGCAAAAATGAAAAATAAGATGAGAATGACAAGTTATAATAGTTGTTCCTTGGTCTTTCCAGATTTTACATTTTCTACCCTAACTGTGGTTCGCGTTACGTCGTTAGTCCTTATTCAGTCCATAGTCCGATAATCGTCCAGTAATTGTCCAATAGTCCATATAAGACTTGAAGTTCAATAATATGTCAATTTCAGTCCTTCACAACTGTTTTTACAGTTTCAGTCCTTAGTTTCCAAGTTTGGCAGTTTTAGTCCTTTTCGGTTAAGTCGCGTTACATTTTTAGTCCTTTTCACGTATAAATGACGGGAAAAATATTCTGAAAATTTTTATAACTTTATTAAGTTTATTTTAACTTATTTCCATTTATTATTTCAGAAAATAAATTAGTTTTGTATTAATGGGCCGAGTAACGATTTGTAACATGGTCCGTTAAGAGTTTTAGAGGCGAGGGCGTGGAAATGATTTTGGGCTTGGATTTGGGCTATTTTTAGGATTCCAAAAATATATTATTCGGGCCTGTTGGGCCTTGTTAACGCAAATCATTGTTGGGCTTGGTTTTGGCCCAAACCGAAGGTTATATATTTTCTGAAAATAGTTGGCTGGTTCCTAGTGAAAGTCGATTCAAAATGGATTATTTTGGGCGTGATGTCGAGCTTATGGGTTCGAACTTAGAACATGAAAAACATAGTTTGGTAGCTTGTCATTTAAGTGGTATAAAAATATGGATAGGTTATATATGAGATTTCGAAAATATGTTAAAGGTTTATGGGCTGGTCGAGCCAATAATTTTATAAAATATGTCTTGCAAGTTTCTAAGTATTTATATTCGTCGAGTGGTTCTAAAAAGGGATGATTTGTGTGTCGAGATGGGGTTATGAGAGGGATCTCAAAACACGAAATATTTAGTTCACTATGTGAGCTATCGAGATGGATAAAAATATTTGGGTGTTGCATGAATGGTTTCGTATTAAATACATCGTGAAGTGGCCTGTTTCGAGTAGATTTCTTTAACTATTAACTTCTTGATTATTTTTCCGTTTTCTCTTTATCCGGTTTAGCGAGGTGGGTTTATAGTTTATGTTCAAGTCAAGTTAAGGTGGTAGTCAAGAGTTGGTCATATGTTAGGCGTGACTTGGGTGAGTTGATCACTTAAGTTTTAACGTGTTTCCTTCTATATTTTGTTAACCTGGTTGAGATCAAATGGGTTTTAATGTTCGAATAATAAGTATGCATTTACATGAAGGGTTACTATATATATGACTTGAGTAAAGTGATGCATGGTGTGTTTTATATATGTTAACGTGTGAAGTAAATTTTGTGACAGTGTGTGATATGAAATAAAATGGAACGTTCGAATGGTGTAATAAATGAGCATGCATGGATACATGATAGGTATAATTAAAAGAGAATGTCGAGACTTACTTCACCTTTTAGAAAGGTGGTAGAGACTCTATGCTTGTCGAGACGAAACACGCAAAGAACAACCACTTGCTTGGACTTCTAACTCTTACCCGGTTAAGTTTACTATCGAACTAGGAAATTTTATTTGAGGTTACTTTGATAGTGAAATGAGTGTGAAGGGAGTGGTGAGTTCGAATGAAGTACAATGAAAGGATGATGAGTTATAGTTGTTCTTATGATGCTTGGCTGGATGGTTTTGCTTCCAACATGCACGACAGGAAGGTATTTGTGGTGTTTAAGGAATATAGTGATGTTGATGAAAGGTGATGGTGATAGAGATCTGAAATGGGCGAATGGGGTGGTTTTTATAGAAGCAAAAATATCACTTTTACTTGACTATTTGACTAATGATTAGAGGATACTGTTATGAGAAGGACACTTGTGTGATAATGCACTAGTTTGAGTGTAAGAACATATGTGGTTGGGTGAGTTTTGGCTGTTAGCATTTGTTTCCTTCCTTGTGTCATTCGGTTCTCACTTATTGAGTTTAACTTTGTTTTTCATTGTTTACTTTGTATATATGAAGTAGTATTTCTTTAGTTGGTTGTTGATATCACAGTATTGGGTTATGAGTTACATTTGGACGTGCATTAATGGATGAATGTCGGGTTTGTTGTTGATGAATGTGTCGAGTTTTTAGAAGTAGTTAGCGAGCGGTATTAAGAGCAAAGGAAGAAGAAAAAAAATGTAAATGGGTTATTGACATATTCTTGTTGTCGAGGTGATGATGGGTTGTGATGTTGGAGTGGAGTTTTTGTTATCTAAAGGTTATGTTTCGAGGCTTAAGTTGTGCATGGGAGCTTTTGATTCTTTGTGGTTTCGATCGGGTAACAAGAAGAAAAGGAGCATAGGAAATAAAGATGTGCAACAATTTTACTAGATGGGTTAAATGTATTGTGATGTTAATTGGTTTGGGTTCGCTCCATGGATTAGTGGTATTTAGGATTTAATGTTTGTTGTTGGGCCGCGAGAACTAATGGTCCGGGTGGGTTTGTAGTGATAGGTTAGGATTAGAATTTGAGTTTGTTGATATTGTTTGTGTTTTAATTAGATAGGATTAGGTAATATTGAGTTTTATTAAGTGTAGTGAAATAATAAAATGATTAGAATTACTTGTCTTTGTTTATAAGAAAGTGATGTTGCGCCGAAAAATATAGTTTCTAGCGTCGTTGTGTTAAGTGTATATATGTGCGTATATACAATGCATGGCTACTATTAATAATAATAATAACAAAAAGTTTAAATTTCTAGCAAAAATAGGCATTAGGAAATAGTAACTCGAGATTATTATAAATCACTAAGATTAATTACAAGGGTTTTTACGGGGTCTTACAGCTTTGAACTTGTATTTCATATTAAAAAGCAGAACTTTGTCTCCAGCTTTGAATTCTTTTCGGATTCTTAGCTTTCTGTCATGATAGGCTTTGGTTCTAGCTTTGTAAAGCTTGGAGTTCTCGTAAGCTTGAAGTCTTAGTTCATCGAGTTCATGCAATTGCAAAAATCTCTTTTCTCCAGCTATTTTGAGATCTGGGTTACAGCTTCTCAGTGCCCAGTAAGCGCGATGTTCGATTTCAAACGGCAAATGACAGGTTTTTCCATACAAAAGTCTGTATGGTGTTGTACCAATTGGTGTTTTGTAAGCCGTACGAAATGCCCACAGAGCATCATCTAGTTTCCTCGACCAAACGGCGGGATTATCTTTAACCGTTTTTTCGAGTATCCTTTTTAAGGCTCTGTTGGTATTTTCGACTTGACCACTGGTCTGTGGGTGATAAGTTGTAGCGAAACGATGATGAACTCCGTATCGCTTCATAATTTTCTCCATTTGTTTGTTACAAAAATGGGTTCCTCGATCACTTATTAAAGCTTTAGGAATTCCATAACGAGCGAAAAGCTTTTTGAGAAAATTAACAACTACTCGTGCATCATTTGTGGGTAGAGCTTCTGCTTCAGCCCATTTGGAAACGTAATCAATAGCAACGAGAATGTATTCGTATTTGTGTGATTTTGGAAATGGTCCCATGAAATCAATTCCCCAAATATCGAATAATTCACAGACTTGAATGCTCTTTTGTGGCATTTCATCTCTTCGAGAAAGACTACCGGATTTTTGGCATGCATCACAGTTCTGAACAAGAGTATGGGCTTCTTTAAAAATAGTTGGCCAATAGAATCCAGCATCAAAGACTTTTTTAGCGGTGGTGGAAGGACCATAGTGTCCCCCAGTCGGGCCATGATGACATTCATCAAGAATTCTTCTCGTTTCTGAACCATAAACACATCTTCTTATCATCCCGTCGGGACACATTTTGAAAAGATAGGGTTCTTCCCAATAGTAGTGTTTAAGTTCTGAAAAGAATTTACTTCGTTGGGCATGAGTTAATCCTTTCTTTAGAATTCTTCCAACGAGGTAATTTGCATAATCTGCAAACCATGGAATTTCATTTTCATCAACTGTATCAACAGTCATGAGGGTTTCATCCGGAAAATAATCGTCAATCTCATCTTCTTTTAACTCTTCCAAATTTGGATTTTCTAAACGAGACAGATGATCAGCGGCTAGATTTTCTGCTCCTTTCTTATCTTTGATTTCGATATCGAATTCTTGGAGTAGCAAAATCCATCGAATGAGACGCGGTTTGGCATCTTGTTTGGCAAATAGATATTTTAACGCTGAATGATCAGTGAACACGATTGTTTTTGAAAGCACAAGATAAGATCTGAATTTATCGAAAGCAAAAACAACGGCTAATAATTCTTTCTCCGTAACCGTATAATTTTGTTGAGCGTTGTTGAGTGTTTTGCTGGCGAAGTATATAGGACGAAAATGTTTCTCTTCTCGTTGTCCTAATACAGCTCCAACAGCAAAATCGCTTGCGTCGCACATGAGCTTGAATGGTAGTGACCAATTAGGTGAAACCATAATGGGTGCACTAGTCAGTTGTGTTTTCAACGTTTCGAATGCCTTCATGCAATCTGCATTAAAGTCGAAAACAACATCTTTTTCAAGAAGTTTCGTCATTGGACGAGATATTTTGGAAAAATCCTTAATGAAACGACGGTAAAAACCAGCATGTCCTAAAAAACTTCTAACGGCTTTAACGTTGGTTGGGGGTGGTAATTTGGTTATGACATCAATCTTTGCTTTGTCAACTTCCATTCCTGCGCTGGAAATCTTGTGTCCTAGCACAATTCCTTCAGTCACCATGAAATGACATTTCTCCCAGTTGAGAACAAGATGTGCAGCTTCGCATCTTTCAAGCATTTTATCGAGATTAGAAAGACAAGCTTCAAATGAGCTTCCGAAAACTGAAAAGTCATCCATGAAAACTTCCATAGACGTTTCAAGCATGTCTTGGAATATAGCAATCATACATCTTTGAAAAGTCGCGGGGGCATTACATAATCCAAAAGGCATACGCCGGTAAGCGTAAGTTCCAAAGGGACATGTGAATGTAGTCTTTTCTTGATCAGCCGGATCAATAGGAATTTGAAAATATCCTGAAAAACCATCAAGGAAACAAAAGTATTTGTTCCCAGCTAATCTTTCAAGCATTTGATCCACGAAAGGCAAAGGAAAATGATCTTTTCTGGTGGTTTTGTTCAATTTTCTGTAATCAATACATACTCGCCATCCTGTGACAGTTCTAGTAGGAACTAATTCATTCCATTCGTTGGTCACAACAGTCATTCCTCCTTTTTTCGGAACACAGTGAACATGACTCACCCAAGGACTATCCTCGATGGGTTAAATAATACTAGCATCAAGAAGTTTGATGATTTCTTTTTTAACAACTTCTTTCATGTTGGGATTGAGTCGACGTTGTCTTTCTACAACTGGTTTGGTATCTTCTTCGAAATTGATTTTGTGCTTGCAAAAATCAGGACTGATTCCTAGGATATCAGAAGTTTTCCATGCAAAAGCTTCTTTATGCTTCTTGAGAACGGAAATGTGACATTCTTTCTCATAATCATTGAGCAACGAAGATATGACAACTGGAAGTAGTGAATTATCTTCCAAGTAAGCATATTCAAGATTTTTGGGGAGCGGTTTCAACTCAAGATCAGTCGGTGGTTCTTGAAGTGATGTTTTGATCCTCATTTGATCATTAAAATCGATTTCCTCAAAATCTTCTTCTATTTCTCCTTCTTTAACTTCTTCTTCATCAATCTTTACTTCCATAAAATCAGCGAACTCTTTATCAAAGGTTGTTTCACTAATTTTCTCTGAAGTAGTCATGTACGGATCAGAATCTTCAAGTAATGCGTCCAATTCTTCCTCAGTGACTTCATCGATTATATCAATGTTGAAACAAGTGTCATCACTGGAATGTGGATATTGCATTGCTTTATCGATTAAAAAGGTGATTCTATCATCTCCAACTCCAAGATTGAGTTCTTTTCCTTTTACTTTGATGATCGCGTTAGCGGTGTTTAGGAAAGGTCTTCCTAAAATAAGGGGTACTCTACTATCTTCCTCCATTTCTAAGATCACAAAATCCACAGGAAAAATGAATTTACCAACTTGGACAAGCATATTCTCAGCAATACCAACAGGATATTGATAAGTATGATTAGCTAATCGAATACTCATCCTTGTGGGTTTCAGGGTATTGATGGAAAGTTTCGAATACAGAGAATAGGGCATCAAGTTGATACTTGCACCTAAATCGGCTAAAGCATCGCATGTGATGTTGTTTCCTAATATGCATGGAATCAGAAAACTTCCAGGATCTCTGAGTTTCGGTGGAATTTTGTTTTGAACAATGGCTGAACATTCTTCATTGAGAAAGGTAGCAGATATTTGCTCCAACTTGTTCTTGTTATTAAGAAGTTATTTCAAAAATTTCCCATAATTGGGCATTCCGGCTAGAACATCAATGAGGGGTACATTGAGTCTAACTTCTTTGATTATTTCAACAAACTTCTTATAACGCTCCTCCATTCTTTCTTTCTTAAGGCTCTGAGGATATGGAATTTTTGGAGTGTAAGCCTTAACTGGTGGTTTGGGTTTGGGTGGTGTTTTTGGGGTATTTTCCTTCTTGGATTCTTCATCTTCCTCACTATCATCATCGATGATCGTGGTATTGTTTGGGTTGGGTGGTGGATCATAAGAAAGGCCACTTCTTGTGAATACAACATTGATATGCTCATTTCTGGTCTGTGGTGGATGATAAGTTTTATTGTTCGATCCAGATGATGTTGGTTTAGGGTTGGTTTGGGTGTTACTAGGCAATGAACCTGATGGTCGGGAAGAAATTTGATCAGAGAGTCTACCGAATTTGTTTTCAAGATCTTGGATAGACGCTTGGTGATTTTTCTGACCTTGCTCAACTTTGGTTTTGAGATTGAAAAATTGATTCTTGACAAACTCGTTGGTTGATTTTTGAGCTGTGACGAATTCTCTCATCATTTTTTCAAAATCGGTGTCTTCTGTTTTTTTGTCAGAATTTTGTGGTGTTTGGTTATCTACTCTTGGTTGGGAATCATGGTTGTTATCCCTTTGTCGGTGATCTTGCCAACTAACAGAGTTTCGTCCGTATTCATTTCCACGATATCCGCCTCCACGGTATCCTCCTTGGACATAATTAGCTTCTCCTTCTTTGGGTTGATCCATTGGTTGATCGTCGCATTCTGAAGACGGGTGATTACCTCCACAGTTGTTACAACCATCTCGCATTTCTTTCATCTCTCCTTTAAGATCTTTGTATTGCGAATCAATTCTGGAAACCAAGGTTTCCATTTTCTCCATGAGTTTAGATGTATCGGAACTTTCGACAAAAGCAACGGTTTTTCTTAAAGGTTTGGTTTAGGCATATTTCGACCAGTCTAGTTTGAGAAGAACTCGGTCTTCAAGCAATTGGTATGCCTGGGTTAGGGGTCTTATAAAGAAAAATTCCTCCAGCATCAAGAATTCCTTGAGATGCTTCATCAAGTCCATGGTAGAAGATTTGGATAATGGTTCCTCGTCCTAAACCATGTCCATGACAACTTCGAAGTAGATCTTTCATACGAAGCCAGTCTTCGACGAGCGATTCATTAGGGTTTTGTGTGAAAGCACGGATTTCTCCCATGAGTTGGTCAAACATGGCAGGTGGAAAGAATCGGCTTACAAAAGCTTGCCTCATCTCCTCCCAAGTATTGATGATTCCGGGTGTTAATTCGTTATACCTCACTTTTGCATCTCCAGCAAGTGATGACGGGAAAAGTTTGAGTTTAATGGCATCCACATTGGTGTCGCCATATCGGAACATGCCACAGATTTTAATGAATTCGGCAATGTGTTTGTGAGGATCGGCCCTCGATCGGCCATCGAATTGACGGTCTTTAATCATAGAAAGATGGTGACCTTTCACGGTGAAATTGTCACCTAGGTTGACAGCAACAATAGCAGCTCCAGGAGTGGGTGCTACGGCTCGCTTGGCTTCCCACATGGGTCTATCGTCAGCCATGGGAAAAGGTTGATCAGTGAATGGATTATAAACGACTTTGGCTTCACAAAGATTTTCAAACGGTGGGTTTCGTACTCTCGGTACACGATTGGCTAATGGAACAAATGGTTTTCTTTTCTTTCTTTGTCTTCGGATCGGGATATGAAAAAGGTGAAATTGGTTCTATTCCGGTTGATCGAGTGTTCATACAATTCCCCAGAGAATCGAGGCAATGTCTAAACAAACGAGCGAAGAATGAAAACAATTTAAAAAGATCAGAACTGACCAACCGATCGGATAGAAGTGCCTACCGATCGGATGATGCTCTTGGTAAAATTGGGTTTGAAGGATCCGATCGGATGGAAGTGCCCACCGATCGGATAGATCTCTCGGTAAAATTGAAAAACTGGGCAACCGATCGGATGGATGTGAAACCGATCGGTTTCTCAGCTCGGTAAATTTTTTTTTACGAAAACTAACTAAGTGAGAAATGGACTAAAACTTACAGAAACACAATCAAAATCCCCGGCAGCGGCGCCAAAAACTTGATGTGTCGGGTTCGTGCAAGTTTTAAATTTATAAGGGTGAATTACCGAATCTAAGAACAACACATACGAGCAAGTATACTCGTCCGTTGTAGCAAGATTTTTATGGTAAGTCGGGATCGTTCGCAGGGATTTGTGTAGTGAATCGAATTGTAAGTTAAAAGCAAATTTCTCAAACAAGCAATAATGATAATATGAAAATTCAAATGATTAAAAACTACACTTGCTTAGACTAGTGTACTACAATTGACTAATATGATTGTGATAACTTTGGATAACATGTTGGTTATGATAATTAGTTTGGTGACTAATCTATTGTTTCTACAAATTAAACCTTCGTCAAGATCTTAGTTTATAAAAACAAGCATTACGTTTAACCAATCAATTCAAGATCAATTCAAGGTTCATAAGTTGGTGTACCTTAAACACAAAAACAATCTTTTGCTTTATCAAACAAGCTTAAGAAATGGTCAATACAAAAGGTAACCGATTATAGACAAAAGGTCAAAATTGATGGTAAACTATTAATCTCTCGACCCTTGAAATGGTTTACAATCAATCCGTTTTGATAGACAAAAGCATTTTCATTACAATCACGATTAAGTTTCTTTGTTTAATCAAGAATAGTGGATGACAAAAATCATTCATAGACAAATGATTATAACTAGTTGAATAACAATAGTTCTCTCGACCCTTAAAATTACTAGCAACTAGTTAAACTTGACCAACAAATGTCACTATGAAGCTTGATCACAATTGGTTCTTAGAATCGACTTGAAATTGAATTAAAACATGTTATCACAATCATATGCCAATCAATAGGTAATACACATCATCTAAGCAAGTGCACAATGGCACTAGCCACTCATAGCAAACATAAACATAATCTTAAAACCTTGAACATTAAAAACCATGATTGAGAGTCTTACAATGATTGAAAATAAGATTACAAGTGAAAAGGCAATGATTCTCACAAGAAATGAAATGGACTTCGACTCTCCTCTTCTCCTGGACTTTTTGGACGAAAAATTAAGAGTATGTGATGAGTGGTTGATGGATTCTACTTGTTGATTGATTGTCTCGTATCTCTCTCTTTTCAATACTCATCAAATGGTTCTTATAATACTCCAACCAAAGGTCTTGGTTCATTAATTCTTCTCTTGTCCTCCAAGTAGTATTAAATAGGCAATAATTATGATTGGAAGGTCCTAGAACCGGATGTGTAGCAAGCACAAGACTTAATGATAAAGATTTGGAAATCAGACGTCATCCAACCGATCGGTATTTCGTCCATCCGATCGGTTGGTCTTCAAAGCTAACCTCCATACGAATCGGATGCGGGCTGCATCCGATCGGATGAAGCTTGCTGATTTACTCTTTTTGGACTTTTGCCGTTTGACTTGTTTCTTGTTCGTAGCTCTTGGTTCTTTGATCTTTCCCTTCATCTTTAAACTCATTAACTTGACTACATGGACTTTTACTCTTCTAAGTACCATTTGGTGCGGGACTTGCCACAAGAATCTTCATGAAATCATAAATATTTCCTTCTTCCTCGTTTTTGCATCATTTTCATCCCTTTCCCTATTTTTGGCTACATATACTTTGCAAACACACTTTGGTACAATTAAGTAACAAAAGCATATAAATATAACAACAAAACACATATAAAAACACAAATAACGCTACTAAAAACATGTTAGATTTAAGCGTTATCAACTTGTGATAACCGATAGCAGATTTATTGACCCAGTTTCTGACCTAAGTTTTCATGGAGGGCTATTTCTTTTCACCCTTTCATTAAACTTTTCTTTTTAATTCTTCAACTCCTTCTTTCTCCTTTCTCATTTACTCCTTTTTTCAATCATTCCTAAGGACTTCTAATTCTAATCTATTGGAATTATCCTTGGGTAGATCCCTCCGGCTCTGGCGGATCATAGGATATAACCTAACTATAATCACCTTATTACTCCATGATTATCCTAGATATGTTGATCACTTGCCATAAAACCTTTTTGTGAAAATCTCTCAAAGTGTTTATGAATAAAACACATTTTGGATAACACTTCGAGAGTTTTGCATTTTCTGAAATACCCCCCCTTCACATGTGCTTATGAGATTTAAGAAAGAATTGCACATGTTGGGTAGAGTTCGCACATTTGAATTGATCGAGTTTCAATTAATATGACCATTGCGAGACACGTTTACATCACTAGTTAGACTAGCTTGAAGTTATTACCCGTCCCGGTCATATCAAATGATTATCTCTCGAATTGGTACATTCTACTCAGACAAGTCCTTTGCGAGACATGTTTACATTACTGGATAACCAACTTGATATTATTTCCCGTCCCGGACAAGTCTTTTCGATTACGGACATTTAATTTTCGTCAATTCGAGGGTTCAGATCTGAGTCTTTTTGGAGAGCTCTTTTTGAGTTTCGCTTTTGATCACATTTTAATCACGTCGTCTCCCCCTCAAAAATAGCATGCAGTGATATTTTTGATATCAACTGATTAAAATGAAACTTTTTGGAGAGAAAGACGGATTTGAGCATGAAATTGGAACATTTTTTATTTTCATTTTTATACTCCCCCTTTAATAAAGCATGTTTTACCGGGTTTTGGAGGGAGTTATCTTGAGCACTTTATGAAAGATTTTGAAAAATCTTTTTGAGAATTCTTGAAGGAAATGTGCTCAAGATAGAGAAGGTTTTGAAAATCTTTGAAGATATGGAAGGAGAATTATCTTCAATTGATTTTAGGATAAGTGTTTGAAAAAGATATTGGATTTGCACAACACTTTCCTTTATATGAAGCTCGGGTCCGAAACTGAGTTGTTCCGAAGCCATTGGGTTAAGCGCGGGTTCTAGAGTGAGTCTCTCAGAAGCCATCGAAGAAATTTTGGGAGACGACTTGTTTTGAAAACATTTAAATGAACTCTCGCTCAAGCATCTGTACATGCCCGTATCATTGTTAAATGACATTTCTAGGTACGTACAGAATATCGATTATACGAGAGACATGTCGTGAGAAGAATATTTTTGGCTTTTATGATTTTATATTGTTTTTGTATTTTTGAATTTTTCTATTTTCGTATTTTGATTTTAATTTGTTCCAAAAAATGTATTCACAAAGAATGATTAAGTATGAACAAGTAAAAGTGTAGTTAAGAGTGGAATAAGACCAGGATTTTCAAATGCGATGTTGGCATAAAGTTCTTCTTTTCCACATTCAGCGTATTAAGTCTCAACACTTTCACAAGTACCTGCATTCACAGAATCCACAAAAGAAGAATATGCACAAATAATAGTGTTAGAAGAACATGAATCATCACAGTGAGGGTGTCCACTATCAACGGTTGTAGTGGTTTCTACATCCATATCCTGATGATTTTCACTATTACTTGTTGTGGTGCAACTATCAAGAATCTTTCTTGTGGGAATCCATCTAAGACCAACTGTTTTAAAAACTTTTCTCGTGGGAATCCACCTAAGGCAAGATCTAGGAGTTGTTTTCTTATCAGATGCAGCGGAAGTCTCATTTTGAGAAAAACTACGTCCTGTAGAGATCCACCTATTAGGTTTCTTAGCCTTTTGCTTCTTATCAACGGGTTTGTTTTTATTTGGAGTCTTAGTGGATTGTGCCTTAGCACTTGCATTTGCTTTCTTGATATACTGTGCAACACATGCATGATCGGTTAAAATCAAGTCGTTATTTATTTTCCAAAGAATACAGCGGAAGTTGTATTCCTGGGTCGTTATCCCCAACGAAGGCTGAATGGAGTTTTGTGATCTCGAATCGTGCACGTGTTTGAATGGTTAAATAAAGATGAGAGTTTGGGTTTCTAAGCTAAGATACGTGAACATAAATTAAAAACGATTAAATATCTAAGAAAAACTATAATCTAAAGTGCACCAAATTAAAAACGTAAACAAAAGCTAAAAACGTAACTAAACGATAAATGACAAAACGATGAAAAATTAAACCTACGGATTCCAAATTAATTTTCCTATGTGCTAAATCACAAAAGATAATTTTGAAAAAAAAAAAGAATTACATTTTTCTGAAATTAAAATAATTAAATACGAATTAAAAACTAATTTTAAGAAAATAAATGATTAACAATACCTAAAATGTTTAAGGACAAATAAGCTACAACCCCATAAAGGGTCTACTGATCCAACATGCACAGGACAAAGGGCTTACAAGGCTGCTGATCTAGGCTACTAGTAAGCTAGGGATTAAGCTCCTAAGTACAAAGTAAATTGAAACAGATTGAGTTCATGCTACAAGCTACTAGCAAAACAAAATTCAACATCTAAATCCTACTTTAACTATACTAAAATTAAGATCAAAAAAAGCTAGTGAGGCAACACTAATAAAAAATGCAAGCTGCTAAGGGGATTGTAAAGCAACGAATAACCATAAGCACTTAACCAACTTCTAAACTAACAAGAAGCAATAAAAAGGCAGTAACAAGCAAAGACTACATTACAAGCACAAACAATATGCAAAAACAACAGATCCAAATCTAACTTTGATAAACACAAACTTTAAATATGAAACAAACTTTTAAAGCTAATTTTTAAAGCATCACCACATAATTAACAAACTTTTAATGCTAAGCTAAGCAGCTAAAAATAAGAAACAGGCAACAAGAACAATTTTAATGCTAAGCTAAGCTAATTTTTAAAACACTACAGAAGCTATTACTAACTTAAACTAACAAACTAACAACTAACAATATTTTGCTAAACTTAAACTAACAAACTAACAAACTAACAACTAACAACTATCAGCAACTAACACTATCTATCTAAAGCAGACAAGCAAAATAGAAAGAAAACTCATAAGCAGATAACATAAGCTAGCAGTTAAAGGAGTAAAAATAAGCAGTAACATCATCAGTTGACCGAGGTTTGACCGAGTAAAATAAAAACAAGAAACTGGAAATTTAACTTGCATAAATTTTAACTTGCATAACAGGAATTTAAATTAGAGAAAATTACAACTTCAATTAAATATTACACTAAGAAACATCAAATAAAATGGTCAACATCTTTCTAAGACATGAAAAATGGGACAAAAAGAAAACTAAAAAATAAAACTGCTACATATAGGCTTCTTTCTCTTTCTTCTTCACCCTTGGATCATCTTGTTCTCTACTCCTTTCAATCTCTGCCGTTGATTCTTCTTTTCTAGCCACGGATTGATGAGGTGGAGGTGAACCCGTGAGGTTCTTTTGGAGTGAGGTGGGATTGATGGTGACTGGAGATGATTTTGGGGAGGAGGGATTTGGCAGCTTATGGTTTTGGCGGGATTTAGATAAGGTTGGGGAAGATAAATAGTGGTGTGGGTTAATTAGGGATTTTGACTAACTATTGTTTGGGGATTTGACCAATTATTTTGTCCGGTGTTTTAGTTTATAAGAGAAAGGGTCGGTTTTGTTTTAGGGGTGTGCTTGGGTTGTTTAATGAATGGGGGAGTGGGCCGGTTGGGGTGGTAAGTGCATTGGGCCGGTTGGTGGGCTGTGGGGCTATGTTAGTTTTGGGTCGATGGGGAGTTAAAGGGTGTAGTTGGGTTAATTAGTTTTTTTTAGGATCCGGTTGTGGGTTTTTAAGGTTTAGGATAAAATTAGTTTTAACCAAGGACCAAAAGTGTAATTCATGAAACCTCAAGGACCATATCAGCCATTTCTTCAAATTTCATCCAAGGGTAATTTTTGCCAAGTAAAAATAATCCAAGGACCAAAAATTTATTTTTTTATTATTTTTTTATTTATTTTTTAAAGCTTGAGGGACTAGACTTGCCATTTGCAAATTTTGTTTGTTTTTCGATCGTTTTCAATCATTTTGCATATGAAAACACAAAAACACATTTCAAAGATATTTTTAACATTATTTGATCGTTTTAAAGTGTTTTTGGTTGTTTTGACTCGAAAATTGGACGAAAAGATATGTGTAAAACGACACATATCAAATCCCCCACACTGAGCAATTGCTAGTCCCTAGCAATTTTTTATGAAAAGTTGATGGATGTATCTCTTTACCAGAAGCCATCACCTCTGGAGTAGCCAAATGTTTCAGTTCAAGTAAGAACTATGGTACACTGATAACCATATGATTTTGAGCAAATCATCAGCTGCCAACGGATTTGATTTGTCTTTACCAGAAGCCGTTTGCTTCTGGACTAGCCAACTCTTAGATAAAACCACTTATTATCTTTGGTGAGCTGATGACCAATTATGGTTTTCCAACTGCCTTTACCACAAGCCATAATCTTGCGGGCTAGCCAACTCTTCATCTTTTTAGGATATGGTGAGTCGAATACCATACAATTTTTGGCAAATTGTAAGCCGTAAACGGATTTGATATATCTTTACCAAGAACCGTTTGCTCTTGGATTAGCCAATCCTTTTGTGTGTTAGACATGGTGGACTGATAACCATTTGTTGTGTAAGTGCAAAACACTTACACCAAAAAAAATTTTGGCCAAAAACGGGGGAATTAGATGGTTTATATACGTGATTAAATTCGTGAGAATTCCCCCCACACTAGAAATGAATATTGTCCTCAATATTCAAAGTACCGGCTGTTATGCCGAAACTGAGAACGTAAAAGGGAAATATTACGGGCCATTTATTTTATTTTTGTGGTTTAAATTTTTTTTTTTTTTTTTTTTTTTTTTTTTTTTTTTTTTTTGAAATTTATGTACAACAGCGGGGGGCATCTCCCCCACACTAGGGTGGTAGAAAGTAGAAAGAAGTCAGAAATATGGGTGAAAACCCATATGGTGTGCTACTGTTTTTGTTAACCGAGTCGCTAGCTTGACTCGACCCCGAATTCATTTGTCCATGGGGAAGCAAGTGGAAACGACAATCTCCATCGGACTTTCATTCAAGATGTTTGAATAAACATTGAAGTACGTGAAAGTTCCACACCGATGAGATATACACAGACCCGGCTCTAAAGAATGATAAATGGAGATGCCGGGATCAAAAATGGTATCCTCACTCCCGAACGAGTGAAGAAGAAGAGAAATCACATTAAATGTGATGAAGGGGAAGAAGGTCATGATAACAATCATGAAAAGCTCTTCATCATCAAAAGCAGATTTGACATTAAAGCTCTTTTGTTCAAGAAGTGACTCGGGCGGGAGGGTCGGAATTGAATCATCAATAAGCAAATTCTCATGATTGAGAATGTCTCCCCCCGGGTCACACAAAACATCTTTGTCTAGATCAAAGTAGAAGTGATCATACTCCGGCGGAGATATAATCTGAGTGAGTTCATCGGAGAACTCCTCATGATCAAGATCAAAGGTAAACGAATCATATTCCGGAAGAGAGAAATCAGCATGAGAAGTGGTACTGCCACTACTCGTCTCTTCCGTGAAATCAAAACTAAATGATTCGTAAGCCGCGAGAGAATACTCGGGATGAGAAGTGGGACTGCCACTACTCTCCTCTTTGTCATCAAAAATAAAACTCTCATATGCGGGAAAAGCATCCATGAGCTCGGGCTCTGGAAGGATATACGGAGGTGGGACATGTGCTGTACTTTGTGTGCTAGAAATTTGCACCTCGTCCATTATTGTCTCCGTATCTGACTCGTCACTTTCACAATCCGAAATATCCTCAGACTCACTTGGGATTGAGATAAGGTTCTCAGCACTAGACTTTATGAATTCGTCCGATTCCTTTTCAGGAATAGTGCTAAGAGGCTCATCCCCCATGATAAGAGAGTCATTGGGTGAGAGTGATGTGATTGCAACAGACTGAGGGAGTTGAGAAACGCTATTGCTAACAGGAACAGTACTCTCCTCGTCGTCCTCATCTTCGTCATCGAGCATGCACGCCTGATTAAACAAGAAACGGTTATGTGCTGCTCGTTCTATGGCGAGTAAATCCTCCATAGATTCACCATGACGATCCTTTTTGGTTTGTTTAGCAGCCCAGGCATTAAATGCATTCCTCACATCATGAAGTTTTTGGAGTACATCTTTAAAAGTAGAATCCAAAAGATCATTCCTAATATTATGGATTTCTTGGAATGAATCTTGAGGAAATGGCTGAGGCTGCGTTTGAATAGGTTGATACTGTGGAGGTTGGTTATGATACGAATAATCATAATTGTTACAAGGACCATGCTCATAGACAAGCGGGGTCCTCGTTTGACAATCGGAATTATAGTGCGGACCTCCACAGTATTCACAACAGTAAAACTGTTGTGGTGGTGAATAAGATGAAGATGTGTCAAATCCGGATGATGTCTGATTGTTATAAGGGTTCTGCTCATAGACAAGCAAGTCTCCCGTTCGACAATCAAATTCCGGATGAGGACAACCTCCACAAAATTCACAAGAATATGTTTCCATCTCATGGTGCGGGGGTTGGTTAAGGAAATTGGTTGTTTCATTGTAGGGATTTTGGTCATAGACAAACCCGTTTCCCGTATTCACAATGCTACAACCTTGGCAATTTCCACCATTTGGAGGTCCCCCACACCATTCACAACCGTAGTTGTAAGATGTAGACATAAAAAGAATCAAACGTGTAGAGGGTTAAGAAGATAGAATAAAACGTTTAGAGGGTGAGAAAAGGAATTAAACGGATAAGAGGGCAAAGAAGAATCTTTTTGGATTTTTAATAACATTTTGAAAAATAAAAAAAAGGAAAATAAATTTTGAAATGAAAATCTTTTTGGGTTTTTTATAGGAAAATATTTACGAAACACGCAACGACAAACGAGATTTAAAAATTCGCGTCAAGCCTTCCCCGGCAACGGCGCCAAAATTTGATCGGTTAAAATCAAGTCGTTATTTATTTTCCAAAGAATACAGCGGAAGTTGTATTCCTGGGTCGTTATCCCCAACGAAGGCTGAATGGAGTTTTGTGATCTCGAATCGTGCACGTGTTTGAATGGTTAAATAAAGATGAGAGTTTGGGTTTCTAAGCTAAGATACGTGAACATAAATTAAAAACGATTAAATATCTAAGAAAAACTATAATCTAAAGTGCACCAAATTAAAAACGTAAACAAAAGCTAAAAACGTAACTAAACGATAAATGACAAAACGATGAAAAATTAAACCTACGGATTCCAAATTAATTTTCCTATGTGCTAAATCACAAAAGATAATTTTGAAAAAAAAAAAGAATTACATTTTTCTGAAATTAAAATAATTAAATACGAATTAAAAACTAATTTTAAGAAAATAAATGATTAACAATACCTAAAATGTTTAAGGACAAATAAGCTACAACCCCATAAAGGGTTTACTGATCCAACATGCACAGGACAAAGGGCTTACAAGGCTGCTGATCTAGGCTACTAGTAAGCTAGGGATTAAGCTCCTAAGTACAAAGTAAATTGAAACAGATTGAGTTCATGCTACAAGCTACTAGCAAAACAAAATTCAACATCTAAATCCTACTTTAACTATACTAAAATTAAGATCAAAAAAAGCTAGTGAGGCAACACTAATAAAAAATGCAAGCTGCTAAGGGGATTGTAAAGCAACGAATAACCATAAGCACTTAACCAACTTCTAAACTAACAAGAAGCAATAAAAAGGCAGTAACAAGCAAAGACTACATTACAAGCACAAACAATATGCAAAAACAACAGATCCAAATCTAACTTTGATAAACACAAACTTTAAATATGAAACAAACTTTTAAAGCTAATTTTTAAAGCATCACCACATAATTAACAAACTTTTAATGCTAAGCTAAGCAGCTAAAAATAAGAAACAGGCAACAAGAACAATTTTAATGCTAAGCTAAGCTAATTTTTAAAACACTACAGAAGCTATTACTAACTTAAACTAACAAACTAACAACTAACAATATTTTGCTAAACTTAAACTAACAAACTAACAAACTAACAACTAACAACTATCAGCAACTAACACTATCTATCTAAAGCAGACAAGCAAAATAGAAAGAAAACTCATAAGCAGATAACATAAGCTAGCAGTTAAAGGAGTAAAAATAAGCAGTAACATCATCAGTTGACCGAGGTTTGACCGAGTAAAATAAAAACAAGAAACTGGAAATTTAACTTGCATAAATTTTAACTTGCATAACAGGAATTTAAATTAGAGAAAATTACAACTTCAATTAAATATTACACTAAGAAACATCAAATAAAATGGTCAACATCTTTCTAAGACATGAAAAATGGGACAAAAAGAAAACTAAAAAATAAAACTGCTACATATAGGCTTCTTTCTCTTTCTTCTTCACCCTTGGATCATCTTGTTCTCTACTCCTTTCAATCTCTGCCGTTGATTCTTCTTTTCTAGCCACGGATTGATGAGGTGGAGGTGAACCCGTGAGGTTCTTTTGGAGTGAGGTGGGATTGATGGTGACTGGAGATGATTTTGGGGAGGAGGGATTTGGCAGCTTATGGTTTTGGCGGGATTTAGATAAGGTTGGGGAAGATAAATAGTGGTGTGGGTTAATTAGGGATTTTGACTAACTATTGTTTGGGGATTTGACCAATTATTTTGTCCGGTGTTTTAGTTTATAAGAGAAAGGGTCGGTTTTGTTTTAGGGGTGTGCTTGGGTTGTTTAATGAATGGGGGAGTGGGCCGGTTGGGGTGGTAAGTGCATTGGGCCGGTTGGTGGGCTGTGGGGCTATGTTAGTTTTGGGTCGATGGGGAGTTAAAGGGTGTAGTTGGGTTAATTAGTTTTTTTTAGGATCCGGTTGTGGGTTTTTAAGGTTTAGGATAAAATTAGTTTTAACCAAGGACCAAAAGTGTAATTCATGAAACCTCAAGGACCATATCAGCCATTTCTTCAAATTTCATCCAAGGGTAATTTTTGCCAAGTAAAAATAATCCAAGGACCAAAAATTTATTTTTTTATTATTTTTTTATTTATTTTTTAAAGCTTGAGGGACTAGACTTGCCATTTGCAAATTTTGTTTGTTTTTCGATCGTTTTCAATCATTTTGCATATGAAAACACAAAAACACATTTCAAAGATATTTTTAACATTATTTGATCGTTTTAAAGTGTTTTTGGTTGTTTTGACTCGAAAATTGGACGAAAAGATATGTGTAAAACGACACATATCAATATACTGTGCAACACATGCATCATGATTAGCTGAAAAGACACATTTTTGACATGTAGGACAGACAAATTTAACATTCTTGTTCAAAACAGCAACCTTAACTTTGTCACTACAGTCATTTGAAACTTGTTTCATGTTCGAAGAGGAATTTGAATTCTTAGTGTCGCATTCTACGTGCTTAACATTTTCTTTTTCGCAACTACTCTTAGATGCAAGCCAATCCCTAGTCTTTAGTTGAATGATCCTAGGTAGTGGTTTACTACTACTAGCAGTGCCTTGTAATGTTGTAGAATTCATCACTTTAGGTTTTGTATCTAAAATTCCGTCTTTTCGAATCTGTGCCTTTTGCCTAGCTTTTTCTAGATAGTGATTGTGGACCATGTCGTTTGAACCAACTGATTCCTTAATTATTTTTGTGGTCACATTCGGTGTACTATTCCTAGAAAGGCCAGGTGCTATCACTTTTGGTGTTTTAGGCAAGGGTGTTGGAGTGACTGGTTTTGTCAAATCAATCGTCACATAGACTTTTGGAACCGTTAGAGAGATTGACATTTTTGGTTTTTTCGAAGTCAATGGTTTTGCAAACTTAGTTTCCTCACCCTTCCTTTTTTGACTTTCAAGCTGAGACTTCAAAAGATCAATTTGTTCTTACATGTTTTTGTAAGAACGCTCATACGATAATTTGTCATACTTGCTTTCTTCCGTTTTCTGATCAAGTTGTTTAAAATATGTAACATTTTGTTTTTCAAGCTTAGCAAGCGCATTTTCATATTTTAAAACAATTTCAGAAGTCTCAGCTCGAAGAGTTTCATCATCCTCTACAGAATATGTTTGATAAATAATGGACATAATTTCGGTCGATAGAGCTACTTCAGAGAGAATGTCATTATGTTTTTCCAAAACTTTGATGTGTTCAATGTTTTCATTCGCTTCCTTTACCAGGGATTTTTGGTCCTTGATAAATTCAGCTGATTCTTTCAAAAGATTGTTTTCCACATTTTGAACTATCGCATAAATTGAAGCGATATGAGGATTGATTTCTGTTTCAAACATCTTTATCTGTTCGGTATGAAAACTTGACGACCAGACATTGTTGTTACCGTTTATTTTGGATGCCACAATACTTTGAAGTGTTTCAATTCCCTGTTTAAGACCGACCAAATATAGTCTAGCTTCACTTGTGTTGCAAGTGGTCTTAGAGGCCATTTGTTCGATGTTAGAAAGGTGTTTTGAAAAAACTTTTCGTTTTGCGACAGCCACTGGTCTTTTGAAAAACAATGGTGACTCTTTTTGCACAAGATGAACGCCAGAATCTGTATTAAGCTTGTTATAATCAATTGGTTTAATTTTTGGGTTCTTTTGTCTCATTTTAACACGACTCTCTTTGGAAAGCTCAATCGTTTCATAAGAATCACGAACCTCTGGAGGATCATGTTTATCATTTATCACACTACCATCATATAACACATTCTGATGTTGCTGAGTTTTCTTGAGAATATAAGGGTTTTCACAACCGATAGCCATTTTCTTTATTGTATGTAAAATCGGGTTTGGATCGTTAATAAGCAAATTAATTGTTTGTGCAGACTGACCCATTTTTACAAGCAACTCTTCCAACTTTTGATGGTTTCTTGTTGGTCAATGATTTCATCAAGAAGATCATTTTCACATTTTGAAAACCTTGCATGCAACTCTTTCTTTTCTTTTTCAAGATCAGAACAAGTTGATTTTTGTTTAGAACTTTGGTTGATTAATGTTGATCCCAGTTGAGCTTCACGATCTTATTAATTACTTTAGATATAAACCTAAAGCAATCGGTATAGAAACTGATCTTGAGTTGTATATCAAATATTATGCGGAAACTAATACTTGATCTTAAGAAGAATAAACACAAACGAATTATCAAACAACACTTCAATTATATTAATAACGATTGCTCAATAGCAATAGGGTTACAGAAACCTTGAAGTGTAAACAATAATACGTATGCTAAGATAATCGATATCTAACCCTAACCCTAGAACCTCCTTTTATAGCGTAAGGAGTCCTAGTCGGTTTACAAGACTTCCTATACAAGAAAAATATTCATACGTATCTTTTCTATAATTATCCTTAACATACTATACATATCTAATAAGCAGCAGAGTAAATCTTCTAGCAGCAGAGTCTTCGTGAGCTAGCAGCAGAATTACACTATGCCTATTATCCCAAACCAGCAGAGTCATAAACAGCAGAGTCATTGTACTAATCAGCAGAGTTACATAACTATTCAGCAGAGTTATATAACGATCAGCAGCATCTTTTGACCCAATAATCCACCCCTAAACTTGATATTTTTCTTCAAAAATCATCAAGTTTCTTTTAAACCCAGCTAACCACCAGGAGGATGCTTCCAAACACTTTACTGTTTTGAGGTCTTTGATTCCAGCACTTTTCTGTACCTCTCCACTAACTCAAAAGCTTGATGATCTGATAAGAATGGTCTTTGCAAACTCAGCTTTCCAGGTTGTAACATGTTAGTCAGAAGAGCAGTATTCTTGAACACAGGATAATCTTTCTCTGTTAACATGTACAAACACAAGCCATCACTTCCAGTCAATGCATGTACTCCACATGATTGATATAGATACCATCTGATAAATCTGCTTGAACTAATCACATTCTTCCAATCAAGACTTCTTTCATCAGGTTCAAACATATTCTTCAAATAGTAATAGTTGAGTCTTTCATGCACCACCTTTGGTCTAGTATCACCATAATTCATCTTGTAAAGATTCCAGAGTTGTATAATATCATTCCTATCCATGTAGTGCAACATTTGAGAAAAACTGATATATCCAACACTTGAACCATTTGATCTCTTAATCACCCAGCATGCTTGACTACCATCTAGAACATCATGTGAGTATGAAATGATTGGATATTTTGTTGACAAAGGAACTTCATTAAGTAACTCAGGTTCTTCTTGAGGTTTATGAACTGTGAGATCCATAATCCCTTTCATATCATCTGCAGTCACTTCTTCAAAATTATGCTCATCAGTCACTTCTTCTTTCTCAGAAACACTATCCTCTTTCTCTGAATCACTCATCAATACTGACTGAGTTCTTCTCTTCTTCCTAGCTACCTGCTTTACTTTCCTCCTATATCTTTTTACACCAACAGTAGGTTCAGGCTTTTTCTCTGCAACTACATTCTCTTTCTCTTTCTCAGCATCTGATACTTTGGCCATTTTAGCAGTAGACTCAGGATTCATATAAGCATTTGATGCTACTTTGATTCTTGTCAACTCTTTGATCTCATCATCAGTTAAGGTTTTAAAATTCCTGTCCATCTCTTTCTTAGCAGCCTCAAACTTCTGTTTGACTTCTTCATTAGAATATGGCTTCAACTCCTTCAATTTCCAACCCTTCATATTCTTCAGATATTGCTCATGAAGAGTTCTTTCTTGCCTTGCAGTTGGTGGTCTATTCACCTTTTTATTCTTTCTTGCAACCAGAAGCCTTTTCTTATTCTGCACAATAGCTTGATGAATCCAGTCATTAACACCTTCATCTGTAAAAACATCATCCATCTCTACTTTCACTTTCTCCCAATCCATAGCAGCTTTACATCTTGCCTGCTCATTTTCCCATGCAGCCACTTGGGCTTCAACTTCAGATTGTTTCTCAGATTGTTGCTTTTGTATCTCCATTGCTTTATCATACTCAGCTTTTTCTTCATCAGCAACTCTCTGAGCTTCTTCTGCATCCCACCTTTCTTGCAAATGTCTAGGCCATACCTCAATTGGAACTTCATTAGGATCAGGATAAGGTTCAAGTTCTTCCACCATTTTCATCTTGCCCTTACCCTTGTAGGTAGATGTTTGAACAGGTTTTCTTGTTTGCACAGGTTCTTGTATGACAACTCCTTTGGCTTTAGGTCTTGAGACAGTCACTTGTGTTGGTTTTGTTAAACTTTGAGCAGCTGGTTGTGATTGTGTAGGTGTAGTTGAAGATTCTTTTGGTGCAGGTGTTTTGTTTCCAAGGTTAAGCAATACATGAGCTAAGGGCATTGTGTCTTCATCTAAATCACCAGCAGAGTGATGTAACCCATCAGCAGCATTGTTTCTCCCATCAGCAGAAAGTTCTACATTAACAGCAGAGTCAACCTTATCATTTGTTTCCATTACAACCTCCCCTGAACCTGCTACATCCTTCTGATCATTCCTCCCCTGTTTGGAAGCATCCTCTTCCAAACATGGTTTGGAACTTTTCTTCAACCTCCCCTCAAGATGAGTAACCCTGAGCTTAAGTCTTCTTATCTCAGCACCTTGAGAAGCTTTGACTATTGATAACTCCTTTCTTAAACCAAGAACCTCCTGTGACAATTTTGTACATTTATCCGTCAATTCCTTAAATTGTTTCATGATATCCTCACAACTTCGGTCTGTGTTACCTGACCCGAGAGGTTGATCACTGGAATTGGCATTTTGTACAGGGGTTTTAACCGTCAAATCCTCTGTTTCAAGTTCAATGCTAGCCTCAACACTTCGACCTGTGTTACCTGGTCCGAGAGGTGTATCATTGGCATTGTCAATATGTACATCAGTATCCATCAATTCATGTGTGTCATCTCTGTCCTCATCATTTCGAGATGTGTTACCTTCTCCGAGAGATGAATCTTTGGACACATACTCAGTCTCAATCCTAGATTGAACAGCTGAGCCCCCCAAAGTAGCCATTTGGCTGGGGTTACCATCAGTTGTATTAGGTTCTTGAGAACCTTCTACAAAAGATGTTGCCATGGTTGAGGTCTTAGTTATGTTAGCACTGTCCTGTTCAACTACTAAGTTGGAAACAGTAGTGCCAGCCTCTTCCATCATGGTACCTGCATCACCTGTACCAGCCTCATCTGCATCCATACTGACATTGGCCTGAGGTTGCACAATGTCCTCTTGTTGAGAAGTCCTAGGTGATTGGGTATTTTGAGGTTCAGAGGATAAGGATACATTCAAACTTGTAGAAGAGGATGTGTGATGGGAAGCTGTGGGAGTTCCAGCCTCTTCATCCTCATTCATTGCAGCCACAATATTCAAGATATGTTCAGTTAGGGGAGTTATAGCACCAGAAAAACCTTTTCCATTCTTCTTTAGAAAAGCAAACATCTTGATTGCCATTCTACTACAGGGCTCAAAATTTGTATGCCTCAATGGTTCTCTTAGCTGATAGTTGATAACAAGTTGTAGAAACCTTGGATACAAATAGAACTTCTTCTTAATAAACTTCTTCATACCCTCAAAAATCATAGAAGAAAAATCAAATGGTTGCCCTGTTGCCAAACAAACTAAAGCCATAGCTTGAGAAGCACTAAACTCACTCCATCCACCTACTTTGGGAAACAAGCAGTGTTGTAGAGTATGTAACAAGAACTTCCAATGGGGACAAAGATGACCTTTCAAAAATGTTCCACCAGCCTCAGGTCTCTCATATCCAATGTTCTCAAGCTCAGTCAAAACAATTTCTGGGGTAAGGGTAGGAGGTGTAGGTACGCCTGATAAACGAAGACTTCTCTTAATGGTTGTTTCACTAACGACAATACTTTCACCATCCACACTACCTATCAACCGTTCCTCCCCGTCAAGTATATCCAGCTTAACAGTTGACCAAAATTGGCGCATATGAGATTTATAAATGGTAGGATCAACTGTTAAAGCCTACCTTAATCGAGACGCACTCAGAAAATCCATAACCTCATGAAATCCGTCAGCAGCAGTAACCTTACTAAGAAATGCAATTTGATTATGCTCACCAGGAAACTTTCGTCGAGCCATTATGATTTGGGGGTTTTGGGTGTAATGAAATAAATTAGTGTTCTTGGGTGAGAATCAAATGTAGTTTTGAGCAATTAAAAGGTAATGAGATCGAATTGGTGTATGAGACCGTTTTGATTTGATACCACTTAGGGTTAATACACAAATATGTTACTAAACTTTCCATAAAAGTTCGCCTAAGTTACTGAACTTTCATTTTGTTCACTTAGGTTATTGAACTTATAAACCATGACATTTGGGGTCACTGAACTTATAAAAAATATTCATAAACAACATTGAACTTGTAAAAACATGACATTTATGTTACTTAACATATCAAAAAATATACGATTAAGTCACTCCTACCAACACTAATAAATGCTTTCTATAAGTTCAGTAACCTAAGTGAACAAAATGAAAGTTTAGTAACTTAGGCGAACTTTTTTGGAAAGTTTAGTAACATATTTGTATATTAACCCTACCACTTATTAGGTTTAAGAACGCGCCAAAAGTTTCAATTTGACCCTTCTACTTTCAAACTCATCAGCAGAGTTATGAAATTGTTGACCAAAAGTCAACTTTCCTAATATTTTCAAAATCACTCCCTTAAATACAATACCAACCCCGCATTGAAGTCCATAAATCCCTTAATCTTTGTAGCAAATCCCCAATTCACAAACCCTAACTCCAATAATAACCAACCATGAGCTCTTCCAAAGCACCAATCATCGACATATCCTCAGATTCCTCGTCAGATAGCTCACAAGGATGGTCAAACTATTTTCCAACAACTTCATCCTCAGCACACAAAGGTAAGTCGATTGTAGAAGACGAATATTCTGACTCACTTCCATCAACACCATCCTCCTTTGAAGATTCTGATGATGATGAAACAGCAAAATGGCCAAGATCAATGACATACTACCAAGGTGCCTTGGAAATCATTCCTCCGCAACATCCTTTGACCGCTGAGCTTCAAAAGCAAATGGAGAACGCTGCGACCGCTTTTGCAAAGAGTTTCAATCTGCCGCAACCACAACCACAAACAGAGGAGAGGAAAGTCCCTGTTCCTAAGAAAAAGCCGATGAAGAAACAAGCTCCTTCTACAAGCCATCAGCAGAGTCCACCACCACGACCAGTCATACTTGCTCTTCCTTGTCCAAGAGTGTCAGCAGCAATGGGTACTAGGGGACCACGCAGCAAAGTGATGCCAGACTTTGTTGGGAAAGGGAAGGATAAAGCTTGATGTGGAATAGGTGTTCTAGGTTGTGAATCCATGGTTCTTGTTGTCTTTTAAACTCTTTTGATCAATGGTTGTAAGAAAACTTCATCTTGTACTTTGCTTTAGTTATCAATGAATGTTTAAATTTCCTTGCTTTACTTGATTGTGTGTTCATGTAAATCTGCAAAAGGTTAGTAGAAAACCACAAACACAAGCAAGAATATCCAAAAATAACAGCAGAGTAGCATAGCAGCAGACAACTAAACAGCAAACAACTTAACAAACAACAAATTTTGACTTAACAAACAGCACAAATCCTTACAAAAGTTTACAAAAACATACAGAGATAAGATGGTTAAAGATTAAAGATTTATCATGCCAATACTAGCAACTAAAAATTGAAATCTACTTATATCAAAACTTTTTGTAAGTAAATCAGCAACATTGTTGTCAGTATGTATTTTAACCACTTGAATTAGCTTTTTCTCATAACAATCTCTAATAAAATGATGTCTTATCTCTATGTGTTTTGTTTTAGAATGAAAAACAGGATTTTTGATAATACACATTGTGCTGTTGTTGTCAATATAAATTTTGGTGTTCATGAAATTGTACCCATAATCCAGCAGTTGGTTCTGAATCCAGAGCAATTGTCCACAGCAGCTAGAAGCAGCAACATATTCTGCTTCAGTTGTCGAATTGGCCACCACTGTTTGTTTCTTACATTGCCAAGAGATCAGCCTATGTCCAAGGTACTGACAGCCTCTAGTGGTTGACTTTCTATCCATAATAGCTCCAGCATAGTCACTATCTGAGTATGCTAGCAAGTCAAATGGTGAATTATTAGGATACCAAAGACCCAATTTTGGTTGACCCTTTAGGTACCTAGAAATTCTTTTGACTACTTCCAAGTGTGAAACTTTTGGGGACACTTGAAATCTAGCACAAGCACACACAGAAAACATGATATCTGGCCTTGAAGCAGTCAGATACATCAATGAACCAATCATTGATCTATAAAGATGTACATCAACCTCTACCCCATCTTCATCCTTGAGCAAAGGTTTGTTTTTATCCATTGGTGTCTTAGCTGCCTTCACATCTTTGAAACCAAATTTCTTTAACATATCAGCCACATACTTGTCTTGGCTAATAAAAATCCCATCTGACTTCTGCTTAACTTGAAGCCCTAAAAAGAAAGTCAGTTCTCCCATAGAACTCATCTCAAACCTGCTGTGCATAAGCTTCTCAAATCCTTCACATAACACCTTATTTGTAGACCCAAAAATGATATCATCTACATAAACCTGAACAAGTAGGATATCCTTTTTGTCTTTCTTAATGAACAATGTTTTATCAATGGTTCCTCTGCAAAAACCATTGTTCAACAAATACTGGGATAAGGTGTCATACCAAGCTCTAGGAGCTTGATGTAGTCCATACAGTGCTTTCTTCACCTTGTAGACCCTATCAGGATACTTAGGATGTTCAAACCCAGGTGGTTGCATCACATAAACCTCTTCAGGTATCTTTCCATACAAGAAAGCACTTTTCACATCCATTTGATACACAGGAAAATTCTTGTATAAGGCATATGCCAAGAAAAGTCTGATAGCCTCCAGTCTGGCAACTGGGGCAAATACCTCATCATAGTCTATTCCTTCTTACTGAGTGTATCCCTGAGCCACCAATCTAGCCTTGTTTCTGATAACAATACCTCTTTCATCTCTTTTACATCTGAACACCCATTTTGTACCAATTGCCCTTTTTCCATTAGGCAAATCAACTAATGTCCAGACCTCTTGAAGCTTGAACTGCAGCAACTCCTCTTGCATAGCTTCAACCCAACTTTCATCTTTCATAGCCTTGTGAATGGTTTTGGGTTCTTCTTGAGATAAGAAACAGGCAAACATGCAATTCTGTAAATCCTTGTGGCTATTTCTCTTCTTAAGTGTTTGAGCAAACAATCCCTGATCAAGCAAATCACTCAGACCTTTTGATTTACTTCTGGTCTGAACAGCAGAGTGAACATCACCAATTATTTGCTCCTTTGGATGATTCCTGTGGATTCTGGTTGTTGGTGTGGGACTAACATGAATATCAGTCTCCAAATTGGATAAATCAGCTTCAGCACCAAAAACATCAACAATTTCATCATCAGTATCCACATAAACTTCTTCTAATTCGGGCATCTCTTCAGAAGAATCATTATTAGAATCACCATCTTTATCAGTAGAGTCCTTTGGCATAGCAGCAGAATTACCAAACCTAACAACAGAGTGTTTTGACCTAACAACAGAGTGTTTTGGCCTAACAGCAGAGTGTTTTGGCTTGGCAGCAGAGTTGAGAGAACTGCTGCTATGTGTATTCCCTTGTTGTCCATCAACTTCAGACTCTTCATTCCTTTCCTTATCATCATTCTTGCCATCATGAGAAGGTGCATCATCACCTTCTACATTAATCTTTGGTACTTCCTTATGAACAGCATCATCATCTGAACTCTTTCTCTCTTTATCTGTTGAAGAGAAGTACTGATCAAACTTTCACTTTTCAATCAACACAAACTCCTCTGCAGATCCATCCTTCTTTGCTTGAGTACCTGCATTAGGGTTAGTTTGTGTACCTGCAGACATGTTAGTAGTACCTGCAATGACTGGTTGATAATTCATACTCTTGGTTAAAGAATCAATATCAAACATCCACTCAGGACCTTTTCCATCAACATTAGGTGTGGTTTCTCTAATTCTAACATGCAAATTTTCCACCACATGCCCAGTCCTTTGATTGAAAACCCTAAAAGCCTTACTTTCAGTAGAGTATCCAACAAAGTAACCTATGTCTGCTTTCTCACTAAACTTACCTAAGTGGTCAATGGTGTTTAAGATAGTAACAGGACACCCAAATGGTCTAAAGAAATCTATCAGTGGTTTCCTACCATGCAATAACTCATAAGGGGTCTTATTGTGAGGTTTAACTATCTTAGTTCTATTTTGCACATAACAAGCAGTGTTGACTGCTTCAGCCCAAAAGATAGTGGGTAACTTAGACTCTGACAACATTGTCCTAGCAGCTTCAATTAATGTTCTATTTCTCCTCTCAGCAACACCATTTTGCTGAGGAGTTCTAGCCACACTAAATTGTCTAGTTATACCCTTTTCCTCACAGAACTGATTCATCACTTGATTCTTAAATTCAGTTCCATTGTCACATCTGATGATCTTAACCTTGTGATTAAATAGGTTTTCTATCCTTGTAATAAAAGCCTTAAGAATGCCAGGTGTCTCATCCTTAGTAGCTAAGAAGAATACCCAAGTAAATCTACTAAAATCATCAGTGACCACTAAGTAGGTCCAAATAGGTCCATGTGTAACATAAACAAGGGTTCAGTTATAGAATTCACCAATTTGGACTTACAAGATGCTCTATGTTGCTTTCCCATTTGACAAGCAACACATACTTCAGGATTCTCAAAAACCTTTGAAGGTAATCCTCTGACCAAGTTCCCTTTCACCAACTTGTTGATAGCCTTGTAGTTCAAATGTCCAAGCCTTCTGTGCCATAGTTTGGATTCATCAATAGTGGCTTTGGCAAACAGACAAGTTAAATCTCTTTTGGGAATAATGTTCTTTATGTCCACACTGTATATGTTGTCATTTCTAGGGACTTTAAGAAGTACTAATTTATCATCAGGTATCTTATAGTCGGGAGATAAGACAAGACATTCAGTGTCTGTAAAAAGAACAAAATTCTTTTTGTCACACATTTGTGAGACACTAAAAAGATTGAACTTTAAACCATTCACCAAATACACTTTCTCAAAATCCAATTTTCCAGTTCTGATCATGCCTTTTCCAACAATTTTACCTCCTTTAGGATCATTCCCAAAGGCAACATATCCACCATCCAAAGCTTTAAAGTTCTCCAAATTGCTTTGGTCTTCAGTCATGTGTGAAGAGCATCTACTATCAAAAATGCATTTATCCTTAAGCTCCTTTTGTAGATTGCCCTGCACAAAAAGTAAGAGAATTAGTTTCTCTTTGGGACCCAAGCCATTACTGACTTGGATCTGCCTTGTGCATCAAAGTAGTCAAATTTCTTCAACTGCATTGGTGCACTGCTGTGTCTGAGAACATGATCTATAACTTTAACCTTAGGTTTCCAGACCCAGCAAGCTGAGGCCTTAACAGCATAAAAATGATTGCCCACAACAGTATCAGTAACAACTTTAGGCAAAATAGCAGAGTCTGCCTTAACAGCAGAGTTTGCCTTAACAGCAGAATCAACTATGTCCTTCTTTATGGGCCCTGTTGGTGCAATAGGAGAGATAACTCTAGAAGTACCATCTCTCATCAAAACTTCCTTGGGAACCACGTTTCTTTTGGGGTGAGGGTGAGTCTTTCTAGCAAAGTTTCTATGGTTCACCCTTGTGTACTGGTTCCTAACTGGTTTTTGATAGTAGTAACACTCATCTTGCAGATGTTCAAAACTACCACAACTATAACATGCCTTTTTAAGTAATTGAAAATCAGTACCTAATTTTTGTGAAACTAGGTTGTTCCAATTTCTCTGGTTTCCTCTAGGCAAATTATTAGTTCTCTTAGGATATACTCTAGGTGTGTTGTCAAACTCAGCCATCTTCCTAGAGATACCTTTACCTAGCTTAGGCTTAACAAACTCAACCTTTTTAGCTCTAGGTACTTTTGATTCAACAACAGCAGGAATTTCTTCCTTTTTGTTCTTAGGGGTTGAATCAGATTCTACAACCTCATCATCACTGTCAGACTCCCAATCTTCAATCAGGGGTGCTTGTTCATACTTCTTTACCTCAACCTTAGGTGACTCTATGTTAGTTTCACTAGTTTCACCTACAGGTTTAGCCCCAGACTCAGATATGAAAGTTAATGTCCTAGTAGGAGGGGCATTAGCACTAAGTTTCATAGGGTGAGCAACAGCATTATATCCTAGACCACTTCCTGAGTCTACAAAGTGTCTTCCTATTGGTTTACTGAGAATATCAGTGGCAAATTGTTGTTTTTCCACCCTAACAACATGTTTTTCAGTCTCACTTTTAGCTAAATCTCTAGCCTGTTCAGCCTCTTCTACTTTTTCCATAAGAACCTTAATCTCATCATCTTTCTTGATAAGCTCATTTTTCAGGATAGTGATCTGATCAAGATATTCAATTTCAGCCTTTTTATAAAATTCTAGCTTCTCTTCTAAGTTCTTTAAACCATATGCATAACTAAGATTGTCTAACTTAAGTGTTTCATTTTCCATCTTAAGATTTCCATTGCTAGACTTAAGTTCATCAATTTTATCAGAACATGATTTAAATGAGCAAGATGATTCATTGGATACCTCAGAGTCTGATCCAGAAGAAGAATAGGCCATGAGAGCAAAATGTTGTACTTGAGGTTCCTCTTCAGCTATCAATGCACAATTTGGACCATCTTCAGCATGATCACTCCAGTCATAATCTCCTAACCCATCACATGATACCATAGCAGTAGTAGGATTTGGCTCTTCATCAGCAGACTTCTTGAAATTCTCATTGCTTCTTTTTGGTGCTTTGCATTCTCTTGCAAAGTGTCCCTTCTTTCTACAGTTAAAACATTCAGCCTTTGATTTGTCAAATCCCACATTCTTGTTCCTTCTGAACTTCATCTCTTTACCAGTCCGTTTAAGAAACCTTCTTGCCCTCATTGTTAACATTGCAAACTGCCATTGCATATCAATCTCTTCAACATCATCAGGATCAAGTTCATCCAGATCTTGAGGCATGACTGAAGTACTTGTAGTAAGTTCAGCCAAATAAGCACAAATTGCAACATCACTGATGGTGTTGGTGTTAGCAGAGTCAGCAGCAGAGACATGTGAACCAACAGCAGGAACAAAAGTACTACCAGCAGAGTGCTGTTCTTGATGACTACCAGAATTCTTGTTGCTTGAGGAAACAAAAGCAAGATTATTTGTGGTAGAAGATGAGCTTGACAATCCTTTAACTTCTGATTCATACACCTTCAAGTTGTTATACAGATCATCCAAGGTCATAGTATCAAAATCTTCCTTGTGCCTCCAAACCACTGTATGAGTGTTTCATTCAGGAGATAGACTTCTCAGAAACTTAAGATTAATATCTTCTTGAGATGGCTCAATCTTCAAAAGAGCCATCTGACTGGATAGCTTATGAAGTCGATCATAAGTTCCCTCAATGTTCTCAGAACTTAAAGCAGTGAAAGTTTCAAACTGATGCTTCAGTAGATTCTTTCTTGATTTCTTGGTAGCTTCATTCGCACCAAATCGAAGTTCGATTGCATCCCATAACTCCTTAGCAGACTCAATATGATTAAAACTCAATTGATAATCATTAGGTATTCCCATCATGAGAATACTGTGAGCCTTGACCTCCAATCTTCTCTGTGCTTTCTCCTCACTTGTCTTGAGAGTCAAGACTGATCCAGTAGCAGTCTTGGTTTGCACACTGTCGCCATGTAGAACAACTTCCCAAAGTGAGTAATCAACCATTCTCATGTATTGTTGAATCCTCATCTTCCAGATCTCATACTCTCCAGTCTTGAGCATGGGGACCCTTGATGCAGTAACCATATGTGTAGAATCGGATTCCATTGCTTACTTGTTGAATAACAGATCTTGTAATAAGTAATTCTTCTTGGTACCAGTTTCTAGATCACAAGCTCTGATACCACTTGTTGATCCCAGTTGAGCTTCACGATCTTATTAATTACTTTAGATATAAACCTAAAGCAATCGGTATAGAAACTGATCTTGAGTTGTATATCAAATATTATGCGGAAACTAATACTTGATCTTAAGAAGAATAAACACAAACAAATTATCAAACAACACTTCAATTATATTAATAACGATTGCTCAATAGCAATAGGGTTACAGAAACCTTGAAGTGTAAACAATAATACGTATGCTAAGATAATCGATATCTAACCCTAACCCTAGAACCTCCTTTTATAGCGTAAGGAGTCCTAGTCGGTTTACAAGACTTCCTATACAAGAAAAATATTCATACGTATCTTTTCTATAATTATCCTTAACATACTATACATATCTAATAAGCAGCAGAGTAAATCTTCTAGCAGCAGAGTCTTCGTGAGTTAGCAGTAGAATTACACTATGCCTATTATCCCAAACCAGCAGAGTCATAAACAGCAGAGTCATTGTACTAATCAGCAGAGTTACATAACTATTCAGCAGAGTTATATAACGATCAGCAGCATCTTTTGACCCAACAGTTAATTCAGAAATTTCTGTGTTTAAGGATTTTATTTTCATGTTTAAATTAACATCAAGTGTGTCAAATTTGATTTGCAAATGTTCTTCTCTTAAAATAGAATCTCTTAAACCAATTTCAAGTTCTGACTGTCGTTTGTTATTAAAATCAAAAGCTCGTGCATTCACCTTATAACTCTCAAGCTCAGCGGTCAATTTCACATTCGCGGCTTTAACATCGCGATTGATCTTTTTGACCTTGTCAATCTCAATTTGACAATTATGAAGTAATGATTCAAAGAAAGCACGGGTTTCCTCATCATTAGCATCATTTTGTGCAACTTGAACTTCATTAGGATCCATATATGAAGTTTCACAGTTAACATTGCTATTAACTTGCTCCCCCACATATGTATCATAATTAGGTTCGAGAGGCACAGAATGTGGCTTTTCATGAGCAAACGGATTTTGTACCTCATGGAGTGGTTCTGTGGCATAAGATGGATGAGTTTCAGAATCACTGCATGATGTTGTTTCTTGCTGATTAGACATAATGTTGTGAATTTCAGATGTAGGTTCCTGAATCGTAGTCGTAAAACAATAATTCTCATTTTGATTAACCCCATACTGAGTCACAATCTGATCTGTTTGGTTTCCAGCATACTGCCCGGCAGATTGCATCTGATTCCCCATCTGTATACCCATAGCATTTCATTGCTGATTCTCAATAACATCAACCATTTGACCTTCTTGTCCCAAAGATAACTGCGTATTGTCAGTGTACGATGAAATCTATTGGTTGTTGTTATGTGGTTTGATGTTTAATGCCTTGGATAACAAAGCAAAACCATTTGCCAAAGCAGTTGTGATATCGTCTTGGTGAGTTGCCATTAATAATGACTGGTATGATAAAGTTGATGCAGGATCGTTTCAACGAAATAGGAGTTGAGGTTGTTGAAGGTTAAACTCAGTTGTGGTTGTGAAGTCTTGGTCCTTTGCTGAAGATTGATCGAAGGATTTCTTAATGGAGATTTCTGGTTTCCCTCCAAAATTTGAATTTGAAAAATTTCTTTACCAAAATTTGAAATTCTCCAAAAAATGCAATTCTAATGTTGTTAGAAAAATTTGAGTTTCGAAAATTTTTATGCCAAATTGTACCGAAAAAATTTGAATTTTGGCCTAAAAATTTGAATTTTGGGCCAAAATTTTCACTGTTATATCAAAATTTGAATTTCACGTAAAAATTGAGCGTTTAGTCTCGTGTAAAAATTAAATTTTACTCGGATTTTCCCGCCAAAAATCAGAATTGTGATAAGGGACTAAACTTGTCAATTGCGAAAAGTTCAAATCTGATGACAATTGCGAAAAGTCGGGCAATTGCGAAAAGTCTTCCAATTGCTAAAATTCTTCCAATTGTGAAAAGTCTTACAATTGCGTAAAGTCTTACAATTGCGAAAAGTCTTACAATTGCGAAATGTCTGGCAATTGCGAAAAGTCTGTCAATTGCGAAAAGCCTGTGAATTACGAAAAGGCTGTGAATTGCGAAAAGGCTGGGCAATTGCGAAAGATTGCTGCAATTGCGAAAACCAATTTTGAAAGCCACCAATTTTGAAAGCCTACCAACTCTTAACTTTTTGGACCTTAGCCACTGACTTTATCCACTGTAATATCTTACCAACTTTCACCAACTCTTATCAGTCATTCTTTTACAAGAATAACACGCAAGAAACAATAATCAAGATCCAAGAACAAAACTTACACAATCTTCAATAATTGTTGTCGATCTAAATACTTAGAACAACAACAAATTCCAACCTTTAAATGTAAGATTCGACTAGAAAACTATGAAATCTTCACAAAATCAACTCATATAATGAACAAAAAACACAACCTTGAACTTTTAATCTTTGCGAACGATTCAAGAAAAAACCCAAATGCCACGTTTTTATGAAAGCAAAAAAAACGCGACTGATGGTTTCTTGTTAGCACAAACCGAACACAAGCTAACTCCTACCTTCTTGTATGATGCTCTGATACCACTTATTGTGGATGAAAATCACTACTTTATCACACCACAAACAATAGATCGAATGGCAACTAAAGATAGAAGAAAGATAGATGGATGAAAATACGAGAAGAGATACGAAAGATAGAGGAAGAAATCTGGACAGTAGGGAAGGAGATGAAGCTGTGAATGTATTAGATTATAAGAGAAAGAAAGGAGAGAATACAAAGCACACACTCCCACCTTATCCTCACTACTGCATACTTACTAAAGTGGTGGGAGTGTGTGTTATATAATTACTAAGAGTTGCCTTAAAGGCTTTAAGATGGACTATGGTTGGGCTTTGGTTGGGCTTGACAATACATGGACTATTATAACTTAACTTAGAACATATTAGCTTAGACCTCAACCAAAAGCCCACTATCTATTCTATACATTTCATACGACTCACTAAAGTTGTTGATACGGAATGACCATCACTTTAAGTTAAATGCTAACACACACACTAGAACATTATATCTATACTCTCGTTAGTTTTAACTAAACTATGTAATTTTTGTATCTAGGATAAATCATGCCTCCCGCAACCTTCTACGATCACAAGGATACCCTTAGAAATCTCCCAAAACACCATAAGACTAAGGGACTTACAATTGACCAAGTGAAAATCTTTAAGGCCTTAGAGAAGAGATATGTCCACGAGGGTAGAACCATAGACCCTTCCTTTCTAGAAGGAACAAACATTCGCCAACAACTAGCTGCCATTCAATTTGATTGCCTCTTGGACATTGACGAACCAATATGTCCTAGATTTATATTAGAGTTTTATGCTAGTGTTGTCCTTAGCTCAAATGATTATGGTCTCATCTCCATTCATTTCAACGTCAATCAATCCCAATTCAACATTCCCTTAAACCAATTTACGAAATTCCTTGGAATTTCGGGTCAAGGTACTTGCCTTTACTCAGACAAATGGTCTTTGTCTATAACAACCTGAAAATACGAAATGTCATTTGACGTTGATACAAATATAACATAAAAATTTAAACCATATGTTGTGGAAGTAAAACTACAAGTACGAATTTCCTAACCTAAGTAAAATAAAAATCGGTGCACCTCTTAAATCCTAGGCTATCACACGTTTTCTTGTATATCATTTGAACCGAATTTTTGGTCTCTCCTCCCTTTACACGTTTTATTTGACAACAAGGAGATAAAACCAAAATAAAACTTGACAAGATTAAAGACTTGGTGGTTCCTACTTTGTAGTAAAATATACGGCACACTTTTCCCCTATATTTCCCCCATTAGTTGATTTCCTCCAACCATATATCATCTCTCATCTCACACACCAAAACCCTAAGTCTCTTCGGCAGTCTCTTTGCTCTCAAAATCTAAGTGGTACGAAGGTGTAACAGGTGGAAATCGGCTCGGAATGGTGATCTTGGATGTGTTAAATTTGAAGAAGGGTATTGTTGGGTTTGAAAAGGTCTCTAGTCATGTGTGGTTTTGTTCTCTTTGGTCTTGTGTTATTCAGCCTCAAAGGTACCATATATCGTTTCTGTTTTGAAATCTTTTCGACATATATAGGTATCATATGTAGATCAGAAATGAAAACATGCTAAAGAATCATAAAATGTACGTTAATTTGCATGAGGATGTTTTGTTAAATATGGGAATGAACAACATATATATATATATATATATATATATATATATATATATATATATATATATAGGGGAGAGTTAATGTGAGAACTTTTTTAAAGTTGTTAAAATGAGAACTAGTCTAAACAACCACTAAAAACATTTATAAATAACCATTTTAGCAATGATACACACAAAAATAAAATATTAATACAAATTAATATTTTCGCAAGTAATAACCAACTGATACATGAGTTTGGATTACTGATACATAATTATAAATTTTGTACCGACATATCAAAATCTCAAAAAGCTGACATTTTATAAATAAATTGATACACCTAATACGTATAAACCACTAAATAAACTAATACACATACGAAAACCTGATACACATTACTCGTCGAATCAAAGTGTATCACCTAAATTTTGTCTGTTTTAAAAAGAAAATCATCGAAACTTTAACAATTTTAGTTATAATGAATTAAATTTTTATTTTTGTTTTAATGAGAGTGTCATTTTTCAGACTTTAGTTGGTTCTCATTTTTACAACTTTAAGAAAGTTCTCATTTGATCTAGATTCTAAATATATATATATATATATATATATATATATTATATATATATATATATATATATATATATAGGATCCGGTTCCATTGAGAAGGTTTTTATTTTGAGAAGATTGAGAAATCTTCGTTTGAACAAACTGATTCATGTTTTTGATTTGATTCACAAGTAAAACATCATTTTATGGTGAATCGAATCTAGAAATTACAAATTTGATTCACAAATCATTGTTAAAATCGAGTTATGATGATGATTCATTAAATTTGTACAGATGATTCAGTATTCTACATATATCGCAAAATCGAGAGATTTTTAACATTGATTCAAATTTTTTTTACACATTTTGAATTTTAATCACATTAAAATGAGTTTTACGCTTGAAAAACATGAATCAAAGTTAAAAATCTATCGTTTTTGAAAACCTTCTCAATCTTCTCAAAATAAAAACCTTCTCAATCGATCCAGATTCTATATATATATATATATATATATATATATATATATATATATATATATATATATATATATATATATATATATATATATATATATATATTATATACACTACATGAAACCATGAATATATAAGTGCCTATGATCTGTTTTGTGTCAACAGTTTGGGGTCGTGTATAACCTGTTTGTATCCTATCTCGCGAGCTATTTTGAGGTCGTGTTTAGCAGCCCTTAGTCGATCTAACGTCATCATATTACAAACCCTAAGAACACATTAAAATGATTGTATATGAGGTGTATAATATGTAGACTTAACCTGTTGTAGAAAGTGTAAAATGAACTATATATAAGCTACATAAAATCATAAATTTATGAAACGCATGAGTCGAATATTGGTTATGTTTTGGATCCTTCGTATCTGCTTGTATATACGTCTCTATGTTGGCTTCTCGACACCCATTTTAATCTCTAAGATACGTACTAGAACCTGGTAATAAAAACTAAACGAATAAACGTGGGGCTGTTTGGCATACGCATGGTGTGGTGTATGGTATTTTATGCGTCGACTCGTGTGTGTTGTGTACAATTCGAATATGGATATGGCCTAGTATTAAGGTTCGTTATGTCTCGTTTAAAACATATTTGCTGTGTAAGAATCTGGTCATATGCGTGTGGTGTGTGAGGATCTATATATGTCGAATCATGTGTATATTATGGGTTGTAAAAAGAGTTAACGAGAGGCTAAAGTCATGAGATTTTGAGTACGTTTGGAGCTAGTTTGTTCTCATCTATTTTGGTCTCGCTGGGTAGCAATACGAGAGGGAAAATGGGTGTGGTTTGTTTCTCGTTAAGAATTGATGGAATACCAAAGTATGTATGCATGCATGGCATTAATTTGTATTATGTGTGTGTATGTGTGTTTGAATCTGGAAAGAGTTAGGAAGTTAGGGGTTGTTGGCCTCATTATGTCATATGTAGTGTTGTTATATTGGCTACCAAGAAGTGTGTGTGCATGAGTATTTTGCGAGTCATATAGAATCTAAAAGTGTGTGTGTAAATTGTTTTAAAAGAATGTCTAGTGTGAGTATGTGACTGTTAATGATAGGTTGCAATGTATGTGTGTAAGTTGTAGTGTCTTGAAACATTGTACAAACGGAAGAGAAATAGAGTTGAAAGTGTCATGTCTCGGGCTGTATATTAAGTTGAGTAGTGTGGGCTTAGTTTGGTTCGAAAAGTGTACAAGAGTGTGAATGAGTTTGAGTGTGTTCGAGACTGGTGAATGGGTATGGGAGTGTGTTTGTCTCGGGCTTAAATTAAGTCAAAAATACGTCTAATATGGCTTATAAAGTCGGCTAAGTCCTAAATTGATCGTTATGAAGTTAATTTACAATATAAACCCTAAGCTTAAACATTTGACGTAAATAAACCTTAAACTTAGGTAAGTTACACATTTAACCCTGATTTTTGGAAAGTTACACGTTAAACCCTAATTTAGAATTATTTACATTTTAAACCTTAAACTATAATAATTTAGACAATTAATCCTAAACTTTGTTAAAATGACATATTAACCCCTAAACTTTGGTAAGTTACATTTTAAACCTTAAAATATGAAATTGTCACTATTAACCTTTAAGTTTAATTAATTGTCATTTGTAACCCTAATTTATCAAACTTGCCAATTCAGGAAACTTACTAAATACAGAAAATTACTAAATCTGGAAAGTTTCTAAAAAAATAGAAAGAAACTCCAAATGTGTAATCTGATCAAAATGAGCTTATAAGTAATACGTGATCATTAATTCGTGTAGATCTTGTAAAGAAGGAGTAGTTCCGATTTTTGTGTGCTTTCCTGTTTTGTTTGCTAGCTTTGCATAAGGTACAAATATTCTACCATTTCTCAGTAAGGGTTCTGATCACATGACTTTTCGATCCTTGAATTTGATTCGTTTGCTTTGCTATGATTCTGTTGATATGAGCCTTTGCTATGATTCCCTTGATATGATCTGTTTGGATATGATATGATTATGGATATGCTTTGATATGATATGTTTTGTTCAGTGCCCGAGCTAACTAGCCATGGAGGTACGATGGCCGTGTCATTGAGGCACCAATGGCATGACACTTTCTGTGGAGGTGTGATTGATTCATGGCATCCCCTTTTGATATGTATGATTATTTGCGCACTTTGGCAATTATGTATACATGTGTACAGTCTAGTACTTGCATATGTATTTTGTTATGCAGGGGGCGTATGGATGCATCCTAGGTATACGTTGGTGTGATTGGTGTGATTGGTGTGATTATGACTTAGTGATTGGTTTGTGCGTGCCGTGCACCCCTCTCACTTCTGGTACTTGAGAGGTCTCCCCTCCTTGTACATTATGATTTGTTGGATGATGTGATATATGTGGTCTATTCGAGTGTCTCGTTTAGACTGGCTCGTGGCTATCCTATGTGATTCTTTGGTCTATTCGAGTGTCTCATTTAGACGCGTTCGTTGGCCTTTCTTATTTGATTCTTTGATTCGTTATGATTATCTGATTCACATTATCTTATTTCTCCATTTCATTTGACTTATGATATCTATGCTTTGACTCATATGATTTATCTTCATTCACTTATGCTTATTACCTATCTGTTTTGTATATATATCTGTTCACTGGGCTTTTTAAGCTCAGCCGCGTTTCTTTTCCATGCGGCAGGAAATAAGCGGGATGCTGGGCAAGAGTAATGAAAGTAGGAGTAGAAGACCTACCTTGATTAGATTCCCCATTGTTTTGGATTATGATTAGACTTATGTTTTGAATATATCATTTCGTTTCATTTCATGTTTAGACTTTTTGGAAGTTTTTAAGTTTGGAAGTCTTGATGTTCTTGACTTTACATTATTTATGAAGTCTTCCGTTTGCGTTTATTTTTGTATGTTCTGATAGACACCATAATGTGGCATTTCGACCTTGGTCGGGTTGGGGTGTTACATTGTCAACCTTTGATTCTATTGTCGATCGTATGCCTCCATACGACACTCCTTTGACACCAAAAGAGCTTATCCGTGATCATCTCTTCCTCCCTAAAACTCCCACACTAGGACCACCCGACAAGCCAACGAGGTCGATCGAGACCCGTTTGGCATGGAGCTAAATGAACTTAGGCCACAATTTAAGAAATGGGAAGAAATTCTTTGGGCCAACATCTTGTGCACCATAGGGAATAGAGACTACATCAATGCTTGCCTATGCTACATGCTTTATTGCGTGTCAACTCATCAACCTTTCAAACTTGCCTACTATGTGGCCAAAAGGATGGCCGACATACCAGTGTTAGGAACCACTGCTATGCCATAAAGGATGCTTCCCACCCGTCTTTTTAGAGCGTTTGCACCTATCCCTCCAAATGCTAGAGGTTTTTTCCCCGACTACTGTAACACCCGGTAATTTTCCAAACTATTTATGCTAGCCAAATATTTATTTTTGCATCACCTTAATAGTTGAACTTTTTCTGAATTTATTTGAGCTTGAGAAATGTGAACCTTAGTCTTGTATTACGTCAGCACAACCTAGGAAACGCGAAACGAATCGAATTTGCCAAATAAATTGATTTTTGGAAAGTTATGCATATTTATACTCGTTTTTATCAGAAAAATTATTTCAGAAACAATGGCGCAAGTTTCATAATTTTTCGAGTCCCTCTCAGGGTATAAAAAGGCCAAAATTTACCCGCGCCCCCTCAATTTTGGTTTTGCCCAGGTTTAGTCCCTCTCAGGGTATAAAAGGGCCAAAATTTTATTTCTATTAATAAAAACACACACACTCACTCTTAAAACTCTCTCTCCCGTATGCTCTTCTTCTCCGACTATAACTCCGGCCACCACCACCTTTTCTGGCCAACTCCGCCGCCGGAAAAATTTTCCGGCGAACTCGAATATTTACACCAATCAATAGATCAGCTTGTGCTGATCATTTCTAGAAGGTTTCACGTCCGTCCGACCAATCTAGCACCGCCAAACGCCACCACCGCCGTCACTGTCCACCGCCTTTCTGCCGTAGCTTCCCCACCACCCTCTCTCTCTCTCAAAAGGTAACTCATGCGCTCTAACTCGCTTTATTTTTAGAATTTAATCGAAACCCTAGTTTCGTATAACTTTTATTTTTATTTAAACGTTGTAAAAACCTTTCGATCTAATATAAAATCGTGTGGATCTAAACTATTAACGCCGTAAAAACCATGACTCAGTCCAAGTCAGGTAACTCACTGAGTCAACTCGTGTTGACTCAGGGTAATTCGTATATATATTGGTATATATTTTATTTCTTTTATTATTTACGCAACACTTTTATTTCTTTTATTATTTTTCGTATCATTTCTAATTCATTTTGAAACTGTTGTAGCCGAGTTGTGACCGAGTTGGTCCTAGTGGGTGAAGCCGAGGAGCCATGAGCTCGTTGGACGCTTTAACCGTGACTCAATGAGTCACGGCAACTGGGATTTGATTTAGATTAGGTTTCCGACATTCTTTTTCTTATTTTTAATTTTATCAGTTTATTTATTTATTTATTTATTTATTTATTTCCGATTCGATTTGGTTGTTCAGTTCTTATTCATTTGATTTATTTTCGACCTGGTTGTATATTATTAATTTACTTTTCCTTTTGATTTGGTTGTAAGTAGTTATTTAGGTTGTGTTCGGAACTATTGATGTTTATTTGGTTGGATTTGATTGTTGGATTGTTAGTTAGTTTGATGATGTTGAAACTAAGCAGTATAGACAACATAAGTAGTATAGATTAGGGTTGTTTGTCTGTTTGTTTATGTTGCGAATTGTTGTAAATATTCTGGATTCAGATTTGTTTTTGGTTGTTGGCTGTGCCAACTGTGGTTGTGACCAAGAGCCTTTTGGCTCGTATTAAGGCTCGAGTCGTAACTCCGTTGAGTTACAGCAAGATCCTTGGTTATTATGTGAGATTTTGGATTAAGTTTAGAATTTGGTTATGTTGTATATTGTGTGATGAATTCGATTTGGTTCAAATTTGGATCTGTTGGTTTAGTATTGATTTAATTGATTAGAATTTGGTTCAAAGCCTTGTGGTTATATTGTTGTTGGTCCAAGAGCCTAATGGATCGAAACGACTTGAGCCGTGACTCAAAAGAGTCACGGCATAGTTTCACTAATATTGTCGTAATTGGAAATGGTATTTATGTTGTGTTGGTAACAAATAAAATCCCTTGGCTAAGTGATATATGGATTGGTTTGGACATATTTGGTTAGTATATTATTGGTTTTAATTGTGGCAGTGTGGTGTTGAATGTGTTATAGTTCGAGCCGTGACTCAACGAGTCACGGCATAACCCTTGTGTTCTTATGTTAGATCATGGCAATAAATTGGGTTGTGTTGTAATGTAACATTAAAATTTAACTTAAAACGGCATAGCTACAATAAAACTAGACATGTAAATATATATTAAAACTAGATTCAGTATGGCATAACCAATACATTCATATTATTATAATACGTTTGATATTGAATTCGAATTAGTTTGTGTTGTGGTAAAATTAGGGTCGTAAACGAACTGAAAATTCAGTGAACATTTCATGAACCGTTCGGTAAAAAGTTCGTTTATGTTCGTTTATTTATTAAATGAACGAACATTAACAATATTTTACATTCGTTTAGTTAAATGATCGAACATGAACAAAAGTCGCGTCCGTTCATTTATGTTCGTGAACGTCCGATTATGCGTTCATTTATTTATTTATGTTCGTATATCATATCATTTAATTATATAATTTTAAAATTGGGTTGTTTAAACAAAACAACACTTATAAAACAATATATTGTGCATAATTTAATAAAGTTTATATTTGTTTGTTTATGTTCATTCATGTTCGATCGTTTATGTTCTTTTAGTATCTTAATGAACGAACATGAACGAACATGAACGAACATGAACAACTCATTTTCTTAATAAACGAACATGAACAAGAAAATCCGTCCGTTTAAGCGTTCGTGTCCGTTTATTTGTTCGGTTAAAATTAAACGAACGAACATGAACAAAGCTCCGTTCGTGTTCGTCCGGTTCATTTACAGCCCTAGGTAAAATATTGTGTTATGTTAAATATTTTATTTGGTTTGGCTGACAGCCAAAAACCAAAGCCTTTGGCTCAATAGACTCGAGCCGTGACTCAATGAGTCACGGCAAATGTCTAATGGTCTATATACTTATAAAAAGGATTAAACACTAATAACTTGGACCCGAAAGCCCAATGTAAGCCCAACATGTGTGAGTTGAGTATTGGGCCGAAGCCCAATACCTTTGAGTCTTATATTTCTTTTATTGTTTTATTAATTTATTTATTATTTCTTTTTCGTTTTGCGATGTATTGTTTTGGTTAATTATTTTGTAAAACATAATCAATATAGACGATAAGTCATATAACTAATATATATATTCGAATAATATCGTTCGATTGATATTTTAAACTTATAAAATTTAGTAATACAACTTGTAATCAAAAGTCATAGCGACTTGGATATGTCTTATAACCGGGCGCGTCATGCCCAAATTTTGGTAACATCTTTTATAATTTAATCATTTACAAATACATTAATAATTTATAAACCTTGTCAATATTTATATAATTTCTAGTTGTTCTTTATTATTCTTTTCTTCCTTTTAATTCCTCTTTTCTCTTTTCGCTATTCTTTCTTCGTACCCGTTCGTGTTTGCCGAATTTTATTATTTTAACGTCTCGTATCCACACGAGTTTTAAACTTTATTTAAAATTGAAAGGCCATTGAAATAAAACAGTTTCATTTTCAAATACGAGTATTATTTTGGAAATCACTTTAAGGTTGTCGCTGAGACATATCATTCATATATTAGGTTGTGCTGAGGTTCACTTGCCATACTGTCCCACTTGATCAGATTGCGATATCTCATTTATCTGCTGCTAAGGTGTGATTCATAGCCCCACTTTAATACTTTTTAAATGTTTATAAATCCCGTGGGGGAGATACATGCTACATACTATTTTTCTGAGCACAATTGTTTATTGGTATGCTATTCCTGAATGATGCGATAAATGCTAAGTACCTTCCTTGCCAAAATCAAGTCCCTCGATCATGAACCATTAATCACCTGCGGGTGAGTGCAATTATAGTTTATAGGCCTATAGGATTTGACCATCCCGCCATGTTGACTAAGGCCGGTCAGCATGTGATGTACTATAATTGAGTTAACTAGGTATTTGGCAAAATACCTGGCTTTGGGGGCAAACTATTATGATTATGAAATTCCGCGGTTACTGTCGACTTACGCCAAAGTTACTGGTGCCGGTTAACGCTTTGTGTGTCATGAGCTTAGCAACTGAATGAAATATGTGACGCTTACCCGATATCTGCATTTGTTGCTTATATCTTTCAGACTTAAAATCTTGTGCTTAAATATTAATTACTAAACCTATGGATTACACTCAACCTTTGTGTTGACTTTTTAGCATGTTTATCTCAAGTAATTGATGTATGAAGGGTGCACGAGGAGTGGTTGAAGGTTGAGGATGGCTATCTTTGGGCTATGCTTCTTGCCCTTACTATCTTTTATTTAAAATATCTTTTAAACTGTGTCTTTATTTTCCGCTACAAACTACTTTCTATTCCGCTGCAAACTACCTTTATTTTTTCGCTGCTATTTGTGTTATGAGTCTTTTTGACTCTGAACATTAAACTTTGTAATCGAATGTTATGTTTTATTAAAAACGTCTCGTTATGAGATCATTTTCTTTGATTGTGACTGTCTTACCCCTCGAGTAGCACCCCAAGCTCAGTCCCGCTGACATATTTCGAGTTGGGGGTGTTACAACTACTCCCTCATTCCCCACACATTTGTACCCTTGAGTGATAAGAGAGTAGCCAAATTAAAAGGAAAACGTCCTCATCCACCAACCTCCTCATCATCATCATCATCATCTATGAGCAAGGATGACGGACTCCCAAACTCTAGGCTTCCACCTCTAGAATATATGAACCAACTTCCACCCATTGAACAACAAACTGAAGAGTTCAAGCAGACGAGAGGGATGTTCAAATGCATCAGGCGTTTCCTAAAGAAGATCAACAAGAAACTTGACAGGCAATGAGAGGTTAATAAGTGTTTGGTACAATTGGTTTTAAACAATGATGTGATGTATTTTTGAGATTGTAGGATATTAAGTTATCATTAAACCATTATGTGAACTAACGTGATCATGCAGGGCGATAACATTTTGATGTTATCATACTCTTAAGCCACTGTTTGGCATAACTTCTATTATTAGTAAGTTCATTATCCTCGGTTTGATCTATATGCTTACATGTGTTAATACCTATTTGTTTGTTATTGTTCAATCACAACTAATTAATTACACATGTTTTAGGAAAGTTTACGGGATTTGAACGGGTATCGGGCTTTCAAAAATGCCCACTGTCTACTTTTTTTGATGGGCGGATATGGCGGAACCAAAAATATGGTTCCGTTTGTCCAATTTTTTGGTGCCGCCAAAATTTACCCAACGGATCAGGCGAAACCAAAAACAGGGATCCGCTTGTGTAGTCGTTTGGTTTCGCGGATTTAAGTTATTTTTAGTACGTTTTTCCGAAGGAATATTCGTGAAAATATTTCCCCGGGTCGTTCTCCCAACGAAGGTTTGACGGCGTTTAAGTCGATTCGGTGTCGTGAAAATGTGAAGTGAATTAGTGAACGTGAAAGATTATTTTGGTATTGATTACACTAAAATATGGAAAATTAAAAGCAATCTACTTTTAACAAATTAAAGCACACAAAAAGAAATCAAATAACGCAAATCCCGGGCTAATCCCGAGATTTATAAAACTAATAGTGAAGAAATAAACCTAAAGATGCGAGGCTAAAAACCTAAAGGACTGAAAATGTAATTTATTTAAAACTAATTTTATAAAAGAAAATAAAGAACATGAAAGTTTTATAAAACCCGAGGGACTAAAATTGTAAAATCTGAAACTAGTTTAGACTTAATAAAAGACAGGGACTAAAACTGCCAAAAAAAACAAACTACTTAACACTAAAAGTACTTAGCCTCGATTTAAACTAAAGCAGAAACTACAGGGACCAAAAATGACAAAGACAGATATTTGCTTTATTTTCTAAATAAGCAGACAGTCCTTACTAGCTCTTTTCAAAAGCTTGTAATAACCTCTAAACTTAATCAATTTCAAAAATAAAAGCAGTTTTAGAAAGCTTATCAAACAGAGATTATTAAGATCTAAAAAGCCCTATCACAAAAACTTAATTGCTAAGTTAGATTTGGCCTAGATCAGTAGTGAAAAACCACTCAATAGCTGCTGCACTACTTTGGACATATCCGATCAGTTTTGTTTGGCTGAATTTGCAGCCCTAGAAAAAGCACTTAAATAAGCCGAAAACCTAAATCCCAGATGTAGAACCTTAAGACACCTACTTGAACTATGTGAATACCAAAAACGAAGTTCTAAGCTTATCTAGTTAAGCCAGAATTAAGCCTATGACAGCAGTCCAAATTCCTCTAAACATTGCACTATTTTTGACAGCAGAAATGGCGCAAAAAGTGGTCACAGATTACTCTAAATCTATCCAACTTTGCAGACTCTTATTAGTATCTTAGATGAACCTCAAAAATTTGCCGCAATGAAAATCTAAAAAAACTTAGCTTAATAACAAACAGCTCTAAAATAAAAACAACTTAAGATCTAGTGAAATTTTCTCTAAACTGATGCCTATATTAAACCACTAAAACTACTTTTTTTAAAACTAATCAAAAGTAATAAAACAAGAGCAGCTAATAAGTAAGAAGCAAATCAAAAAGAAAAATAGAACACTACTCACAAGGTGGTCCTGCTGCACATGTAGTAATCTCAGATCATCAAAACCAAACCTACCCAGGCTTAAGAAAGCCAACCTTATACCCAATATCCAGCTTACTTTATCATCAGCTTATCCCAGCTTTTCCAAATAGCTTAGACAGTTGACCTGTTGACTTTCAGTTTTGACTTTTTGACTTTGCTGAATAAAAGACAGAATTGACTAGATAACAACTTATAATAAGCTAGTGAGCTTATCTAAGCTTATATAACTCTGAAAAACAGCTTATTGAAGCTGTGGTTTTAAATTTTTTTTTTTTTTTTTTTTTATTAATTTTTTTTTATATATATTTTAAAAGAAATAACAAAAGTTGAGATTGAAAACAGAATCAAGCTAGAAATTATTTAAAACAAGCTACTAACGATTTCAATAATCCAAATTCAGAAGAACGAATACAATTTAAACAGGATAAAAAATAGGAGCTTAAAACAGAAATTTTATTAATAATTCAAAGTTTACAATAAGAAATTTAAAGACTACAATTAAAAACTAATTTTTGCAGCATAACATTACATTCCAAAAACTAACTTCATTACATGAGAATCGAGGTCCTATTTATAGCCGAAGGGAGAACCTTCTGGGTTGTCCACGCTGGCGATCCTCGTGTGTCCACAGCTATCTATCACCCTTAGATCACATCTTGCTCACCAAGCTTCATTTCCAGCCTTAGGATCAAACGTGTGAGGTGTTCGGTCCAATCACTCGCTGCCATGTGTCATTCTTCTTGTCAGACCCTTCTAGAGAACCAATCATTTGTCCCTTTTGCCCTTAATTGCGGTTAAATTCGTACGGTGAATATTAGGGTTTGGGTGAATAGTAATTCTGGGATTGGGTGAATTTTGGGGAGCGGTATTTGTGAGAGAGATAAGTGTGTGTTATTTTTATTTTATTTGACTTGTTTGACTGTGTTAGTTAAAAGGGGAGGATAGGGTTAACCGGGTATTTTGATGGGCTCGGGTATGGGCTGTAGAGGAGAGTGGGTTGGGTAGATGGTTTATAATTTTGGGCTGGATATAGTTTTAAGTGGAGGATGGGTTGGGTTTTAATCAAACCGGATTTGGGTGGTTTAAAAGAGTTAAGGGATTTAGTTGTAGGGACTAAATGTGTATTTTCTGGATTCTCAAGAGACCAATGCTGCCATTATTTAAAAGATAATCCAAGAGCTGAATTTGACAACTTCTGATAGATGGAGGACCTCGGTTGACTTTTTGACCATAATTTCTTCCCGGCATCGGCTAAAAATAATACTTCCATATCTCGTGCTCGTTTTTCCGGTTCTTTCTTGATTTTTGTCCTTTTCTTCGATATCCGTGCCTGCATATGTAAAAACACAAAAACACAATATATTTGGCATTTTGGTCGGGTTTTTGGTCTTTTTGGGTCCTGTTTTGGTCGAGAAATGGTATGTGTTTAAGCATATACGCTTGTGTAGTCATTTGGTTTCGCGGATTGATCCGTGCTAAAGTGTATATATAAATAATATCAGACGGATACACGTGAATAAAGACAAATCAACCCTTTAGGAAAAAGGCTAACTTGCAAAAACTCACGTTGTGATATGTGTGATACCAGGTAAGTGATTACCCGGGTCGTGTCCCAACGAGGTGTGAATGGACAACCGTTTGAGGTTTGGAATTAGAGTGACTGATGATTGGGATATGGAATTTTGCTTTTTTAATTCTAATCTAATTAAATAATGAGAAACAAATTCTCACTAGAAAATTAAGATTAACCCAATTTATATATAAAAAAAAAACTCAAAACAGAAATTCTAAAAAACGGGATTAAAAAGTGAAATCTATAAAATTTAATCTTACAAGTACCAAATTATTTTTCCTAAGTTAAAAATAACAAAATAAAATTTTAGAAAAAAGATTTATGTTTTTCTGACTTTTATATTTTTTACTATGAATTTAAAACAGTTTTAAAAAGAAAAAATAGATAATAAATACTAAAACTATTCCAAAAATTATGAAACTTTTTCTAAAATTACTTTAAGTATAAACAGTCCTAGGAAAATTAGAAACAAGGACCCAGCTTATTGTAATAAGCTGTAAATAAGCTAAATGGTTCGAATAAGCTAAAACTAAAACAAGGTTAAATAATAAATATTGCAAATACTAACTGAAAAAGTCCCAAGGGCAGAGTGGTAAGTGTGTTGTGTGTTGAGTCCAGAGACCAGGGTTCGAATCCCACTCCTGACCTTTTTGCTTTTATTTTATTTTTTTGATTTTTCTTATTGAAACTGATTAAGCACAATGAGATAAGCAAATTTTATAACTAACACTTTTTATGAAAATCACAAATAAGCCCAGAAAAAGCTCAAGATTGCTGATTAGTGGGCTTAAAAAGAATAAGCCCAAGGTTTTCAATGAAAAGAATGATAAGCTATTAAATAAGCTAAAGGAAACTTGAAACAAGCTAATCAACCAATAATAAGCTAGAATGAACACTGAATAAGCACAAGAACTCAGAAATAAGCACTAATTAATCACAAATAAGCCAAAAAGTGAACTGATGCACAGGGCAACTATTTGATTTCTAGGCAATTTTGGACTTATTTTTAAGCACTTAAATGATTACCAAACTCCACAAAAACTGATTCCACTCAAAATTCAACTATTGAGGATCACACAAAACCAAAAATCAGGCCAATGGAAGCTTATTTGTTGCTTAAGAATAAGCTGAGAAAGTGGCTTATTAAAAGCAAGTATACACTGAGCAATCAGTGTATGCTTGTGAGAATAGGGGACTTTTGAGCTTATTTTTGAGCTCAATTAAGCTAAGCTATGGGCTGGAAATGGAAATAAGCAGAGATTACCTTGCAAACTACTAAGAAACCAAAAATCAAAGCTTGGATTAACTACAATAAGCACTTAATGGTGGCATGAAAATTGTTGCAGACTGCACTATGGATACTTATTTGTGCAGACAAGATTTTTAAGTCAAAAACCTTACAAATCCAAACCAAACTTATCCAACTATTGAGTATCCACTAAATGAATCCAAAGGACCTCAGAAAATCCAAAAATAAAGGTCAAATGAGCTTATTGCTCAAATTGGCTTATTTGATCAGTTGAGGTTCTAATATTGCCACAGATGGCTCAAAATCACAAATCCAATCAAGATAGCTTAAAAGCTCTTAAAAACAGCTTATCTGAACTATTTTAAGCAAGATCAAAGTTGGGCAAATGGTCAATGAACAGGAACAACCCATTTTGACCCATTTTGAGTATTTAACCCAAACAGTCCTTAATATTACTGATTTTAAGATTATCACTAGGATTGACCAAAATAGCTTATGATTCTGACTATTTAGTGAATAACTAACTTAACTAAGATGAAATAAGCAGATTTCAAATAAAGATAAGCACTAAATAAGCTAAGAACTTAATTTGACTTAGTTGACTGATTTTAGCTATTTAATGGAAAATGAGATTTAGGCTTAAACTAATTATCAAATTAGGCTACTATTACTCCAAGTAACACAGATAAGCAAGGAAATTGACAATAAGCACAGAGATAAGCTATGGAACAGTAAACTAGGAAATGATGCAAAAACTTGAAAATAGCTTACAACTGATTTGGCCTATAGAACAATAGAACTAGATCAGAAACACATCTAGCTTGTCAAAAACAAGCTATAAAACCAAATAAACTCTTCCATGAGCAGCTTATCATCCAGAACTGCTTATCTTGAGCTTCTTTGACTTTCTTTGACTTTTCTTGATATCTTGGAATGAGACTGAGCTAAACTAAAATAAACTTATCAAAAGCTATAGTAAGCTTATGTAAGCTTATAGAAACAGCTAAGAAGCTATTTCAATAATTACTTAACTTAATTCGATTAACAGTACACCATGGAAATTTGAGAACATGAAATTTTCATTAACTAGTGGAATTGATGCAAGGATTAATGATAAACAGACTTGAAATAACTTGTAAAGATAACTGAAACTTAAAATTGATAAGCTTAAATAATTAAAAATACAATACGATTAAACATTAAAAACTACTTGCCAATTAAGGCTACATTATGGTTCTATTTATACTACAATATTAGGGTTTCCTTTGTCTTCCATCTCTGAGCAAATCCCAACCTTCCAATTGTCTTTTTATGATCTCAGCCGTCCAAACGGATTTTGGCGCCAAAAATGAGATAGTGGAAAAATCCACTATCTCTGATAACATGAAATGGGGAAGAAGCAATAAATGCCCCTTGGCTTGTTAGGTGGAGTGGGATAGGAGAAAGGGTGAGGTGATGGGTGGTATTGCAGGGATAAGGTGGGCGATGGTGGTATAGTTTTGGCGGGGTGGTATTGAAGAAGAAGGTTTGACCGAAGTCAAACCTTTTGGGTTAACTCAGGGAAAGGAAAAGGCCGGGTCATGTATTTGGGCTTGGGAAATTATTTTGATTGGGCTGGGTTTAGTGATGGATTGGGTTGGATTTAGTGGTTTAATTTAGCAGCTAGATTAGGATTAACTTTGGATTTGGATTTAATTTCAAGGACTAAAGTTGTACAATTCTGAAAATCCAAGGACTTAAGCTGCAAAAAATCAAAACTATTTCCAGGGACCATTTGTGTCATTTTGGTATTTTGGGGGTTGACTTTGACTTTTTCTTTGACTTTTGTCTTCATTTGATCAAATGCACAATTGTTGTCGAGTCGATCCAAAAATGCTCGTTTTTGTTCCGTTTTCAATCCTTCAGTACCTGAAACACATAAAACACAAACCAAGGATATCTGCAATATATACTGGGTGTTTTAGGTTATTTTTGTGTCTTTTATGGGTATAAAATGATGAGTATTTACACACTCATCACGGATCAACAGTCATATTTTTATATTTTCGATTAATCCCGCACTCTAGTTCACTCACTCTTGTTATTAGGATGATTTTACTGATAATAACTCATATTAGGATCATCTTAGATCACTTAGAACAATAGGAAACTCATTTCCCACCAAAACTTGAAAATTTAAAAATTCACTCAAGTTACCTTTCTCTAACAAGCAAGGATCCCTCAAAATGGTTCCTTGCAATCTGTGGATCAATCACATCATTAGATTTCTCACTCACTGCTATGCATTAACTGAATATCTTCTTCATCTCACTCAACTCTATCTCATTGGATTGACTTTGATGATATGACTAGCTTTTTTTCTTCTTCCAAATCATTAGGAACCAGCATCTTTGTATGGTTTAACATCAAATCCAAACACACTCTTCCATGAACATTGGATTCTATAAATTAGAAGCTTTTAGATGATCATTTCTCACATCTTCACCATCACTTCTAGTAGCATTTTTTGCATATCTCAACCTTTCTCTCCACAATGCCTAAGTCAAACAACTCCTCAACATCCAGACCACACAGAAGAACAGCCAGAATGAGTGTTAGACCATGTTGTTTTGTTAATATCAACTCCTCATCCTCAGAATCATCACCTATAAACATATCATCTCCAATTGATAATGAGAACTTCCTTACCTTGTCAACTCCAACACCACCACATATCATCATCACCACTCCACCTCCTACCAAAACACCAGTGGCCACCACACCACCTCCCGCACCATCTCAGATAACAAGATCACCATCTCCTCCTCATTCACCTAAACTTCAACCGATAGAGTTATTTGCCACACCACCAACCTCTCCTTACCCCTACTTAGAAACCTTGGAAGACCTTCCACCTAGGTCCACCAATCCACCACCAATGCCTTTTGAGGTAGAACCTCCACAACAAGAACCACTTCTCTTCCACCCCATCTATAGGGACATCCATGGTCCTCTCTACCGTGAACAAGCTCCACCACAACAACCTCAACCTCAACCTTTCTCACCAACTTCCACCCTTCAAGCCATTGATGAGTCAATGTGGATTAACCAACCACAAACTCAAGGCGAAATAAATGAGGAACTTGATCGCCTCTACGCCTTTTCAAACATGGTTGATTCCCACCTCAATGAAGCAATGGATCTACAATCCACATTGCTTGCCTCCATCATGTCTCCACTAAAACCAAACCAACAATCAACTCATGCTCCACCACCTCCACCACCACCACCACCAACAAACAAGCCAAACCTTCCACCCAACTTCCCTCGCCATGGTTGCCCCATGTGTGAGCGAACCGCCCATCTCACTCAATGAACCAAAATTTTGGTTCATGAGTTACAAAATGAGATGAGGTTCATCTTGAACCATATCCTTGAGCGCCTCAACGCTATTTCGCACCTATCTCAATAGATGCTCAAACTAGGAGCCTTTCATCTTAGGATTTTTTTTTCTTTTCTAGGATTTTTATTTTAGGGCTCTTTCTTTTTATTTCCGTTGTAGCATCTCAATTTGTGACTTTTGTCACAAATAATTTTCCAATGAAAGATGTTTGTTAATGTTTGATTGTAATCACTTATTGTGCCTTATATGGTTGGTTTCAACTACTATACTTGGTTTGAACTATTGTGCTTGGTTTGAACTATTATACTTGGGTTGACCTATTATACTTGGTTGAATGGGTTGAACTATTATTCTTGGTAGAACCTTTGTAGATCTCATTGCTCATATTACTTGGTTAGTTTATCTACAACTAACCTTTGTTTTGTAGCATTCCTCATCCTTGCATCATATACGTTGGTACCCTAGCAACGGGAAGTATTGATCAAGGGGGAGCTAATCATGCACTAACCTTTGTTTATGTAGCTTTCTTAGTTCATGCATCATATACTTGGCATTCCAACTAGGGGGAGTATTGTCCAAGGGGGAACTAATAAAGCACTCAAAATCCATGCATCATCATACTTGGCACTCCAATTTGGGGGAGTAATAACCAAGGGCCTTGCACTACATTCCGCTATGCATTTCCTCTTTTTGTTTCGACAAAAAGGGGGAGATTATATTAAACTCATACATCATACATTTCATACAATTTAAAATGGAAAAATTGATTTTAAATTTGCATAAAACTAGTTTAATCTATATTTTTAAAAGACCGTCACTCTATTTATTTCATTGCTTAAAAATAACTTTATGTTTTGTCATCAACAAAAAGGGGGAGATTGTTAATACAAATATCGTCTAAAAAACGTTATTTATATTTTACGATCTTTGCTATATTTTGTTAATGACAATTATAAACTTTATCTTTAGCAAAGCATAAATATAAGTTAAGTCTTTTACATATATAGTTACAAGCTTTTAAAACTCATAACATGCTACATACATGATCACTAGTACATACATGTTACATTCATAAGTTACATACATTTACATTTACATATTACATTCATTTATATTTTAATCCTAAATTTAGAAAATGTACAATGACATCATGGCATGCATCACCTTGATATCTTTAGAAGATCTTGAAGATCATGTGAATATCTTGGTTAGATCTCTACACATAGAAAAGATATGGAAATATCTTGGTTAGATATGGAGAAAATTTTGGAGATTTGCTGTCAGGAACCCGCGGATCCAAAATGCATAACGGACGGATCCCTAAAATTGGATCCGTCCCATCCATGGTTTGCCAAGGCAGTTACCTATAAATAGCAAGCCACACATTCATGTTTTCTCATCACTCTTAAGCATAAACAACATCATTCATTCTTTCATTCATTACTAACCCATTCATATTACATATTTCATTCTTAGTGATCTTTCTTTTGTAGCAAAGAGATCAAAGCATCACAAGCTTCAACAAAGCGTTGCAAGACTTGTTAGATTAGTCATAGTGTGAATTTGTTGTTTTTCACACATCATAGTTGTACCAAACTATCATATACATCTGTTGTGATCGGTTAGTATTTTAGTCCTCAAAATACATAGAGTATCGGAGTGGTTGTGCCCTTGTAAAAGAACTCGGTATTTAGCTTTGTACCGGAAAAAGTGTAAGCGACGTTTGTAAAGGTTTTCTCCGCCGAGAAGGGAGCTTGTTTCTTAGTGAAGAAAAACTCTCGAGTTAGAGGCTCGAGGAGTGGAGTAGGGCAAGGAAGAGAGTCCTTGTAGACCGAACCACTATAAACATCTGTGTTGTGGTTTGATTGTTTCTTTCTTTACTTACATTGTTTATATTGTTTATTACTTGATTAGTTGAAATCACGTTAAGTATTTAAAGCAAAAAGAATTTTTAAAACGGTAAAACTATTCAACCCCCATTCTAGTTTTCAACAAATATCATAAAGGCGATGTTTACATGGTACACAGTGTCTTATCCGCACAGATCAAAAGAGTCCTATGTTCATGTTTCGCCAGGAGGTTCTCATACTAAGGCAAAGGTTTGAACGGGGTTAGCAAAGAGTTTCGATATTGGTGTCCTTACCATGTAGGAAAAATTTGTTGACGTAAACATCCAAAAAGGCTCTTGAGGGACAAGCCCTTGGTGTGAAAGCATCAGGGAAAAATGTGTCATCAGGTATGCACGAACACTTGAAGACGATGGTCTATAAATCAAAAGGTCTATGGGTAGAACCAGGTGTCAATGATCTGGAACGCTCGAAGATCATAATTAGATGAAGTTCTTAAGTCCAAGTGCTTAAATCTTCCAGGCGGGACTAGGATATATACAATGACCCAAAATTGTTGCCAAGTGGACACTACATCGAGAGATGTTTATCTTGCTACAAGTGAACGCCAAAGGTCCTATGGTCCGGTGCAACTTCCTGATATCCAAATGTAAAAGTGTATTCATGCTTCAATGTGACTAAATTATCTAGTGTAGGATCGAGATATGTTGATTATTGTGGGATTCGGGTGGTCTTGGATTATGGAAGATCAAATCCATAGTAAGAGTTTTAGAGAGAGAGAGTAGTGAGAGAGTGGGAACTTGGAGAGAAACCTGAATATTAGATTGAATGTGAAAATGTGACAAGAGTTCCAACCCTTCCCAATGTGGGAAGGGGTTTATATAGTTCTAACATATGGTGCCCCTAGTAGGCTGTAGAGTGAGCTGACAGTGGGTAAAGACCCGACCCACTCCACAAATATATATATAACTAAGCTAATAAAACTAATAATACTAATAATAATAATAAACCTACGAGCTACATGAATGCTAAATATATACTCGGGGTGACCGAGTCTTCATATGAATATTTATATTCCTAACAATCTCCCCCTAAGGGAGGTCACCCCGGAAATAATATTTCGAATTCTAGCATTCTATTCTCTGAACTTGACTTCATAGCTCGTAGACATTGATTCTTCAACATCATTGTACTTTGTGTCTTCAGCAGTGAACCTTTGATGACTGATCTTTTGTCTTGGATGATCTTCGAGTATTCTTTGAGGTTATCATCCAACATATGTCTTCAAGTCATCTTGCAACATCGTCTCCATGTGAAGTTGTGATCTTGGAGCCTTCTTTGAGATCATCAGCCACCGTAAATCTCTGAGCTCATCCATTGTAGTATTGCCTTCATGTGATATGTTGTGACCGTTGGACTCGCATGCACACACTTTTCTGGATCATGATAGCTATCATCAGAGTTGCAGAAGCTGTGTTGTAGGTCTTTCATCTATCATGATGTCTTTGATAATGAATTGGAAGTGTGAGCATGGAGTGTGGATTGACACGTTTCTGCTGGAATCAGGAACCACCATCGCCATCTTTATATGAATCTGAAATAAAACATTTAGCAATAAAGTTGGAGAACGAATATGGCTTTGTCATTCGTTCGATGTTGTGGTTGGATTTAACCTTCGGTTCTGTGAAGACCGACCTGTGATCAGGTAGAATCCCATTTAAGGAAGATTCTCCTTGACAGGAATTTCCAGCTTGTAGTAATGAGTCTTCCAACAAATTAATGTCAGAATCATCATACTAAGCATGTTCTCATACCAGAACGTCTCAAAGCAGACAGCACGGTAGAGTGAATCAGTGAATTAAATACCCACTGATTGACGAGAAATTGATTAGAAAAATCACTTGCGTGTCACTGGATAAACATTTTGTGCAACACGACAAGGGTTTTATAAATTGAATCACATTTCTGTCAAAAATACTTTTGTTTGAAAATTTTCACAATCAATGTGCTCGAAACTTTGTTGGTGAGCACATTGAAAGGTTTTCCAAAAGTATCCGTCAATCCATTTCCTGGAACAAGTTTGATTCAAATTTGAATCGCCCCATCGTTTCTTTCCAGTTGTCACAAGCATGATCCATGAAGTATCTCACATGTCACCCATCAAGAGCTTGTTTGATGTTGGCTCTAGAAGGATTTCCATCTTTATTGTGAATAATTTACGTATCACTCGGATGTTCTGGCAATACCACAAGGATAATGCGTAGGACTCTTCATATATATTTTCTTGCTTTTCACGGTGTATGAAACAGCAAGCATATTGGAAATGTGTCCTAATGAGATTAATGGATGATCTCTTGGCTCTAGACTCAATAGTGCATTTTGATTTAGTGATCAGAGGCTGGAGAGAACTGCCACCTTTTCAATATCATCTAACTCGGAGTGAGATAGACGATAGGCATGTATTGATCTCCATGAAAAATGAAACAAGAATCCTTTGAGGGACCTTGAGTGGCTAGGGAGGGTTGTGCAGCGTATCACTGGGTCCATGATACTTTGTCTTCAATGTCAGCAATCAACTAAGTGATTCTGACAGCATATGTATTGACCCGGTTTCTGCCTAAAGTGTAAGGAGGGCTTCTTTCTTTTCACCCTTTATCTTTACATTTCTATTTCATTCTTCAACCCCTCCAGCACTTACCGAGACTTCATTACTAGTACCTTGTTGGGTTTGTTCCAGTACTAGCTCCATCTCAGTCAGCACTCTTCCCTTAATCACACTTTTCTCCTTTTTAATCATACCTAAGGACTTTTACACTAACTAGTGGATTGTCCCTGGGTAGATCCCTCCGGCTCTGGCGGGATCGTGGGAACTTGTACCTAACCTTACCATCCTTATAACTCCAATACAATAAATAAAATGGTCGGTCTTTGGTGTTCTTCTACAATTGCCATAAACCAAATCTTTGAAAAATCTCTCAAAGTGTTCATGATTCTGAAACACATTTTTGCTAACACTTGAGAGTTTTATATTTTTCAAATGCTCCCCCTCAACATGTGCTCGAATGATTGTTTTATAAATTTGCACATGTTAGGTAGAGCTCGCACTTTTTTGAATTGATCAACTTTCAGTGAACATGACCGATTCGAGACACGCTTACATCACTGGTTAGACCAGCTTGAAATTATTACCCGGCCTGGTCAAGTCCACAGAAAGTTTCTCGAAACGGTACACTCTACTCAGACACATCCTTTTTGAGACACGCTTACATCACTAGTTAGACCAGCTTGAAATTATTACCCAGCCAGGATATGTCTTTTCGATTGATGACAATATATGTTTCGTCAATTCATTTGTGAAGTCTGAGCCTTGCTCACATAAGATGCCAAATCCTTTAGTCCATTTGCTCCCCCTCAATATGTGCATCGATATACGAAAGAGTTTAGCACATATGGGAGAGCATACATTTATGTCCAAACATCACATTTTATCAGATTTCTTATTTAAATCACATTCTCTCCCCCGATCAAAAATTTCAAACCATTTGAGATTTGTGATCCCAATTGATTTAAATAAGTTAGAAAATGTGGGAGAAAATGTGTCCGATTTAATGTTTTCTGATAATGGAACGTACTATGCTCCCCCTTAATCTAAGAGGGAGATTCACTGCTTATTTTGCACAAAGTGATTTTTTATGACACGAATGATATTGACCTTTTTGCACAGATGATGTGATCATCCGCTTCTCTGAGGGAGTCATTGGTCAACATCTATTATCCATCCACCAACAAGAACGTCCAAGTATTGTAGATCCCCACTTGGCGAGATCAAAATAGATATTGCTTTGTTTCACTGAGGGTGGTGGTGGTGATGACAGTGTTGTTGTTGTTGTTGTTGTTGTTGTTGCCGATGTTGTTGTCGTGGTGAATTCCGAGCCAATCAATAGAGTTTGAACATCTGATCAGATGGTTAGAGCTGGAACTGGCACATTCATATTGGCTATGAAATCTGCATAAGAATATCAACACAGATATACATACATACAGATACACTATTCCTTAATAGCTACCACATAGCAGCTTGCCACATCATAATACCAAGTTCATCTCATAATCAAACCATAATCAGGAAGTACATCAAACCACTATCTAGCATGAAGAGCAATTAGCAATCATGAACATGGCAATTCACTCATATTTCAACATTCAATTCAGGATCTTAGTGACAATATTCTAACATGATAACTATATACCTAAGCGAATCCTGAGAACATATGCACTATATCAACAACAATTGAGCAGCAATCGACTAACAAGAGTCAAACAACATTTGAAACTCATTCATTCAGATCATACAAATGTCAGTGGAGTATTCAAGAACATCAAACACAATGGGTTTTCTAACTTCTTTTAGATTTTGTGTTTTAAAGTATTTAGAGGATTAAATGAGGATTCCAAAGTGAAACAAATGAGCCTTCTAGTTACATAAAGCTAGGAAACTATACGCAAGTTGCACATAATGCCCTATTCTTTCTAACAACTAACACATTTGGCTATTTGATATAAAGTTTTAGCAATTTCCACTTCAACTAATACCCCATTAACTACAAAACCTTTTCTAAGAATTATGAATTAATCAAGAAACCCGTTTGATGATATAAAATTTGAATTCACTCTCCCCCTCAATCAATGACCCGTATTCTAGTTAAAGATTTGTAGTCGTTGATTGAGTGACAAATTTTATGCACAATCCAAGTCTAAAAGAATTTCAAGCAACACAAAAATCACCAAGTGTCTTACAAATAATTTTCAGAAGAATCACAGAATGAAAACTATTTGTATACAAAGAAGATTTCTCTTCTTTTTCAAGAAATGATGCACTGAAACGTACATCAGATCGAAGAAACATGGATATAAAGTAATCCATGCCCAGGTGAACATCACCCAGTTGGAGGAACAACCGTCTTTTTGGCGACGTGCTTTCCCCATTTAGAAGCGCAGGTTGCTATCTAAAGTAATAGCAAGCCATTTAGACATGTTTTAACCGGTTTGTATAACTTCTGCTTGAGCTTCATTTAAAGTCCCGTGTCATTATTGAATGACATTTCTAAGACAGTAAATGTTATCGATAAACAGAAGGCATGCCTAGGTGAAACTATTTTTGGTATTTTCTATTTTTTAATTTTTATGGTTTTTCTGGTTTTACGATTCTCTATTCACAATTTGCAGGTTTTCTATATATCTATTTACAAAATGGTATAAGATATGAATAAAAATGTATGAAGCAAATATATACAAGGATACGAAGCAAAAGCCGTTACTCCACAGCTTCCTGAATCTTCTCCGCTGCCATTACTTTACTTGCTGAAGAGCAATGTGAGCACATTTAATTAGGGATTAATTCTGGATTTTTACTCTCCCCTAATTAGTGCTCTCCCCCAACCTGACCACCTTTCTGATGAACGCCCATAATAGGAAGAAGTATTTTGATGAACGCCCATAATATGAAGAAGTCTTTTGATAACCAAATGCATGCCGTCTTTAGTCTTCTAACCCACAACGGAGAATGTAGACTAGACCGAAGACTCGACCTTCTTCAAGATTGTCCATTTGGGGGAACAGAATACCAATCATCTTCATCTCACCAAATTCCTTCCAGTAACCTTACATATAACCCGTCAGCCCGCAACGTACACATGAGATGATAACACCAAAGTAACAAGTTGAACCACTGATCATCTATAGTATGTATCTTTAGATATTAAGCCCGATCACATGAACCTGTTGTGCGTCCTTGATGTACACATTCTCTCTCCCCTGATGGTTACGATTAATCAGCCCATGACGTACAAGTGAAATGATAATACCAAGGTAACAAGTTGAAACACTGATCTTCTCTGCGGTTATGACATTTGTCTTCCCGGAATAAATTCAACTAAGAAGAAGTATAAAGCCCGATCACGTGAACCTATTGTACGTCCTTGGTGTACACATTTCTCTCCCCTGATGGTTACGATTAATCGGAATCATCATAATTATGTGTACATGAAGCATAATGACGTGTACATGAAGCATTGACTAGAAGTCCTTTATCACTGATTGTACCAGCCCGTGAGAGGATGTCGATTAGCATTCCATGACCATGTTCTTCAACACCTTGATAGACGGAGGAAGATGTAGTGTTGGAGAATCATGGTTTGCACGACTCCTGAACTGACGTATTCAGGAGTCGTATGACCATTTCTCAATCATCAATCAGCATGTAGGTTATTCACCCTTTCCCCCCCTCAAAAATTGCATATGCCTGCCAACTGCAATTTTTGATGATTGAACGAGTGAATATGAATACCATCAACGGTAAGTAGCTCCACTTGACGGTTCTTGAAGACTGACATGTTGTTTATTCACCCTTTCCCCCCCTCAAAACTTGCATATCCCTGTCAACTGCAATTTTTGGTTGAACAAGTGAATAAGAGTATACTCCAATGTGCGCCAATCCACTTGAAGACTGAATAAGCACGGAAAGAGCATGAAACTTGTTGATGAGAATGGCCATAAATAAGAAGATTTCTCTTCTTCCAAAGATAAAGCGCACTTAAGCGTACACCTTTCTTTTCTTTGATGAACGGGGCCTGAAGAGATGTCAGCAGACGCCATTGTCATTGAAGAGCGAGGCCTGAACTGATGTATTCAGACGTTATTTCTCTCTTTACTACTTCTCTCATCTAACTCGTTACCAACCCCATTATCGTTTTGTCGGTTTGATGTCGTGACCACTGATGGAGAAAAACCCAATATGATGAACTTGAGACTGAAGTAATATAACCCGAACTTGTGACTTAAACTTGTACTAATGCATGACAAAGAGCGGTGTAGAGACTTCGTGCAACATTGAATCCCTAAGTACTCTATACTCTTCAACCAACCAACCATCAAGTATAAGACGTACATCACCTCTTGGATATCCACAACTTCGTGTAACACTGAGCACTACAACGCAACTCCTTAAAGTGATAGTTATTTTGTAATAGAGAGAAAGAAAAAAATAACTAGATATCCAAGTCCTCGTCATTGTAAAGGATGAAAGCTCGAACAAGGATCTCGAAGAATCTTCATCCAACCACCCCGATATCTTCAGATACTAAGTACACGCACCCATGAAATTTCACTTTAGCCTCAAATAAATAATAATGAATTCACGCCGTAGTCACATCTTGTCGTTTAAATGCCCCGATCTAGCCCTTTATGATGTTTTAACTGTACGTTGATAATGGTTTTAACCCGATCATGGTCAAGAGCGCATAACCCATCATCACGGGATTTTACAAATCTATGATTTAAACCGAGAAATAAGTTCTTTCGCGGGATTTTACAAAATCAAGAAGAAACCGTGAGACAGTAACAAATTGAATGTGGCATGACTGATTTGATTTTGGTGAATATCAGTTTGGGTTAAGAATATCCTGTGAGAATTACTGATCACATCACTACATTTAAAACCATTGGCCAACTAACCAACCTCGTACTCAGACAACACTTTGTGACCACTTGATGAAAGAAAACCGATATACCAATATTGAAAACTGAAGTAGAAGTCCTCAAATTCGTTACTTAAGCTTGCGCTAATTTTGGAAGAACGGTGTAGAGAATTAATGCTCCAAGCAAATCTCTAAGTGCTCAATACCCAACCAAAGTATGAGACATTAACACCTCTTGCGATTATCAACAACGTCATTGACGTGTGACACTGAGTACTCCAACGTAACTCTTAAGTGATAGTTACCCCGACTGCTGGTAACTAGATAACCTAAGTCTTCAACTTAAAAATTTTAAGCACGAGCAAGTTATCATTGAAGGTCATGAATCCAACCAACCCCGACTTCAAGATAAAATAAGTAGACGCCTTCGTGAAATTCAACTTCAATCTCAAATAAGGAATACCAAATTAACCTCGTGATCATCTTGTGCTGTTGACTAGCCAAAAAGAGAAGAAACATGCGCTAATTCTTAGCAGTGCCCATGACTCATAGTCAGTCCTATCAGGCATAGCTGTCTGACCCAGCTGCTTGAATGTCATCAGATGCAGTGCATGGTATAGTTGTCATACTGTACACAGGATTTTACAGTTCTTGAGATTTAACCGAGAAATAAATTCAAGAACAAACTGCACAACAGTAAGTATCCAACCGCTGAAATCTTAGGCAAATCGCTAAGACCCAAACCGCTGAAAGCTAAACCACTGAAACTGGAACCGCTAAGATTCAAACCGCTGGAGACTAAACCACTGAATCCTGAACCGCTACGATCTGACCCGCTGTAACCGGAACCGCTAAGATTGAAACCGCTGGAGACTGAACCGCTACGATCTGACCCGCTTTAACCGGAACCGCTAAGATTCACACCGCTGGAGACGGGACCGCTAGGAAACACGCGCTAATTCTCCCCCTCAAAAAGGGCATGCAATGACCTTTTTGCCAAAGCTGAGAGTCCGTGATGGTTGTGAATTTGTCAGGCACATACATGGAAAGAGGCAAATAAAACTACTGCAAAGAGGATGGTGATTAAGACTCTCTTGTAGTAACCCCTCGTCTGTCTCCTCATCAATGGTTTAGCAGATTAAAAATTCCCTGAAGCTCATAATATGCCAAAACCGCTTGATGAAATGTATTTAACTTTAGAGTGTGTAAAAGGTTAAAACACGTCTCTGAACACTCCACCTCCTGTCTTTAAGTCTGACCACCTCTTGAGAAGATCTTGTACTACAATCCCATTAGAAGCTTGAGGAACAACAATCTCTTGATGAAGCTTGATAAAATACAAATCCGCGACTTATACTTGCACTAAATTTGTGATTTAGAACCTATATTGAGCACAACAACGTAACTCCTTTAAATATAGGTAGTGGTATATACCCAACCTTCCATCCTTTATTGTATATATCCACCTCTTGAGCTTCCAAGTCTAATCACTATAAATACGCTCGAACAAGTATCATCAAACATTGTGCATCCATCCAACCCCGAGATATTTGAGACACTAAGTACACGAACCCGTGAATCAACAAACCACCCAAGCTACCATCATTTCCCAATTCCAACCGATCTCGCATCACAAACTTATCCCGGAAAAATAGTCAAACCCCGCAAGCTTTATTATGTCAAAAAATCCATGTCCCGCCTACTTGTCCAAACTTGATTTGACGGGATTTTACTACTCTTGAGATTTAAACCGAGAAATTGAATCTTTCGCGAGATTTTCTAAAATCTACAAGAGAAACCGTGAAATCAACCAGAATACCCAAGAGTGAACTGCAATAATAATCTTCAAAAATTCAAGTTAAAGAAGGCAAATCTCAACTTGATCAAAGCGCAACAAGTCAAGTCACAGTTTTGTCAAATCGCAACAAGTCAAATCGCAATCCACCAAATCGTAATAAGTCAAATCGCAAGTGTCAACTTGCAACGTCAAATCACACCTGGTCAAATCGCAATTCGTCAAATCGCAACGAGTCAAAACGCAACTTGACAAATCGCAATTAATCGAATCACAATTTGTCAATTGTAACTCAAATCGCAAAGATTAAATTGCAGGCTCACTCAAATCGTGGACACCAATAGGACAATGTTGCGAAATCCACAACTCTGTAATCATGTTGATATTCATGAACCCAAATACCAACCGTGTCATGTGTATCCTCGTGAAATTTTGTAGATCCAAACATGGTCCAACACAACCCAACTTTTCATCATTTTTGTCTTAACCCTAATCTCAACTAATATAAACTAACTATCCTAATAATTAGGTAACCCTAATCCTCTCAACACACACAAACATAGCCGCTTTCATCTCCTCCCACAAAACATATCAAAACTGTTATTAATCTCATCTTTATCATCATCATCGAAGATCAATCAATCCGATCACTTGAATCACAATCACAACCTGAGCTTAAGTTATTTCTCATTTAATCCACACGAATAAACAACACCATTTTCTGTTACCACAACCCTACGAAGAACACAACAACCTTTTGGCTACAAGATTTATCAAGAGGTCACAGGTAGGTTATACATGATGGTTATCGTGTTGTGTTTGATTTTTCTTGTTAAAGCTTAACGAAACAAAGAAAGATTGAAACACACTTGTTTTAGATCTTTTTTTTGATCTTTTCGGATATTAAGAAGCCAACATGCTCATAGATCTATGATGAAATTTCTTTTGATTGTTAAGATCTTTAAAGGTCTTCATATAATTGTGAAACACGGAAGAAAATCTGAGATCTTGTGGTTCCTTCTTTTGTTTAGTGTTCTTTGAGTCTTTGTAGTTGAAAGAGATGGAGGATGGGATCGTGAGTCGTGGTTGTTCACCGTGATGTATGTGGATAGCTGGTTTAGGATTAGAAATGGGTTTGTTGATGTTAGTTTGTGCTGTCGAAGGTGTTTTAGATTAGATTAGGAGTTTTGGTATTTGGTTATATCGAGTCTGTTGAGGTCTTCTTGGACTGATGATGTTTACAAGTTGTAGTATATGGTTTTGTTTGTGGTTGAGGTCAATGATTCTGCTTCATCTTTATTCTTTTTCTTTTTGCAATGGACAAATCGCAACATTTCATGAAATATTGGTAGCATTTTGTTTTGATTTGCTTGATAATTGGTATTCAATAGTCAAATCGCAAGATAAATTGTAACCCCACACAAAACGCAGCCTGCTCAAAAATGTAATTAACACAAATCGCAACTTTGATCAAATCGCAGTTTGACCAGTCAAACCGAGCTGTCATATTCGTACTTTCCCTAAGAAACCGGATCTGGGTTTTTCTCTTTCATCAAAACGCAACCAAGAACCAAAGCGCAGTAAGTATAAATCACGCTTTCCAGTTTCCAACCACCACACTTTTGACTACGATTATGGTACAAAAAAAAGAGTCGTAAAAATGATAGTTGCAAAAGAAACTGTTAACGAGACTGATGACCACAAGAGACAGTTGTGTAACATTAAAGCATGAGAATTCTTTTTGACCATTTTTGATACACAAGTATAGTATAGAGACTGTTATACCAATAAAGTAGGAGAAAAAGAATTCCAGTTGCAAAAAGAATGTATAAAAAGCAGCTTCAACCACAATATTCGAACCACAAAATCAACACTAATAACAACCTGAAAAACAGCTTCAAAAAGCAGCTTAAAACCATGAGACAAACCACAAAAATCAACACAACTACTAACCTTGGCTCTGGTACCAATTGTAGGATCGAGATATGTTGATTATTGTGGGATTCGGGTGGTCTTGGATTGTGGAAGATCAAATCCATAGTAAGAGTTTTAGAGAGAGAGAGAGAGAGTAGTGAGAGAGTGGGAACTTTGAGAGAAACCTGAATATTAGATTGAATGTGAAAATGTGACAAGAGTTCCAACCCTTCCCAAGTGTGGGAAGGGGTTTATATAGTTCTAACATATGGTGCCCCTAGTGGGCTGTGGAGTGAGCTGACAGTGGGTAAAGACCTGACCCACTCCACAAATATATATATGTATATATATATATATATATATATATATATATATAACTAAGCTAATAAAAATAATAATAATAATAATAATAATAAACCTACGAGCTACATGAATGCTAAATAGATACTCGGGGTGACCGAGTCTTCATATGAATATTTATATTCCTAACATCTAGGGCTCTGAAAAAGGCACGTTGTCAATTAAGTAATTGCACACTGACTATTTAATCCAACTCGCTTCGAGCATCACGAGAGTCATAATTTTTATTTTTATTTTTTTTAGGATGAGTAGGAAAGTTGTACTTCGAAGAGATAGTGTCAAAGCATGGCACACTGCTATTGACAGTCTCGGACAGAGGTGTGAAGGTCGCATAGCATGTTGGTATTGTGATTGTACTCGAGGTTTGTCAATGAATGGTGCGTGCTCCCTCTTTGAGGCATGGTTTTTGAAATTGTTAGCAGCATTTATCTGTGTAAGACATTATAATTTGACCATGAATGTATTTTGGAGCAACTTTGTTTGAAATTTTTCGATGGTTATTGTCATGTGAAAAGGTATGTATGCAAAAATTTAATTTTTGAAATAACGATTTTTCATGTATGGTTTGGATTTTTTTTTTCTTCAAGAAAATTGACGTTTGGACAAACATTTGAGACGATTTTTATACTAAAACAATCCAACCGTTTAGAATCGCAAATTTATTTTAAAACATTTTAAAAATAATTTTTTTTACTATCAACCAAATTGTTGTTTGAAAAAACATTATAACATGGTGCGATTAATGAGGATTACCAATTCATCCTACTTTATAAAGTTCACAAGAAAATATTTCACTTGTACAAAAATTTGACAAACCAAATTCGAATTATCTAAATCAGTACCATCTCCGGAACACGAACACTAGGGCGAACATCGCTATCATGGTCATGACAAACAACTCAAATTACAAGCTTAGGGTAACTGCTTTCTCAAGAGTCCTATTATCTCACTTGAAGTCTCCAAGGTCCAAATCGTACGACTAAACCATTAATGTGTCCATTTTTATTGGTGGGTTGCTTCCTAAGGCAACTGATGATGTCATCCGACTCATTGGCTTAGAATGCGGTGTGTTCAGGCTTGCTAGTAAGGTGAGTAGTGTGGGGAGACAAAGCATGTGACATAATGGCACAGGGTAATATTAGATTAATTCATGTATCCAAAATAGTTTTCAAACAGTACCAAATTTATCAACCATCTACAACATTAAGCCGTGTAACGACTTGAACCTAACTTAATTTCACAACTCATCAAACAAGAACTGTCATGAAATTAAGTTAAGTGTCATTAAAAGGCTTAATGTCTTTGACGATAAACACATTATCAAAATAGTGTTTCCAAAATAATATGTCCCAAAATAGTTCTCGAAATAGCATATCAATGTAATGCATTTCCAATATAGTGAAACCATTGTTGACCGTCCAAAATAGTCTACCCGAAATAACATTTTCAAAATAATGTATCAATATAAACTTATCAAAATATATAGTATGAGTTTTGTTTACATATAAGAATAAATAATATCAAACGCAAGAGTATGGGGAATGGTACGAAAAATATTCTAACTCGATTCAAATCAAACCATATCGTATCAACTCAAGTCAATCACATCATAACAAACTAGACCAAATCATATCATAACGCATCAAATCAAATCAAGGCACTTAAGTACGCAATTGTAAGCTCATATATTGCCCCAGAAGCTAAAAGCTTTAGCACATAGAATGAAAAGTAGCATAACCACATATACACATAACGCATAAGGCAGGTGCACACACATAGACCAATGCATTTTCAGGTGATCTAGACTTCGACTCCAACCAAACACGATCCAAGGTAACTACCCCCATTATCCCATGATCCCTTCTGAATTAAGCATAGTTGATCAGGCTATGCGTAATTTAGGAAAAACGATGGAACGCTCGGGTTAATCGACTTGTACATGTTTGGGCTTTTATAAAAACTTTAGTATGGTTATAGTTGAGGTTTTTATTTTTGAAAAACTGGCATTCTCTACAACCTTAGGCTCTGATACCATTCTGTCACACCCTGTCAATGGCGGAAACACGAGGTGTAACTGACAAAGGCACACTGCATAACATTATAGTTTACACCATACATTAACTTCAACAATAGTTTACATCGTCACAAAACAATTCTTGTATAACTCTTGAAAGTAAAAGTGTCTCCATATTGAAATATTATTGTCTTGAAAACATGGTAGTAAGGTACCACATAGTCTGACTCCAATAAACGTGCCCTCAAATACTTTAACAATGATCACCTGAAAATGGTAATAGAAAACGTCAACATAATATTGGTGAGCTCGTAGGTTTGAAAGTTAAACCATGAAGCTGTAAATAATATAATATAGGACAACAGTGAGCAAGTTATACAAATGTAAGCACATAGTAAAGATCACAAACTATCTCAAACTGCAAACACGCATAATTGATCCACACATAGACTGGGTGCCACTTCCCAAATGATGTACTGGGTGCCACTTCCCAAAATGATATACTGGGTGCCACTTCCCAAAATGATATACTGGGTGTCACTTCCCAAAATTATACTAACAATGCATCACTAAACAGTTGCGCACGTTCAAGCCAAGTCACACAATTTGAATTCATGCAGTAAGGCACATATTGCAATCAAAACACACATATTGTCCAAAATCATGAAAACAGTGAATCACAGCATGAAAACATTCAAAAGCATTGAGTACCATTTTCACCCCAAGGTAAAACATGTTAAAAAGTGGGGCTATGAGAACTCACCTTAGCAAGAAATGATAATGAAAACAAATGCGAAAGCTTGAAATGTAACTCGAAAGTCCTAACCGTGACCTAGATAATTAAGCCGTTTTGAGAAAAATATGATATGTACTATATGCATACGAGTATTATTTTATTTATTTTTTTTTTTTAATCACCTTTATGTGTTTGTCTTTAAATTTTATAAATTAAATACCATTGTTATAAAAATTTTCCAAAAATACTTAAATTTTTACATTTTTAAAAAGTGTGTTTTCGTCCAACTTCACGGGGCTGTATCTCAGCTGATACAAGTCCTATAGGTGCAAAATTTGTTTCGTCGGGTAGTACTCCAGGAATACTTCAATTTGTTCAACTATCACTACTGCTCAATCGGACTACAAGTTACACTTAAACAACCTCAAATATGGTAGGTCAGGCATTTCTGTCAATTTCAGCATGTTTTACCCGATATTCTAACCATATCTCATTCGTTACTCTGTCTTATGGCCGGATCCAACTCCCTATTATTAGAGTTCCAGCTAGTCTATGACTTTTACGTTTTCAAAAATAAAGGATTTAAGGTGCCTGAATTCGGGTCCAAAGAGGCTGGGTCGGCATATTATCTGAATAGTTGCTGTGGGGATTTGGTTAAAAATGATTTTTGGCAAAGTTATACTAGTCGTAACTTTTTCCTTAAAGCTTGGTTTGGTTTGATTCGAAAAGCTATGTTTAGATGGTCATGTAGGCTATGTTTTTCGAAACTACTATGGTCCGTCAAATTAAGTCTAAGGTATACATAAACGGGCCTCAATATGGTCACTCAGTCACTATTTATAAATAAAATCAAAACTTGTTATCAAGTTTTAAATTGAGGTATTGCTTCTAATGGTTCTAGTTTTCGATTATAGTGAACTAATAACATTATATTTAAGTATAGTAGTCAAGGTTTTAATTATAAATCGGGTTTTGGTGGTGAAACTTTGTAGAAACAAAAGTATCATGTACTTTGTACATTTTTCGAAAAGAAAAGGTTTTCAAACGTGTTACACTTCCGCGAGTTCTATGTTTTGAATATACTATCCTAATATCATTATCTAGGAGACTAGTAATGAGGTTTTTACCAACATATTCATTTAACTCGCGCGTTACCAAAAGTAAATTCGTTCATCAGGTAGTTTTTCCAAAACATAGTTTTTGATGTACAAACGCATAGAGGTGATTTATGATTCGTGTATGCATGATATAAATGAGTAAGAAAAGTTTATGAAAATGGCTAGTTGTTGTATGTTACCTGATGTCGAGTGTGATGTGAATGATTCAAGAACACAATGACTACTTAGTAACCCAAGTATAAAACCCTTTACCAAGCTTCCAAAATATCAAGTTTACGCTAACCCAATGAACAAAAGATCAAGATTTCTTTGCCCTTCCGTTAACCCTTTTTCTGCCGTATGTTAGTATAGAGAGAAAGTGTGTTTTAGTAGTGAGTAAAGGGTTTACAGTTACCTCCCTTTTATAATGAAATAAAGTTATGTGTTTATGTATTTGTTTATTGCCCTACACACTTAGGTTAGTAAAAAAAAAAAGAAATAAATGAGGGTATCATATGGTATGTTACAACCAAGACAAGGAGCACACACAAAATAGGTCAAGCACACATACTTGTGCAATTTGTCACTTCCTTTGAATATTTTGTCAATGGTCAAAAGTATGTACTTAGCTCACTATTCTTAGGGGGAGGGGGCGGCTGATGTTAGAAAAAAATAATCATGTGTTTAGCTTTTATATAAAATGTATTTAGTGAGTGTATTGGGTATTAAAAATAGGTATTGAGTATTGGTTTTGTGGTTAACGTTAACTACGTATAATCAAGTGTTCTTAGTAAATAAATTACAAGAGGCGTAAGAAAATAATATTGGCACTTTTGTAGTAATTTAGGGAAAGTAAAAATGTATTAAAAATAATTTTTGGTAGTGTTGGGTGCATTGGTGTTCATTTAAATTGTGAAAAGCGTTTATTAAATTAGTAATCGTAAGTAAATAAAAATTTAAATACCTTAGTAATTAAATTATGAATTGGAGTAGTGGCCAGGTACTGTAATGTTGTAGTCTAAATTTAGTCTAAAGTCATCGTGCGCAAGAGGGCTGTTCCTAGTTTTACGTTTATTTAACTAAATAGTTATACGTAAGTTGTATTATAGTGAATTTGAAATAATAAATATGAGTTTTAATTGTCAGTAAATGCCAGAAAATTTATAATGTGCATTTTCTAATAAAATAAATATTTTTACTATTAGAATAATAGTACGGAAAATTACTGTTTGTCACAAATAGTTTCGAGTTTTTACGAACAAGTATTGCCCTAAAAATGCCAGTTGTTACACTAAAGTCATATATTCCTATGAAAACTTGATCAATTCTGTAGCAACCCGTAAATTTTCACACATCAAAATGACTATTTTACCCTTAATTTTTTTTAAAAAAAAGTTGACTTTGACTTTTAGTTCTTGACTATTTGACTTTTACCATAACGTAAAAGAAAATACGGTAATCGGTAGTTAACCGGTAACTTCTCAAGTTAAATAAACCGCTCTGATTCGAATTATCACTCTCTGAACGTTACGTTTACCTCTGTCTATTTAACAAGAGAATATATTGTTTTCTTACATACCAACACCGCAATAAAAATGGTTTACATTCGATAGTCATTATTAGAAATCAATAGTTTCGTTTTTATTTTAGTTTTATAAAAACGTCTGCAAGAATATACTTTTCACAATTACCCAACCAAAGTACCGTATTTATAGTTTAACTCAACGGGGGACGGAATACATGCAATACACTAAATGATAATAAACCTTATCCTTATCTTTTATTAAATCACCCACCACCACACGATTTATTATATATCTATTTCTTTTCTCCTTCATTCACAACAAAAGTAGAGAGGAGAAGAAAAATCTCCCTCCTTCCTCCTTGAAGATCGACGGTTGCATCCATCACCACCGGCGCCACCTCTCCACCGTCTAACCATCCAGTCACTTGAAGGTGGTGTTGGTCTTGTTTTTAGTCCTGAACCACAGCCGTAGAGGTGTTTGTTTGATACTGGGCCGAAGCCCACTAGTTGTGTTTAGTTTTTGGCCAAATTCATTTTAGTATAAAGTTTTTTGTATATCTAATTACGAGTATCGCTTATCAGAGTAGCATATTAATTTTGCCAACTTATGAGTTATGTTGAAACTCATAATTATTATTGGTTATGATTCATTGTTGTTTCGGGATTATTAATTTGGAAACCATATCATATTTTAATTTGGACTATTATTTCATTATAACATTGGACTACATGATAATGGACACGTGATAAACTTGGACATATACTGGACTATCGAACTATTAATATGGGACTTGGTTATATAAACTAGTAAACAAATATTAACGATCACGAATTATATTGATAACTCAAATCACACTCAGCTACAATGTAGAAGTCATATAAACAACCGAGTTATTACCCAAAACTTAACCGGTCTACCTATCTCTCGCTTATTTGCTAATTGATTCTTAGGTGTTTATTTTACCTTTCATACTTATGCTATATGATTTATGCTTTGGCGTGCGTTTTGTCTAAGTCTATGACTTCATACCACCACACGAATGAGATACTAAACATTTTACAAACATTGTTATAAATATTCCACGAAAACTACAACACTCTATCTTTGAAACTCGTACGTATCGATTACTTTCTGCTTGTCATATTTTGAGACAAGTTTATATTCATTAGGTTATGATGATTCCGTATTCTTTGAGCTATACATCTTTACACTGTTCTGCCATACTCATTGGCACCGTTGTGTTACTCACGTCACTACATTTCAAGGTGAGTCATAGCCCCACTTTTACTCATTTAATGACTTTATATTCTTTGGGGGAGATACATGCTTGTTTACTTACAACTTTTACTCGTTTACTTTAAAAGTGGTACAATATTTATGACACGCTCTATTCGTTTATTGAAACATAATTCTTGTTTTCATTTACACAAGTACTATAAAATTTTAAATCACTTATGCGGTTACGTTGGATGTCACCCAACGTAAGGCAAATGAATCACTTATGCGGTTACGTTGGATGTCACCCAACGTAACCTACTACTTATTTCATCAATATTTGGATTTATTACAATTATCATTTCACACTTGAAACTATTGGAATCAACTGTTTACTTACAAACTCTATGAACTCACCAACCTTTGTGTTGACACTTTTAGCATATTTATCTCAGGTCCATAATGAACGAGGATGGCACGGAGGAGCACGGATACATCAAAAGGGCTATAAATTTTATTATCATTCGAAAACTTATTTAACAAACTATAACACTACTGGGACCTCATTTGTAAACTCTGATATTCGAATGGTAGATATTTCAAAAATACTCAACTAGAGATCGTTTTCTATCATTATAACTATTATGCTGTGAAGTAACACCCAGTTTGAATTTCGCTGCGTATTGCGAAATTGGGGGTGTTACAGATTAGTATCAGAGCTATAGTTATAGAGAAACGGGTCTAATTGAGACCTAAATTATAACCACTTTTACAAACGAAATATTTTATAGTCTTTTGCTCTCCGTGCCTTCCATCCTCCAGACGATTATGTGACTTCTAGGTAAATTATGCTACACAAACACTTTGGTATATTGATATATACATATTCGACATGCTTTCGAATCACTTTATACAAACAGCGGAATAAACATACATCTGTGTATGCCTATTCTAGGGCATTATGGCACAACCACATTTTTTCAAACATGTACCTACTCATACACTTTTGTGGTCTAGGAAACTTCTCCCAGGACATTGTAATTGATTTCAATGGTCTTTCCTACTACCCAGACATTGTAATTTATACAATGGTCTCATTTATTTTCCAAGTCACTGTAAGTCCTACAGTGGTCTCTATTACATCCCAGACACTGTAAACGAAACAGTGGTCTCACATATTTCTCAGACATTGTGTGTTGAACACTGGTCTCATTTATTTCTCAGACATTGTGTGCTACACAATGGTCTCAATTATTTCTCAGACATTGTAAATGATTGCAATGATCTCTAAACTTCTCATGACTTTATATTATTTTACATGAAACATGTCACAAACTATTGATTTTCTTGGTAGAAATCAAAGATATGAAATTTCTAAGGAACAAACTGATTCATCATCTACAAAAGCTGAAGTTCAGCAACTTTCTCTACATTCATCAAAGTTCTCTTCCGAAACTTTCATTGTTAAAAGTCTATGATTCTAGCCCAGTGTGGACTATTTTTCTTTTCCATACGTATGAGTGTTTTGTCAGAAATTCTTAAGTAGGATGATTTACAACGTCTTTATTTGAATGGATTGGGATGCCTTTTTATTTAAATAAAGAAATTGTAAATCGCCGATGTTAGGTCTCAAGTTTATCACACAAGGTTACTTGATTGTAGAGAGAATATTAGAGAGAGAAAGAAAGGTAGGTTAAACACAATAGTAATGATAAAATGAATAATATTCCCCAACAACAATTCCCTCAACAACAAACGATGCTGAATTACCAACTTCCTCCAAAACAATCTCACTGGTTTAACCAAATGTGCGAAGCGATCAGCAGTCAACAATCCAGACACAAGGCAGGATCTTTAGATACACCACCAATGCTTACTCTGGGTAATTACGTGCAGTGGTCAAGTCGCTTTCTTCAGAGTAAGCATTGGTTCCTAGAGATCTCAATACCACTCCTCCAAGAGCAGCAACTACTACTCCTATTCCTATTGCTCAGCTCACTACAAAACAAGTACATCAGCAAGAAGCAAATGAATTGGCAATGTCTTACATACTTCAAGGAATTCCAAATCCTATCTTTCGAAGTATCGATGCACAAAAGACTGCAAAAGACATGTGGGAACATGTACATCTTATTATGGAAGGAACAGAGTCAAACCAAGAGGATACGGAATCTAAGCTTTACCTGGAATACACAATGTTTATGATTGAAGCTGGGGAATCTTTAGAGTCCTACTACCATAGGTTCACTAATATCATTAATGACTTGGACCGTCACAATATCAAACTACCCAGGATTGCAGCGAACACTAAGTTCCTAAGTTGTCTCGGACCTGATTGGCAGCGATATGTAACTTTTGTTCACCAAGCTAAGAATCTACACAATGCTTCTTATGGGTTGTTGTATGATTATTTGAAGCATCACCAATCCGAGGTAGACAAAGACAGAGCAGCTCGTGGAGGTTACACACCGTCATCAACTCCAAATTTACTTGCTTTGATGGCTCAGTCTCACTTTGCACCACAACCAGATCAGAGTTTTGTACAGCCACTACATCCTTCAATTTATCCCTCACAAACTTCATCAAGCCAACTCGTCCCATATGAAGCATCACCACAACAAGCTGATAATCAACTGGTTTCATATGACAACAGTGATTCCATGATTTACTCAAATGTTAATAGTGACGAAGACGACGCTTTCAACTCAATGAACGAAGGATTTGCTTTCATTGCTAAAGCTTTCAGCAAATTTTCAAACAAATCCAACAACCGTCTTAGGTCTTCTTCCAAAACTCGTAACCAAGCAGTTGTTAATGATGGCAGAGTTGAAATACAAAATAGAGCTTCTGGGAGATATGGTTCGGGTAGCTATATAGGAAATTCAGGTGGACAGAGGTTTAATGTAGCTGGCAGTAGTAGGAACAACGTTGGTAACACACAGATGAGGGTAGAAATTGTTAAGACAGGGAACACTGGGATTGGTAACACCATGGTCAAATGCTACAACTGTGGAGGGAAAGTTCACTTAGCCAATGCATGCCCCAAGCCAAGGACCAGAAGAAGTGCATATCATAAGGAAGCTCTTCTTCTTGCCCTCAAAGATGATGCTGGAGGCACTCTTACAGAGAAGGAGCACAACTTCATGGCTACTGCTTATTCGGATCATGATATAGAGGATCTTGAAGCCAATGCAGCCGTGATGTTGATGGCTAACATGCAGGAAATGAACATGGGTGAAACAGGCCCGGTTTATGATACCGATGGCTTATCTCAGGTACCTAATTCACAACGACTTATTCATGAAATTGTATCACCCTCTGCATCAGCATCAGCTGAAGAAAATCTTGGTCACAATGATTCATTCTTATCCTCTCAAGTCGATGATCAAATAAACAATGTTGTTACATTTGATGAAGATCAAATTAACCCCGTTGTTTCTTTTGATGATCCTCTTGATGATGATACTCATGATCAGGTTAAACAAAATAATCTTTCGCTTGGTCCAGATCCAGAACTCATGACCTTGCTTTTGACAACCCAAACACAGTTAGATGCACAAAAATCCCAAATTGATAAGTGTAATGCAATAAATAGAAATCTAAAAGCAAAAGTTTCATTGTTAACTAAGGATCTTGAGTGCTACAAGCTTCGACTTTCAAACTATAAAACTAAAGAAAAATGGGAGAAAAGCTTTGAGGCTGCATTCCAACAATCTTATGTGAAAGCACAAGATTTAGAACATCAAGTTCGTGAATTAACCATTTCCAACAATGAATTAATTTCACAACAGGGACAAGAAAAATTGGATTTTCAAAAACAAGTTGACATATTAAACTCTGAAATTTCCAAAACAAAAACAGAGTTGTCAACTTGTAAAGATAATTTTTCTGAACACCGACAAACTTCACGAAAACGAGTTGATTCCTACCTTGAGGAAATTGTTGCGTTGGAGTGCAAACTCAAAGAATTTCAAAACGTTGTGTATAAAACTGGTGAATCTATTACAACCATTCAGAAACTAACTGTAAAACCAAATCCCCAAGGATATGGCTTTGCTATTGGAAGTGACAAACCAACTTTTTTACATAAAGCACTCAATGAAAATCCAAAGTTATATAGTGCAGAACATTTGTTTGATGATTCTTTCATGCGTGTTGTTGTTTACAATCGTGAAGAAGAAATAGAACAGGAGGATGAAATTTGATCAAAAATGAGTAATGTCCACTTTCATAAACAATATGACTATTTTGGAGTACCTCATATTAACGACACCTTCGTCTCGCAACAAGTTAAATCAGAACACACATGGTCGTTAAATGAAATGAATGCATCTTCTTAGGTAGGCCCTGTTACCAAAGCAGCACAAGTTAATGGCCCTTTACCAAATCCAGGTAAAGTTGACTCATTGCCAAAATAATGTCGTGTCCTTAGATATTTCAATACTTTTATGGAAGACATAAAATTTTTGGAAGACGCAATTGAACAAAACTCAGAAATAAAAGTCTCTACTTTTCTTTCTCCTTATGAAAAGGAAAAGAGAGAAGTTTTTCAAAAGCAATTTTTACCACACGTTCAACACCTGCGACTTTGTGCTACACATTAGGAACAAGAACTTCAATCGGAAGTTGCATCCGTGATGAACATTTTCGAAGCAACTGAAAATAAGATAACAAAACAAACATGTCAAAATAAAGCTTTGAAAAAAGAAGCAGGTCGAATTTTGGTGAATGTTCTATGTTCTGATGTTATTTCTATGATTACGAATTCTATTTTCGTGGCTTGTAATGATATGACTGTTGATGCTCATTCTGTTGATATTGAGATGTTGAGATTTGAGATTGATAATTTGAAACGAGAAAATGAGAGACTTCAAAAAGTCAATGGTGATGTGGAAAACAATTTTTCAAAAGAAATTTTCCAACTCAACAAAAAATTGCAATGGTGTCAAACTCAGAGCCTTGATTTTGAGTTAAAACTTCAGAACCAAAAAGATTATTTGTCCTTTCAAAACAATCATGCTTCAGAAAATGGGATTGAAAAAGAAAATGCTGTTTTAAAACATCAAATTTCTGAATATGAAAAGGACATTGATATGGTTTACCAAAACATAAATGACACTGTTCGCTTAAACCGACAATTGGATTCAAAAATTCAACAAAAAAAACACATCATCATTGACTTGAGAGAGAAAATCAAAGTACTTGAAAAACGGAAATTTGTAAACAAAAATGTGATTAAACCAGGCATGTATATATCAGATGAGATACCTAAGAAAGCATCTTCAAAGACCACTAATGTGCATGCTTCGACTTCTATAGGACTAGGCACCTCTCCTAAGGTTAGCAAATCCAAGACTGTGACAAATGGTAAATTTTCCCTAATATTTAATTTATAACTGTCCATTTGTTATGACTAAATCACCAGATTAGGCATTTACATGATTATCACAGAAAATAGACCCGCACACTGTGCCACACAGTAATCTCACCAAGAATAGTGAAATTATCCCATCTCACATTTTACCCACTATAATGTAGTAAAAACGGGAGGTTATCTCATTTTTACTCAGAATGACACCACACGCGTACCAATGTCTCAACAGTAATAAATTTAAAACCCAGAAGTTATTGTAAATTCATAAAACTCTAAACTCATTCAAGTATTATAAAAACGTCTCTAAAAGCCCACTCTTCCATATTTATAACAGATTCGGGAAGGACCCAAGTTTAACTCAGTTCAGCAAGACGCGGGTATAATTTTACTCACTCCTTTAATTAAATCCATCCATATAAACTTAAAATAAAACACCCACTCACACATTTATCCAAAAATCTGTCTTCTTCCCTAGGTTTTGTACGCCTCACTTCTTCCCCAGAAATAATATACGATCCATCTCTATCCACCATCTCTGTCATCCCCTTCTTTTCAATCTAAACGCTCCCAATCATTTTCACTGGTCTTGAAATCCCCAAGTCAAACCTAGAAAGCTACACAAGAAGGAGAAATAACACTCGAATAGAAGCTTTGCTTCTCCTAAATCCGAAAGTGGTTATGGAGTTACTCTCCATATTCTTCTTTTTAAACCAATATCCCAGAGGCATTCGAATCACACCTCAACAATCATACTCAAAGTTTTCTGAGATCAAGAACACTCAAGGAAGAGCAAAAGATTGTGGTGGGTTGTGGTTCGAATTGGGATAACTGGGTTCGGATTAGAGTCTTGTTCGAGTCTCTTAAGTTCATCATCTCTCGAATCATTGTAAGGAATTAAGATTTGTATCCGAATATTTTCTATTCGTATCATGTTAAAATTGTTTCTGTTAATCTTAGGTCGAATAAGTGATGATTTAGGTTGTCGGATTTTATTGAGTTTCGATTATTAATTATTGTCACAATGTTATTGTTTTTGTTTTCGTGTGGCATAGGACCTAGAAAATCATTGTTGGATTGTTGAAATCTCATCCTTAAGTCGCAGAAACCAAATGAACCCTTAGGAAACCTTTGTTGAATTAGGTCTAGTGTATAACTGTTGATGAGGAATTAGGTACTAGAACCGTTGAAATGCCCCACCCTTTTGGTTTAGTGTAATGGTTTCGGTTGTAACTCTTGATCAGCTATGGGACGAATGGGAAAACACCCAAGTAGGGTGTTTGGATGATGGCCTTAGGCTGGGAAACCACCCTGCACAGGGGAGGTTCTAGCCAAATCTGTGTTGAAATAGACTCACCCAAGCAGCCACCATGGAGGTGAGCTAGCCGTGGGTTAAAACTCAATGTAAGAAAAGAAGAATTACCTCGCAACTCACCCAAGTATACACCATTTAGAAACAAGAAGGAGAGCCTAGGATTGAGGGATACGCCCTGAATCCAAGTCCTAAATATACCCACTTTGACCCAAGGAAGAATCCCAAATCGGGGTGAAAACTTACCCACTCCATTCGAATCTATATAGAGAGACAAGTGACACCTCCAATAGGCAAACTTTTGCTAGTGTTCTCTCGGCTAAATCACAAATGAGGGCTTAAGAAATACTCTTGTCGTTAGGGTCATTCCTCGTCCTTGTAATGGGTTATTACTTTGACCGAAACAAGGACGGTTGTATCAAACCAAAAGTCCCTCATCAAACCGAGACTCCTATATTTTGGAGTTGAGTAGTACTCGACCCAACGTGAGCCGAGTCATGAGTTCCTAAGTCCTTTGATGCCGAATAGTTGGTCTAAGACTTCCCAGAAAATGCACAAGTCTTTTAAGACTTGTATGTGCGTGTAGTATTTTTCCAGGCCAAACCCAAAAGCAGCCCACTTAGGGCCCATGTGCAAACCCAATCGAAATCCCTTGTTTTAGCCCAGGTTGTACCTGCGAGGAGTTAGTCTCGGCCCACCAGGCCCAATGTGGCTGTAGGTAGCTAAAATAGTCGGTCCAGCCCAACACCGACATTCCCCCCTCCTCTGATTCAGTTGGTCCACAGCCCAACAAATATTGTTTATACTAAAAATGATTAACATATACATAGTAGTCGCAAAATAAAAATCAATATAGCCGATCGCGCAAACATTTTTGTATTGTAACTAACGTACACATATATGAAACTTTTATCGTCACAACTTATAAACTCGTCCACTATACAATTGGACCATTAACTCGTAATTGTCACTTACATATTGTCTCACACATATATGTAAAAGTAAAACATGAATATTAACATAAGAAGAGTATGAAATTTTATATACACACGCGGCGTTAAAACTCGAGTAAACTAATAACTAAATCGAATTCCTATTAAGTATTGGCTAGAACACACATTAGAAAGTATAATAGTTGGCACGTATTTAATCAACCGATAATCATGTCATTAATGAAAAACTAGAAAATGAAATATTGACATAAACCTTACTTAAATTATTTTACGAGATCAAATGTTTTCTAAACTTATAATTTATAAAAATGAGTCATAACTAATCGTTAATAACTAGATAAACTTAGTTCATTTTTAATAAACGAAATAAACCAAGTTTTTATTAAACTAACTTTATATTACATTAAACTACTAGATAGTAAACGTCACTCACGCTAAATTTTATTTCAGAAATCTATATAACTAGATATAACGACTAAACTACATGACCTTAATATACGCATCACATCTCAATTATATCTATTCGTGCTTTAAATCGTCCATTTCTTTCCAAATTCCGTCACTCAAACTTCTATAAGATTTCTCGTTTCCTCATTACCGTACATTTAAGTCATTCGTAGAGCTAAACCTTACCATTTCTTAGGGAATTCCTTCGTAACCTCACTTGCTGCCACACAAGTGACAACAACATAAACACTTTAAAATATTGGAATTAAATTCTGAAAAGACTTAATTTAATACTTGAAACTAAGACATGGTTTATTAATCTAGGTTGCGTGTTGGTGCCGTATACTCCTTAATTTCACAGCATTCACTGTTCAGACCATTAAAGGTGAGTTTATAGCCCCATTTTATATATACTTGTTTTACAAATATGGGGTGAGAAACATGCAAATTATTTTATGGACCATAATACTATTAAATTTTCTCAAAACTATTGCGTAGTTAGTCTAAGCCCTAGAACCCACTATCATGCCCATTTTCATGAGCCGTTAGTTCCCTTTGGGTAGCGTGATTGCTTAAGATAGATCTATTGGGGTGACTCCCCCGTCCGGTTGGCCAGACAGGTCAATGCGGACGTATAGCAAGTCGGACTTTGAGTGTATTGGGTTAAACACTCGCTAAGGGCCCCTTGACTATTATTTATGTGCTATAGATTAGCGCACTAAACTGTCGAGCTTCGGTTGCATGAACTTAGTGCTAGCGCGATAGACTATTTTGTATGACATTATATGTGTTGTAATGATCATGCTGGTCCAAATTCATTATTTAATGCTTTTATTTAAACCTGTGAACTCACCAGCTTTTTGCTAACTTTTAGCATGTTTTCTCAGGCGTGTGTAATTTGATTGTTATGGCAAGGATTTGGCAAGGCAAGGGTCATGGACCTTTTCTAAAGAAGTGGCAAATAATTTAAGACTTGTTTTTATGTGGGACCACTGTAACCAATGGGTCTATTTTTCTAAACAATGAATTATCTTTTGTAAACTCTAAATGTTGATTTAATTAAAACGGAGTATGTATTCCGTTCTTTGTTTACCTTGTGTTATGATCTCCAGTCTAAGCAAGTAGCACCCTCAAAGTTCTGTATGCTTTCGCGACTGTTAAATTTTGGGGGTGTTACAGATTGGCATCAGAGCCTAGGTTATAGAGAACTAGGTACATATAAACCCTAAACTATAACCATTTTTATAAAAACAAGTCCCTATGACCGCCACTTGCCTTGCTTGCCACTTTGCTTGATGTTTATTTGACTTGACTGCATGCTATGATTTGTGACTCATTAATTTTACAGAATTATGTGTATTATAAGTATTATATATATATATATATATATATATATATATATATATATATATATATATATATATATACACATATATACACTTGACCCACACTAGTTATTATGAGTATTTCTGATATACTTACACACATGTATCATTTTTGTCATAGACTATGTCTTCTCATCCTATTCCAACGATCTCGCCAAATTCAGACGATCCATACATGCAAGTGCTGCAAGCCTTCAATGCACCAGACCCCGATCTACTTGAGCCTACACATACTGCAGCATTGCCTAAACCAGCTACCGACCATACTTTCATCCAGCCTATCCCCGCTACTGATTCCACTACACAACCTACTTCATACATCCATACTCTTCCAATCCTCCGTACTGCCCGCATGAGAGTCCCCGGATATCGAATGCGGTACTCAGACTTGCCATCATTACCATAGAGGAGGACCCGAGCTGTCTATATGGGTACCTCTACCACCCCAATATCTCTTTCACCAGCATCAACCCCAAACCAGTCTCCACCACACCAGAGGCTCAGGAGAGCCGATGACTCTTACTCAGACGAGGATCCGAAGGAGGATCCGGAAGAGGATCCAGAGGAGGATCCGGAAGAGGAGCCGATATCAGACCCTACACCTGAGCAAATGATACCAGCAGGACTGTGACATGGGAAAGCGGTTATGGAGGAAGTCCTGAGTACATTTGAGATTGGGCAGAGTTCTAGAGCTACTCAGATTATGGGAGAGGACATGGATATGCCTCTTGGGTTAGGATTGAGAGCTGCTAGATTACGAGCCAGGGATGAGGCTCCGATCACTTGTGAGATTAACGGTGAGGTATGGAACGATATTGAGTGTGTTCATAGCACTCTACTCCAGGCGGATAGTCCCACATATGAGCCATCTTCACCTTCATTTGTGCCGTCATCTCCATCTATACTGATTTCCCCTCCACCTGCCGTCTTACCAATGGCAGAGGAGGAGGAAGATGATGTCACCAGATTTTTAATTCAATTGGGAGCTCAGGGAAACTTGTTGGATGTCCATTCTGACCAGTTAGAGAGATTAGGGAGACGAGACGAGCAAGTTGGCAGGGAACTTGCAGGAGTTCGTCACAGACTAGGTGACATAAGGAGAGACCAGGCTAGGGCATGGGATGCCAAGTGGACTAACTGGCATCGTATGCATGAGCTAGAGTCGGTGATGGCTAGGGTCATAAGGGCTGAGCATGAGGACTGTAGAGAAGTATTGGCGTCAAGGAGACACATTGTGCAGCTGGAGACTAGGGTAGGTAATCTGGAGACCATTATAGCTTGGATGGCACAGGAGCTGATGCAGCTACGCATAGGGGGTGATGGATTTTAGTCCTAGTAGTTGAGATGTATCACCATTAAATTGAGTAGTCATCAGTTAGTGGTAGTTGTAGTCTTTTAGCTGTAATCAAAAACTTGTGTTATTTTCCTGAACATCTCGAGCTTGTAAATTTTTGCACACACGATTTGATCCTAATATATGACAAGCTTGATTGACTATTCCATTGTGTTATCGTTCTTATAATTAATCTCACTCGTATACTTTACACTTGTGCGAACTCGTCAAATCTTGATTATCTCCATCCTTCTTATACAGCGAAATGCCTCCAAAGAGAACAACCAGAACCACTCGTGCACAAGCAACAAACCAAGGCCCCGTTAGGACTAATGCAGCAGCCCCACCTGTAAATCGAGCCATGCTCGATCAACTCGTAGAAGAACGTGTGGCAGCAGCACTGGCTGCAGCAAACAACTCCACAGCAGATGTTGGCAACTCAAGGCCTACAACCAACAATGCTCGTAGTTGTACATATCAAGACTTCCGAAAAGTAATGACTGGAGGTTTTGGTGGTACTGAAGGAGGAGGTCTTTGCTCTGAACAATCAGAATTTTGTACTTCTGTTGATTTGATCTTGATCGACTCAATTAAGGTATTAGTCTATAAATTCATTGAATGAACAATTCAAAAAAGAAATCTTTCTGTTGTGCTGTTCTGATGGATCGAAAGATTGGAAACGGTTTTCCGAATCTGTAGATGTTCGGAAGAGGACCGAGTTAAGTTTGCATAGTTCACTTTTCAGGATGCGGTTCTAACTTGGTGGAACAACTACGTGAAATCATCTGGCTATGATGCTGCATATGCAATGTCATGGGAAAGCTTTAAAGAGATTGTTCTTAAGAAATACTGTCCTAGGAATGAGGTGAAGAAGCTGGAGGTGGAATTTTGGAATCTCAAGGTGCAAGGCACCAACATGGCAGTATATAACCAACGTTTTCAGGAACTTGGCTTACTGTGTCCTGATATGGTTCAAACTGAGACCCGATTGTTGGAGAGGTATATTGGCGGATTACCTCAATCTATTAAGGGAAACGTCATTACATACAAGGCTATAGATCTCCACGAGACCATCGAGGTAGCTAACAAGCTGATGGATCAGGTGATCGAAGATTCGATCGAAGCGGGTGTGAACAACAAAAGGAAATGGGATGACCATTCCCAAAATAACAACCACCCGAACAAGAGGCAAGAGGTTGCAAAGGTGTATACTGTCGGACCGACAGAGAAGAAGGTCTACGCTAGAAACTTGCCATTTTGCAATCGATGCAAGTTGCATTACAAGGGTCCATGCACGGTTAAATGCAATAAATGTTAGAAGGTAGGACATACGACCCGCGATTACAGAGCAAGACCTTTAGCAATAGCATAAGTTGCACCGGCAAACAACCCAAAGGCCGAGGTCACGTGCTTTAGCTGCGGTGAAAAAGGGCATTATCGAAAAGAATGCCAGAAACTCAAGAACCAGGGCAACGTTGGCAATAGAGGTCAACAAGGCAATCAGGGAAACCAGAGAAACCCAGGAGCTGGTATGAACCAAGTAGCTGTTGTGCCCCAAGGAAATCGGGGAAATGATGCAGGAGCCCGTGGCAGGGTTTACGCGGTGGGCAAAGTGGAAGCCCAGGAAGACCCGAACGTGGTGACGGGTACGTTCCTTTTAAATGACCGCTATGTATCTATACTATTTGATACGGGAGCAGATAGAAATTTTGTCTCTACTGCCTTTAGTCCATTGCTTGGTATTACCCCGACCACCTTAGGCAATGTATATAATGTAGAGCTGGCTAATGGAAAGGTAGAACAAGTAGACACCATTGTAAGAGGTTGCACCTTAAAGCTATCGAACCACCCATTCAACATTGACCTAATGCCTATAGAACTGGGTAGTTTTGATGTTATTATCGGCATGGATTGGTTGTCAAAATACCATGCCACTATTCTCTGCGACGAAAAGATCATTCGACTACCCTATGGGAACGAGGTTCTAATCGTTGAAGGCGATAGAAGAGATCGACGAAGTACCTCGAGATTGAACGTTATCTCCTACACGAAGGTCCAGAGACATCTTGAGAAAGGATGTCTTCTCTTTTTAGCTCAGGTTTTCGGAAAGGAAGAAAAGGAGCCGGAAGGAAAACGATTGGAAGATGTGCCGATCGTAAGAGATTTTCCAGAAGTCTTCCCCGAAGACTTACCCGGACTACCGTCAAAATGACAGGTCGAATTTCGGATCGACCTAGTGCCTGGTGCCAAACCCGTGGCACGAGCACCCTACCGATTAGCCCCAACAGAACTGTAGGAGTTATCTGAGCAGTTGTTAGAACTCTCTGAAAAAGGGTTCATCAGACCAAGTTCCTCTCCCTGGGGAGCTCCAGTTCTGTTCGTCAAAAAGAAAGATGGATCTTTCCGAATGTGCATTGACTATAGGGAACTCAACAAATTGACTATCAAAAACCGATACCCACTCCCTAGAATCGATGACCTGTTCGATCAACTTCAAGGATCGTGCATCTATTCGAAAATTGACTTAAGATCCGATTACCACCAGCTTAGAGTTCGGGAAGAAGATATCCCGAAGACGGCATTTAGAACTCGTTATGGCCACTATGAGTTTCAGGTTATGCCTTTTGGTTTAACCAATGCACCAGCAGTATTCATGGACCTCATGAATCGGGTATGTAAGCCATACTTAGACAAGTTCGTGATCGTCTTCATCGACGACATATTGATATATTCAAAGAGTGAAAAGGAGCATGAAGAACATCTTAGGCTGATTCTGGAACTGTTCAAGAGAGAGGAGTTATATGCCAAGTTTTCTAAGTGCGAGTTTTGGATACCAACAGTCCAATTCTTAGGTCACGTGATTGATAAACAAGGCATTCATGTAGATCCTGCGAAGATTGAGTCGATAAAGGATTAGGCGACACCTACAACTCCCACTGAAATACGCCAATTCTTAGGACTTGCAGGGTACTACAAAAGATTTATTGAGGGATTCTCGAAAATAGCGAAGCCTTTGACTAAGTTGACCTAGAAAAATGAGAAGTTTGACTGGGGAGAGAAAGCGAAATAAGGTTTTCAACTTCTCAAGGATAAGTTATGTAGCGCACCTATCTTAGCCCTACCGGAAGGCAGTGAGGACTTTGTAGTCTACTGTGACGCCTCGCACAAAGGGTTAGGAGCTGTTTTGATGCAGCGAGAAAAGGTGATAGCTTACACCTCACGGCAATTGAAAACCCACGATAAGAATTACACTACCCTTGACCTAGAGCTGGGGTCAGTAGTGTTTGCCCTCAGAATCTGGAGACACTATCTTTACGGCACCAAGTGCGTAGTTTATACCGACCATAAAAGTTTGCAACATATCCTAGATCAGTAGGAACTTAATATGAGGCAACGCCGATGGTTAGAATTGCTCAGTGACTATGACTGTGAGATTCGATACCACCCAGGCAAAGCAAACGTGGTAGCTGATGCACTTAGCCGAAAAGAGAGACTGAAACCTCTAAGAATACGATCGTTAGGTAAGACAATTGTCTCACCATTCCCATCGAGAATTCGATAAGCTCAGGTTAAGGCTCTTAAGGAAGAAAATAGACCTAATGAGAAAATTTATGGAATGCCTGAAAGCGAAAATGGGTTCGTGAACAAAGAAGATGGAACATTATGTTACAAGGATAAGAGTTGGATCCCACTCTACGGAGGTATACGAGACCTCATCATGCACGAATCCCATAAGGCAAAATATTCCATCCATCCAGGAGCCGACAAGATGTATCTTGACTTAAAAAAGCTGTATTGGTGGCCCAATATGAAAGCTGACATTGCGACATGTTTCAGTAAATGTCTAACATGTTCAAAGGTCAAAGCTGAACATCAGAGACCATCAGGTTTACTCGTACAACCTGAAATTCCCGAGTGGAAGTGGGAACGTATAACAATGGACTTCATCACCAAATTGCCAAGAACGTCAAGCGGTTATGACACCATCTGGTTGATCGTTGACCGTCTTACCAAATCCGCTTACTTCTTACCCATCAAGGAAAACGACAGCATGGACAAACTTGCGTGACTATATGTGAAGGAAATAGTTGCTCGACATGGAGTCCCACTTTCCATCATATCCGACAGAGATAGTCGTTTTACGTCAAATTTTTGGAGACCTCTACAAGATGCCTTAGGAACCGACCTGGATATGAGCACAGCATATCATCCGCAGACAGATGGTCAAAGTGAAAGGACCATCCAAACATTAGAAGATATGCTGAGAGCCTGTGTGATAGACTTTGGTAACGGCTGGGATAGACACCTACCGTTGGCCGAATTTTCTTACAACAATAGTTATCACACCAGCATCAAAGCTGCACTATATGAGGCACTGTATGGCAGGAAGTGCAGATCCCCAATATGCTGGGCTGAAGTCGGAGAAAGTCAGCTCACCAGTCCTGATTTAGTACAAGAAACTACAGAAAAGATTGTACAAATCAAGAGCCGGATGCAGGCGGCTCGAGACCGTCAGAAAAGCTATGCTGACAAAATACGAAAACCACTTGAGTTTTAAGTTGGAGATCATTTCATGCTGAAAGTATCACCATGGAAAGGCGTGGTCCATTTTGGAAAACGTGGAAAGCTAAACCCCCGATATATAGGACCTTTCAAAATTCTCACGAGAATTGGACCCGTAGCTTATCGACTTGAGTTACCACAAGAACTTAGCTCCGTACACAACGTGTTTCATGTGAGCAATCTAAAGAAATGTCTTTCCGATGAGACTCATTCCATTCCTCTGGAAGAGATTCAGGTGGACGAAAGGTTAAATTTCGTTGAGGAACCCGTTGAAATAATGGATCGAGAGATCAAACGGCTGAAGCAGAGCCGTATCCCTATCGTCAAAGTTCATTGAAACTCCCAAAGAGGTCCGGAATACACATGGGAAAGGGAGGATGAGATCAAGTGAAGATACCTGCATCTTTTCTCAAACCATTCGGGTAACCCTAAGTGAAAACCAAGGACGGTTTTCGTTCCTAAGACGGGGAGGATGTGAAAAATGGTAAATTTTCCCTAATATTTAAATTATAACCGTCCATTTGTTATGACTAAATCACCAGATTAGGCATTTACATGATTATCACAAAAAACAGACCCGCATACTATATCACACAGTAATCTCACCAAGAACAGTAAAATTATCCCATCTTACATTTTACCCACTATAATGTAGTAAAAACGGGAGGTTATCTCATTTTTACTCAGAATGACACCACACGCATACCGATCTCTCAACAGTAATAAATTTAAAACTCATAAGTTATTGTAAATTCATAAAACTCTAAACTCATTCAAGTATTATAAAAACGTCTCTAAAAACCCACTCTTCCATATTTATAACGGATTCGGGAAGGACCTGAGTTTAACTCAGTTCAGCGAGACGCGGGTATAATTTTACTCACTCCTTTAATTAAATCCATCCATATAAACTTAAAATAAAAATCCCACTCACACATTTATCCAAAAATCTGTCTTCTTTCCTAGGTTTTTGGTATGTGCTTAAACACATACCTTTTCTTGACCAAAATCGGACCCAAAATAACCAAAAACCCGACCAAAATGCCAAAAGATATTGTGTTTTTGCGTTTTTGTATGTGCAGGGATGAATATCGAGGAAAAATGACAAAAGGACACAGAAAACCGAGAAATCGAGCACGGGATGCGGAAAAGGCTCAGAACCGGAACCGGGAAAAAAAAATGGTCAAAAAGTCAAACATGGTCCTCTAATTATCAGCCCAATCCTAGCCCACACTAAACACTTAACCAGCCCAATCCTTTAACCCCAAATACCCGATCCGCCCATTAACTTGACCCGGTCAATGATTATATCAACTCAGGGTCTAATAAAAAATAACACACACACACACGCGCCAAAAACTATCCCCAATTTGTACTGTTTAAAGAACCCTAAATTACTGAGCCCCTCAATTACCTCACCCCAATATTAATTACCCAATCATTTGATGTTCTAGAAGGGACTGACAGCTCAGGGGACACGTGTGGGCAGCTGATTGGAGAGGCCACCTCATCTAATTGATCAAACGGCCGAAATCAATGCGTGGAGAACAAGGGTTGATCCAAGGGTTTAGGATGATCGCATAGAGACCCAGAAGGTTCTGCTGAGGTGTATTTATACCCCTCCTCATTCACGAAGAAGATGTTAGCTAGTTAGTGGTTAGGAGCTAGGAATAGGAGTAGTGTAGTTATTAGATAAATTTTAGTGTAATCGTTTGGTTTATTAAAAGTTTAATTTCTGCTTTCTAAATTCTCAGCTTTGTACTTTTTTAAAGGTTTTAATAAAATTCAAGTTTGCATTTAAATTTCATTGCAATTTAAAGTTTCAATCTATTTCCAGCTTTCTATAATTACTCTCACAAGCTCATTCAAGCTAGTTGATAGTTTGTAGTAAGTATAGTTCATTTTCTGCTTCTTAATGGTTTTATGATGATGGTCAACGAAAGTCAACAGAGGTAGTTAATGAAGATTATGGGGTAAACATAGGTGATTTGTGGTTTCAGAAGTGTATTTTAGCCTATCTAAGTAGTGTTTGGATCTGCTAGGATTTAGGTGTTAAAGTTGTTATCTAGCTGTTTTATTTGCACTATTAGTTCATATTAGGTCTAAGTAGTTCATTAGTAGCATAAAACTGGTAGGTTTATTAGTAAATAGTCAAAATTAGCTACTCATTTCATTTCTGCCTGCTAGATCAGTATACTGTTCATGCTATTTTGATCAATCTGTGTTTTCTGTGTTTGTATTTGTGTTTTTAGTGTTTAAATTAGTTCATACAACATATAGGGTAAGATTTAGGCATTTGAAATTGGATTAAGTCAAAGTTATAGTTCAATATATAAAGTTAATACTCTGCATAATCCTACTTGCACACCTGCTGAAACAGTCATCTTCTAGGGCTTAAATTAGGGCTCTATTGTTGTTTAAATCTCTTGATTTTGCAGATATAGCTAGTTCATAGTATAAGGTGTTAGGATTTGCTTTTGTTTTTCCATACCTAGCTTATTTGCATGCTTATTTTTCAGTTTAAATGTGGCACTCTTTTTTCTGAGTTTAAATTGTTCATCAGCTACATGTTCTAAGTTCATCTGTTCTTGCCTTAATTTGAGGATGCATTTGATGATTAGATTTAGGGCTTTTGCAAATTTTAGATAACCTGTACTGCTAGCTATTTAGAACAGCTTTTATTTTGGAATTTCATGCTTATCTGAGCTTTTTATAAGGTCTGCAAGTTGTATGAGCTGGACTGCCGAATCTGCTTAATCTGTTGCTTATCTCTAGTGCTTATCTGCTTTTGTAGTTTGAGTTTCTGGCTTTTTAGTGTTAAATTGTGCTAATATATGTTTGTTCTATCATTCCTGAGCTTTTTATGTTAATTGGTGTTTAATTGGCTTATTTGTGCTTATTAGCTTATTCTGTTTTAGCTTATACTGCTTATTCTGGCTTATTTGCTTGCTTCTTTTAATTTTCCTAGATTGTAGAATTGATGTTAGATTTACTGAAAAAATCCCAGATTTAATTAAGTTGTTTTGCTATTTAATTTGCATTTTTGTAGTTTAAGAGTAGTTTTAAATAACATAAAAAGAAAAGAAAATAAAATAAGTTTCTGTGTTATCACTTTTGGTCCCTAGATTTTCTGCTTGAGTCTAAATCGTGCCTGGGTAGTGTTTAGTATTAAATCAGTTTGTTTATTTGGCAAATTCAGTCCTTGTCTTTTTGTTTGCATTATTAGTCCATAGTTCACTTTGCATTTAGTTAAATATTTTGCATTGTTAGTCCTTTTAGCTTGCATCTTTGCATTTTTAGTCCTCATTTCCAAAAATTTTCTTTTATCATTATTAATATAGGAAAAATTATTTTGCATTTTTAGAGTTTAAAATTTAGAATTTCACTTTTATTCGCGTTTTTTTTAAATACGTCGCGTTCGTGTTTAAATTCAAATTTCGTTTAAATGTTTAGTTTAATTGTTCTATTAGCTTAGTTTAATTGTTAATCTTGATTGTTATTTTAATATTAGTAGTGTAATCAAAAATCAATCACTCTTATTCACATTCACTACACGAATCACGTCCCGGGAACACAAATTCCATTCGATCTTCGTCGGGACAAACGACTCGGGTTTTGCATATTTCTTTTGCAATTCCTTGGACTATAATTGAAACGAATCAATTTTTGGCGCCGCTGCCGGGGAAGGTTGAAGTGAGTGCGTGATTCCGTTTATCGATTTGTGTTTTGAAGATCCTTCCTCGGAAGTTATCGTTTTTATAAAAAATAAAATACAAAAAGAAAATAATTAAAAAACACTTTTCCTAAAGTGTTTTCACCATTAATAATAAATCCTCGCTCTCGAGAGGGCGTTGTAAACCATTCCGAATAAACAACAAAAGAGATCGTGTAGTTAAACGTTGCTTGGATTATTTCTTTACTACAACCTAATTACGGGGTTTAAGGAAGTCTTGACATTAAATTGCAGACTGAAGAGAGATCCATTCTTCTCTCCCGCCACGCTGCGCGTAGTTTTGAAAGAAACAAGTACGGTTGATAAAACGATCACCAAAAATATAATTATTTTTCCTTAATTAAAAAATCCAAAAAGATTTTCTCTTCAAATTTATCTTCCATTTTTCTTTTGTTATTTTCTATGTTTTTAAACTTAAAAACCCAAAAATATTCTTCTTTAATCCTCTTAAATGTTTAATTCTTCTTCTCTAATCCTCTAAACCGATAATTCTTTCTCTTCACCCTCTTATGTTTAATTCTTATGGATCCGACTTGTGTTAAGTGTGGCGAACCTTTCTTCGGAGGGTTGTGTGTTTGGTGTACGTGCGAGCAATGTGGTAGTAATATTCGTGACGGAGTTTGTTGGTTTTGTAATTCTCACACATATGATCAAAGATCGTTCAACAATCCTTCAAACATTTCCGATTACCTTCAAACACCACCGCCGCCTCCGTTCACTTGTTTTAATTATGGAAATCCCTCCGAAGCAGAAGTACCTTGTGGACAATGTTTTTGTAATCAATGTGGACACACAAATTGTATGTGCTACCCCCCGAGTGCTGAACCGTCTTACGCTTACGATACGAGCTTTGATAATTATCCTCAAAATGATTTCAATCTTCCTTCTCAAAACTCTTATGAGCAAGAACCGTATACGCCTAGTTTTGAGCCTTGTGGGGAGTCATTTGAAAATTCTCAGTATGAGCCAAATTTGTGTGATAATGACAAACCCACCATTTCGGAGTCACTCCAAGCACCCAACGAGGGTTACGAGGATGATTTCTTTGAACTTAAGGCTTTTAAGATCCACATTGAACAACTTCAAGCTTTGTCAAAAATGTCGAAATGTCGTATTGATAATGGACCATCGATTCCTATTCTTTCTCCGGTGAGGGAAATGGAACAAGAAACCGAGGTGACAAAGGACCCGGTACTTTCCACTAACAATGGAAGTGCTAAATACGTCTAACCTACGGTTGTCCAAGAATCTAAGCCTAGAATTGCTCCTCCTAAACCGTCAAAAATTGATCCTAACCTTTCTCGATTTACGGTTAAGAGTTTGTCAAGCAAACGAGCTGAGCTTAAAACAATGTCTAAAAAGAACGACTTGCCTTATCTTCACGTTTATCAAGAACAAGAACCAGAGACCATAACGGAAGTGGTGGAAATTCCTAGCTCTCAGAGCACATCACTTGTCCCACCTCCGGATTCTTCAAGATGTTCTTCGAGACTTGTTATTGATGATTCCACTTCGTCCATAATTATTGAGTCCGTTGATGATCATGATGAGATATTTACCGATTCTGATGACGATTATACTTCTTTATCTTGTGGAGAAATCGATTATGCTGAAGAAGAAACTCCTCCAATCATTTCCGACTCTTCCCCTTCCCTCACTCCGTTTGAGGGAAGTAATCCTCTCTTGGAAGAGATCGATGCTTGTCTTAAAGATGAATCAATTTCGCCGAAAATTGATGATTCTTGTCTTGATCCGGAGGGAGATATTCTTTTTCTTGAAAAACTATTGAACGATGAACCATTACCTTCTCTCCCTCCGAAGGAAGTTGAAATCAATCCTTCAAAAGAATTTGATGAGCTTGTTTCCGAAACATTCTACACGACTTTCACCAATCCTCTATTTGATTTCGGGTCTGACTTTGCTTTCATTTCAGATAACCCTATCTTTGATAGTCAGATGGAGGAGAGTGATGAGTATGTGACGGAACCTGAGCTCACAGATCATCATGTGATTGATTCTCTTCATGAGGAGTTCTCCGGTGAACTCACTCATATCATACCTCCTTCGGAGTATGATTACTTTGCTTTTGATGAAGATCCTGACCCGGGGGGAGATGTACTCTATCATAAGAGTTTACTTGTCGATGATATCTTCCCGACCCTCCCGCCCGAGGTCCTTGTTGATTATAACCATAAGAGCTTCAATGTTGATATTCAAAATAAGAAAAATGGTACTTTTGATGATAAAGAATGGATCTTCATTGTGATCAAGATCCTTCTCCCTTTCTTCACCTATCCGGTGACTTCTCCTATCTTTCACTCCATCGGGAGTGAAGATACCATCTTTGACCCCGGCATTTTCTTTTCTATCTAGAGCCGCGGGTATCTCATCGGAGTGGAACTTTCGTATGCTTCAATGTTTATCCAAACATCTTGAACGAAAGTCCGATTGAGATTATCTTTTCCACATGCTCCCCCAAGGACAATTAAATTCGGGGTCGAGTCAAGCTCATGTGACTCGGTTACCAAAAACAAGCGCTTCGTGGGAGGCACCCCATGCATATCCATCTATCTTCTTATCTATTTTCTAATAAAGTGAGTGAGGAGGGTTTCCTCTTCCATATCTTGTGTTTCGTGTTTTCTGTGGTATGTCCAGGAATGCCCGATGATGAAGACTCTCGTGCTCATAGTTTCCTTCACGCTACTCGAGTTTCATCATTCGCTGCTTATCCGATATCCTAAAATCTTATCGTTTTACATCTATCTTTTGGCATAATTCATAAACGGCCTTAGATTTATGTAGGAGAACCCTTACCTTTAAGACATTGAGGACAATGTCTCGTTTTAGTCTGGGGGGGGTAATCTTGCAATTTGATTTTTGCCTTGCATTTTTGCCGTTTTCTCATACAACCCCGTTTTTCCTCAAATATTGAAAAAATCCAAAAAAAAAAAAAACAAAAAAATGAATGAGAAAAATTTTAAAAATTCTTGCAAAAATATAATAAATTTTGACATTTTTGTTGATTTTCCGCTCGAGAGAGTAGGAATAAAATTCTGACTTGATCGGGCGTGTTGAGCCCTAGCTTGTTCCCTTAACCATTTATAATCTATAAGCTCGTGCTAGTCTTTTACACAAGGAGCTAGAAAACGCGAATTCTTTTTAAGAGTTTGCAAGTTCCCGTATTTGACTTTATATATGCATAGCTTGATTATAAGGCTAAGCATTCGCGGATCTTATTATTTAAGATTTTAAATTTGCGAAGAACGAGAAATGATAGAGTTGTTCATAAGTTAGATTGCTAAACGTGGAGTAGTTGGATCTCTTTAGAGCTCATCGAAGTTACTTGTGGCTTTTTGTTCCCATAAGCTTGTTTCACTCAAAAATAGTAATCTAGGAATAATTAAAGGTATTTTGGTTTTGGCGATATTTAGTTTTTATTTCTTCCTTAGAGAATTATTGCTTATGAAAGTCGGGTACACATCAAGGTACTGCCAGTGTTACGGTGTAATAGACTATTCCATCTTGCCGGCTCGCAACCGATGTTGGGATTGTTATAAAAGCCGTAGGACTTGGGGTTTGGCAAATAATTAATTAATATGATAATGTATAATAATAATCCAAAGCCATAAAAAGTTTTCTACATCTTGCCGGTTCGCAGCCGATGTTGTAGACTTCTAATAAAGGCAGAGAAAAAATTCCAAGGTCATAATAGACTATCACATCTTGCCGGTTCGCAGCCGATGTTGTGATTGTTATAAAGGGCCAAGGACTAAATACGTTAATGTGCTTAATAATGTTAAAAATGCCAAACTTCGACTCCGGGGGTGTCCTAATAAAGGCTTCCGTCTCTGGACTCGTAGATGAGTTGTTTCGGTCGCAAATAAAAGGGATATCCTCAAAATCGTGTTAAATCAGAGACCTTGATGTGGACCTCATTTTTGTATGCAACGGTTTTCGAGGGAAGGCTTGGAAACTACTTAGCGTCTAAACTAGATATCTTTATCGGACTAAAAATTATCGAAACGAGAATTTGAAGAAATTCATTTCTCACCAAAAATAAATAAAGGAAAATAGGAATTTGGGAACAAAGAGTCCACAATTAGCTTTCATGAGTAGTGTTGGCAATCTAACTTGTAAATGACAATGATTTCGTTTTTAAGCTTAGTTTGGGGACTCGTGAAAAATCAGGGACGACGAATTTTATCCGTATGGTCACTTCTTTATGAGTCGTGTTTCCTGCTCGAAGACCCTAAAAGTTATCGATAGATAATGATTGTCAAACAAAAGCCATCACATTAATAATATGAGAAAATCCAAAAAATAGAATAAAAGGAAAATCGGGGAGTTTTTAAAGCTTAAGATTTCTTGATTTCTTTTGAAAATTTTGCTACTTCTCAAAGTTAGTAAAAAGAGATTGGAAATTTTCGGTTTTAAAAACGTGTTTTTATAATATTGCATGAGGACATTGCAATAGCTTAGTCTGGGGGAATTTGGTATGTGCTTAAACACATACCTTTTCTTGACCAAAACCGGACCCAAAATAACCAAAAACCCGACCAAAATGCCAAAAGATATTGTGTTTTTGTGTTTTTGTATGTGCAGGGACGGATATCGAGGAAAAATGACAAAAGGACACAGAAAACTGAGAAATCGAGCACGGGATGAGGAAAAGGCTCAGAACCGGAACCGGGAAAGAAAACACGGTCAAAAAGTCAAACATGGTCCTCCAATTATCAGAGATTGTCAAAATTAGCCCTTGGATTATCTTTTAAATAATGACAGCTAAGGTCCCTTGAGAAATCAGAAATTACACAATAGGCCCCTTGAACTTTACATCCTTTAAACACTTACTATTATTAAACCCGGATCCAACTAATACTAACCCAATCCTATTCTAAACCCAGCCCACTACACACCCTTACCCAGCCCACACTAAACACTTAACCAGCCCAATCCTTTAACCCCAAATACCCGATCCGCCCATTAACTTGACCCGGTCAACAATTATATCAACTCAGGGTCTAATAAAAAATAACACACACACACACGCGCCAAAAACTATCCCCAATTTGTACTGTTTAAAGAACCCTAAATTACTGAGCCCCTCAATTACCTCACCCCAATATTAATTACCCAATCATTTGATGTTCTAGAAGGGACTGACAGCTCAGGGGACACGTGTGGGCAGCTGATTGGAGAGGCCACCTCATCTAATTGATCAAACGGCCGAAATCAATGCGTGGAGAACAAGGGTTGATCCAAGGGTTTAGGATGATCGCATAGAGACCCAGAAGGTTCTGCTGAGGTGTATTTATACCCCTCCTCATTCACGAAGAAGATGTTAGCTAGTTAGTGGTTAGGAGCTAGGAATAGGAGTAGTGTAGTTATTAGATAAATTTTAGTGTAATCGTTTGGTTTATGAAAAGTTTAATTTCTGCTTTCTAAATTCTCAGCTTTGTACTCTTTTAAAGGTTTTAATAAAATTCAAGTTTGCATTTAAATTTCATTGCAATTTAAAGTTTCAATCTATTTCCAGCTTTCTATAATTACTCTCACAAGCTCATTCAAGCTAGTTGATAGTTTGTAGTAAGTATAGTTCATTTTCTGCTTCTTAATGGTTTTATGATGATGGTCAACGAAAGTCAACAGAGGTAGTTAATGAAGATTATGGGGTAAACATAGGTGATTTGTGGTTTCAGAAGTGTATTTTAGCCTATCTAAGGATAGGCTTGGTTTGGATTGCACCCTATTTCAGTTAGGGGTTAAAATTAGTAAGTTTCATTTTACATTTTCAAGTATAAAACTGATTTTCATAGTAGTAGCTTTAATCTGTGTTGTTGATTAGTATACTCTTTGTTTGCTTCTATTTGATCTTGTTCTAAGTGGATTTCTTAGTGTTTGAGCTTGATTATTTCATTTGTGCTTTTATGCCACTAAACTGCTTCTCATTTGTCCTGAATTCTGTTTAAACTATGGATCTGTGCTTCTGTTGCTGATTACTGTTATTTGCTACTGTTTTGATCTCTCTTGCTGTTATTAAACTTAGTTTGATAGTTAGTATGGATGATAGTAGCTTGAATCTGCATTTCAAAGTGTAATGTGTAGTTAAAGTAGTGTTTGGATCTGCTAGGATTTAGGTGTTAAAGTTGTTATCTAGCTGTTTTATTTGCGCAATTAGTTCATCTTAGGTCTAAGTAGTTCATTAGTAGCATAATACTGGTAGGTTTATTAGTAAAAAGTCAAAATTAGCTACTCATTTCATTTCTGCCTGCTAGATTAGTATGCTGTTCATGCTATTTTGATCAATCTGTGTTTTCTATGTTTGTATTTGTGTTTTTAGTGTTTAAATTAGCTCATACAACATATAGGGTAAGATTTAGGCATTTGAAATTGGATTAAGTCAAAGTTATAGTTCAATATATAAAGTTAATACTCTGCATAATCCTACTTGCACACCTGCTGAAACAGTCATCTTTTAGGGCTTAAATTAGGGCTCTATTGTTGTTTAAATCTCTTGATTTTGCAGATATAGCTAGTTCATAGTATAAGGTGTTAGGATTTGCTTTTGTTTTTCCATACCTAGCTTATTTGCATGCTTATTTTTCAGTTTAAATGTGGCACTCTTTTTTTCTGAGTTTAAATTGTTCATCAGTTACATGTTTTAAGTTCATCTGTTCTTGCCTTAATTTGAGGATGCATTTGATGATTAGATTTAGGGCTTTTGCAAATTTTAGATAACCTGTACTGCTAGCTATTTAGAACAGCTTTTATTTTGGAATTTCATGCTTATCTGAGCTTTTTACAAGGTCTGCAAGTTGTATGAGCTGGACTGCCGAATCTGCTTAATCTGTTGCTTATCTCTAGTGCTTATCTGCTTTTGTAGTTTGAGTTTCTGGCATTTTAGTGTTAAATTGTGCTAATATATGTTTGTTCTATCATTCCTGAGCTTTTTATGTTAATTGGTGTTTAATTGGCTTATTTGTGCTTATTAGCTTATTCTGTTTTAGCTTATACTGCTTATTCTGGCTTATTTGCTTGCTTCTTTTAATTTTCCTAGATTGTAGAATTGATGTTAGATTTACTGAAAAAATCCCAGATTTAATTAAGTTGTTTTGCTATTTAATTTGCATTTTTGTAGTTTAAGAGTAGTTTTAAATAACATAAAAAGAAAAGAAAATAAAATAAGTTTCTATGTTATCACTTTTGGTCCCTAGATTTTCTGCTTGAGTCTAAATCGTGCCTGGGTAGTGTTTAGTATTAAATCAGTTTGTTTATTTGGCAAATTCAGTCCTTCTCTTTTTGTTTGCATTATTAGTCCATAGTTCACTTTGCATTTAGTTAAATATTTTGCATTGTTAGTCCTTTTAGCTTGCATCATTGCATTTTTAGTCCTCATTTCCAAAAAATTTCTTTTATCATTATTAATATAGGAAAAATTATTTTGCATTTTTAGAGTTTAAAATTTAGAATTTCACTTTTATTCGCGTTTTTTTTTAAATACGTCGCGTTCGTGTTTAAATTCAAATTTCGTTTAAATGTTTAGTTTAATTGTTCTATTAGCTTAGTTTAATTGTTAATCTTGATTGTTATTTTAATATTAGTAGTGTAATCAAAAATCAATCACTCTTATTCACATTCACTACACGAATCACGTCCCGGGAACACAAATTCCATTCGACCTTCGTCGGGACAAACGACTCGGGTTTTGCATATTTCTTTTGCAATTTCTTGGACTATAATCGGAACGAGTCAATTTTGTACGCCTCACTTCTTCCCCAGAAATAATATACGATCCATCTCTATCCACCATCTCTGTCATCCCCTTCTTTTCAATCTAAACGCTCCCAATCGTTTTCACTGGTTTTGAAATCCCCAAGTCAAACCTAGAAAGCTACACAAGAAGGAGAAATAACACTCGAATAGAAGCTTTGCTTCTCCCAAATCCAAAAGTGGTTATGGAGTTACTCTCCATATTCTTCTTTTTAAAACAATATCCCAGAGGCATTCGAATCACACCTCAACAATCATACTCAAAGTTTTCTGAGATCAAGAACACTCAAGGAAGAGCAAAAGATTGTGGTGGGTTGTGGTTCGAATTAGGATAACTGGGTTCGGATTGGAGTCTTGTTCGAGTCTCTTGAGTTCATCATCTCTCGAATCATTTTAAGGAATTAAGATTTGTATCCGAATATTTTCTATTCATATCATGTTAAAATTGTTTCTGTTAATCTTAGGTCGAATAAGTGATGATTTAGGTTGTCGGATTTTATTGAGTTTCGATTATTAATTATTGTCACAATGTTATTGTTGTTGTTTTCGTGTGGCATAGGACCTAGAAAATCATTGTTGGATTGTTGAAATCTCATCCTTAAGTCGCAAAAACCAAATGAACCCTTAGGAAACATATGTCGAATTAGGTCTAGTGTATAATTGTTGATGAGGAATTGGGTACTAGAACCGTTGAAATGCCCCACCCTTTTGGTTTAGTGTAATGGTTTCGGTTGTAACTCTTGATCAGCTATGGGACGAATGGGAAAACACCCAAGTAGGGTGTTTGGATGATGGCCTTAGGCTGGGAAACCACCCTACACAGGGGAGGTTTTTGCCAAATCTGTGTCGAAATAGACTCACCCAGGCAGCCACCATGGAGGTGAGCTAGCCGTGGGTTAAAACTCAATGTAAGCAAAGAAGAATTGCCCTGCAACTCACCCAAGTATACACCATTTAGAAACAAGAAAGAGAACCAAGGATTGAGGGATTTACCCTAAATACACTCACTTTGACCCAAGGACGAATCCCAAATCGGGGTGAAAACTTACCCCCTCCATTCGAATCTATATAGAGAGACAAATGACACCTCCAATAGGCAAACTTTTGCTAGTGTTCTCTTGGCTAAATCACAAATGAGGGCTTAAGAAATACTCTTGTCGTTAGGGTCATTCCTCATCCTTGTAATAGGTTATTACTTTGACCCAAACAAGGATGGTTGTATCAAACCAAAAGTCCCTCATCACACCGAGACTCCTATATTTTAGAGTTGAGTAGTACTCGACCCAAAGTGAGCCGAGACATGAGTTCCTAAGTCCTTTGATGCCGAATAGTTGGTCTAAGACTTCCCAGAAAACGCACAAGTCTTTTAAGACTTGTATGTGCGTGTAGTATTTTTCCAGACCAAACCCAAAAGCAGCCCACTTAGGGCCCATGTGCAAACCCAATCGAAACCCCTTGTTTTAGCCCAGGTTGTACCTGTGAGGAGTTAGTCTCGGCCCACTAGGCCCAATGTACCTTCGAGGAGTTAGTCTCGGCCCACCAGGTTCTGTGTGATTTTGTATTAGTTCACAAATCATTGTTATACCTTTCATTCAGTAGAGTTTGGTTAGTGTTTTAGTCCTTAAAACACAAAGAGAGTAGAGAGTGGTTGTACCCTTGTGAAAGAACCAACGGGAGTGGTTATACCCTTGTGAAAGAACCAACGGGAGTGGTTATACCCTTGTGAAAGAACCCGGTGTTTAGCTTAGTACCAGATAAAAAGTAAGCGACGTGTAAAGGTTTCCTCCGCCTAGAAAGGGAGCTTGTTTCATAATGAAGAACAACTCTCGAGTTAGAGGCTCGAGGAGTGGAGTAGGGCAAGAAAAAGAGTCCTTGTAGCCAAACCACTATAAATACCTGTGTTGTGTGGTTTGATCATTCCTTTCCTTACTTGTTTCATATATTGCTTGATTATTTGTTTTACTTTGAAATCACGTTAAGTATACAAAGCAAATAAATTTAAAAACGGTAAAAACTATTCAACCCCCCTTCTAGTTTTCCACAATTGGCATTAGAGCTACGTTACTCAAGATTTTCAAAATATATTGTATTTTAAAACTTGAAACGATCAATGGATTTTGAAAACTTTAAAGAAGGGCAATCTATGCAAAGACCACCACTATTTGAACCAAATTGTTTCATATATTGGAAAAATCGCTTTGAGACTTATATGAAGTCAAAGGATATATATCTATGGTATATAATTGTAGAGGGTGATTACAAACCCATAAGTAATGACATTTCAGGTGGTCGGGATGAAGGTGCTTCTCTTACTCGTCACAGTGATGAGCAAAAGAAGTTGGTTGCCAAAAATAATGAAGCCAAAATGATGCTTTATAATGCTTTACCTAAGAAAGAATATGAAAGAGTTTTTATGTGTAAAACGGCTAAAGATATTTGGCAATCATTAATTATCACTCATCAAGGGAACTCACAAGTCAAGGATAACAAAATTGATCTTCTTGTTCAACAATATGAACAATTTGTTATCCCTGAAGATAAGACCATTGATAGTGCTTTTGCTAGGTTTAATACTATTATTACATCTCTTAAAGCACTTGACGAATCTTTTTCTAGTAAGAACTTTGTCAGGAAATTTCTTAGAGCACTCCATCCGAAGTGGAGAGCAAAGGTGACAGCTATTGAAGAATCCTAGGATCTTTCAAGCATGACACTAGACGAGCTCATTGAAAATCTCAAAGTTCACGATATGGTGATGGAAAAAGACTCAGAAATAGTTAAAGGCAAGAAGGAGAAGATGAAGTCCATTGCCTTGAAAGCTAGAGTTGAGTCAAGTGATGATGAAGAGTCTTGTTCTAGTAGCGAAGACGAAAGGTATGCCATGGCCGTAAGAGATTTCAAGAAGTTCTTTAGGAGACGAGGAAAGTTCGTAAGACCACCTCGTGAAGAAAAGAAATCCTTCCGGAAAGACCATGATGATAGAAAAGGAAAGGTAGATAGGAAGTGTTATAGGTGTGGAGATTCTAGTCACCTAATAGGAGAATGTCCAAAGCCTCCAAAGAACAAATCTCAAAGAGCGTTTGTTAGTGGAGCTTGGAGTGACAGTGAAGGTAATGAAGACAAGCCTAAGAACGACGAAGTTGCTCTCATGGCTCATGACTCAGAAGAGGTGTGCTTAAAAGTTGAGTTAGAACTAGATGAGTGGATTAAAGATAGTGGGTGTTCAAGACACATGACGGGGAACAAAAGCCTTTTCTCAACCTACCAAGTGTACGACGGAGGTAATGTCACATTCGGTAGCAAGCTTAAAAGTAAAATCATTGAAAAAGGTACAATCTCTCATGACTCTCTCACTATTGATGATGTTGCTCATGTAGATAACTTAGGTTTTAACTTGCTTAGTATAAGTCAATTGTGCCGTAAAAAGTTAAACGTCCTTTTCAATGAAAATGGAAGTAAAATACTTAAAGACATTATAACAGTAGGAAAAGGTGTTGTAAAGAATAACGTATATGTTATGAAATTAGATAAAACACCTAAAGACAAGCTTTGTCTCACTTCTTTGGACGAAAACTCAACTCTATGGCATCGACGCTTATGTCACGCCAATATGAGGTTAATTCAATCCTTATCATCTAAGGAACTTGTTATGAATCTACCCAAGTTAAAATATGACCAACACTTTTGTGATGCTTGCAAAATTGGGAAACAAGTTCATAATAGCCATAAGGCTAAAAACATGGTGTCTACATCTAGGTGTCTAGAATTGTTACATATGGATTTGTTTGGTCCATCCGCTATACAAAGTTATGGAGGAAACTTCTATACCTTGGTTATAGTAGATGATTACTCTAGGTATACATGGACTAAGTTTTTGAAAACTAAAAACGAGGCATTTGATAAATTTGAAATTCTAAGTAAGAAAATTCAAAATCAAATAGGAAGTAACATAGTATCAATTAGAACTGACCATGGTCGTGAATTTGACAACGAAATCTAATTCGAAGCTTTTTGTGATGTTAATGGCATAATACATAATTTCTCGGCTCCTCGAACTCCTCAATCTAACGGTGTAGTAGAACGTAAAAATAGAACAATTCAAGAAATGGGTAGAACTATGTTAAATGAACAAAACATACCTCAAAAGTTTTGGTGTCACGCAGTAGATACATCCACATATATCCTAAATCGAGTTTTAATTAGACCATTTTTAAATAAAACTCCATGTAAACTTTATTGAGGCAAAAAGCCTACATTAGGATTTTTTTAGAGTTTTTGGAAGCAAGTGCTTCATTTTAAACACAAAAGTTTATCTCACCAAGTTCGACCCAAAGTCGTATGAAGGTGTATTTCTTGGGTATTCACAAAATAGTAAAGCTTACATAGTTTTGAACAAAGAAACCTCAAGAGTCGAGGAATCTTTGAACGTAACATTCGACGAAAGTCCACCTCCCTCTAAGACATCACCTTTGATAGATGATGACTTAGTTGAAAGTCAAATGGTTGTAAACCAAGAAAAGATTGAAAGTGACAAAGAAGATGAACCCATAAAAAGAGAAATAGTTAATATCAAAGAAACCAAAAGTCATCAATTAGAAAACGTCATAGGAAAAATAAATGAAAGAACATTAAGATCAAAAGCTCAAAATGAAAGTAATTTCTTTTGTTTTGTTTCAACAATTGAACCCAAAAATATAAATGAGGCTATAAAAGATGAATCTTGGGTCATTGCGATACAAGAGGAATTAAATCAATTTGTTAAGAATGACGTTTGGACATTAGTTCCACAACCTAAAAATCAAACCATAATCGGTACAAAATGGGTTTTTAGAAATAAAATGGATGAAAATGGCGTAGTATCTAGAAATAAAGCTAGGTTAGTAGCACAAGGCTACAATCAACAAGAAGGTATAGATTATGATGAAACTTTTGCTCCCGTAGCTAGACTTGAGTCAATTAGGATACTACTTGCATATGTATGTGCACACGATTTTAAATTATTTCAAATGGATGTTAAAAGTGCATTTCTAAATGGTTTTATAAATGAAGAAGTATATGTTGCACAACCTCCCGGCTTTGCCGATTTTGAAAAACCTAATCATGTCTATAAACTTTAGAAAGCATTATACGGACTTAAGTAAGCACCAAAAGCATGGTATGATCGACTTAAGACTTTTCTAGTTGACTATTAGTACACCATGGGCCTAGTAGACAACACTCTCTTCACCAAGAAAAAGGGATCACATATTATCATAGTCCAGATATATGTGGATGACATTATATTCGATTCAACTTGTCAAAAGTTATGCGACGATTTCTTAAAAATCATGCATGACGAGTTTGAAATGAGTATGATGGGGGAACTAAACTTTTTCTCAGGTCTCCAAATTAAACAATTAGAAGATGGGATATTCTTCAACCAATCTAAGTATATCAAGGATATGCTTAAGAAGTTTGGTCTTAAAGACTCAAAACCTATGAAAACTCCCATGTCCTCCGAAACCAAACTCACAAAGGATGGCGAAAGTGAATCCGTAGAGAGCACTAAATATAGAGGGATGATTGGTAGTTTACTCTATCTTACGGCTAGTAGACCGGATATTATGTTTAGTGTTTGTCTATGTGCACGCTTTCAAGAAGATCCCAAAATATCCCATCTTGAAGCCGTTAAACGGATCTTTAGGTATATAAAAGGCACTACACATTTAGGATTATGGTATCCCAAAGGAACGGGTGTAGAAACCATAGTGTATGCCGACTCAAACCATGCCGGTGATTATGTCGATAGGAAAAGTACAAGTGGTATTTGTAATTTTGTAGGACATTGTCTCACCTCATGGTTTGCTAAGAAACAAACAGCCCTTGCAATATCAACAACCGAAGCAGAGTATGTATCTGCAGGAAAGGCGTGTCAACAAGCACTGTGGATGAAACAAGCTCTCGTAGACTATGGAATTGAACTCAACGATATTCCCATTCTTTGCGACAACAAAGGAGCTATCGACCTCAGCAAAAATACAGTCCAACACGCTAGAACCAAACACATAGAAATACGTCATCATTTCCTACGCGACAATGTTCAGAAGGGAAACATCTCAATCGAGAAACTATCCTCAGAGGACAACATTGCTGACATTCTCACAAAACCACTTAAGAGAGAACCCTTCAAGTTTCTTATAATTGGTTTAGGATTAATGGATCCTAGTGAGTAGATGAAACCGTAGCTTGAACCTTAGATTAGCCAAACACGACAAAAACCAAAACCTGAGTTTGGACCTGCGGATCCAAACGACAACAATGGCGGAACCCTTGTTTTGGATCCATCGGATCCGTGACTCACTGAGTCTATTTTTATATTAAACAAATACCCTGTACTATTCATCACACTTCCCTAAAACATATCACCTACTGGAACTCGACTCAATATCAACTAAACTCACAATTTAGGTCATCTCCTTCTACAAATTTGTGCTTCAACTATCACTGTAAGTATCCTAATCATATGTACATTCCTGATCTGCGTATAGGATTTCTATTTCATGCACAAAATCAAAACTTGGGGTTTAGACATATTTCTTGTAAAATCATGAATCATATTTACTAAATTGCATAACAAATCATGTTTTTCATAGTTAGGAATTGCATCTTGTAGTACACTATCATAATTCATCAAAAACCCAATGAGAAATTTTTGCTAAAATCTTCTCACGACTAGGAAAAACGGTTTTTGAACATTGTTCATACAAATACAAAAACGTTATGTTTTAAACATCACTTGCATAATGTCTCTTGAATGATAAAGGGAATACATAACTAATATGTATTTTCGGGTACATTCAAATGAAGCTACATTGAAGTAGGAGCGTTGGGTTATCTCTCGTTTTATCATAAAACTTGCATAAACAAAATTTTCGTGCATCAAAAGGAGTCGAGATAACCGTACCTCCACATTGTCCCCATGTAGGTACACACTAGACATATATACGTATTTTCGATAATTTCAACTAAACTATATATCTTTCGTGTCTAGGATAATCATGCCTCCCGCGACTAATTATGATCACAAAGAAACCATCAAATACCTACCTAAACATCACAAAACCAAAGGACTTAGTGAGGAACAAGTTGAAATATTCAAAGCCTTAGAAAAACGATACGTACACGAGGGTAGAACCGTAGACCCCTCATTCTATGAAGGTAGCATTCTCCGATAACAATTAGCCGCGATTCATTTCGATAGCCTTCTAGACATCGATGAGCCCATCATCCCTAGGTTCATTCTCGAGTTCTATGCTAGTGTAGGACTTAGTTCAAACGACTTTGGTTACATGAACATTCACATTAAAGTCAACGGGTTTCAATTCAATATTCCTTTAGATCAATTTGGAGATGTATTAGGAGTTCCAAATCAAGGAACTTGTTTCTATTCGGACAAGTGGTCGTTGACCATTCTGGAGTCCAACCTTGATCGTTATGCACCATATGCTACACCATTAACCACAAAAGAAACCATTCGTGAGCACCTTTTTTTGCCTAGGAACAACCAAACTAGGTTACACCGAGGTCGTCAAGTTGATAGAGATCCATTTGCCATGGAACTTAATGAACTTAAGCCTCAATTTAAGAAGCTTGAAGAAGTTTTGAGGGCAAATTTCATAAGCACAATAGGAAATTAAGACCATATCAATGCAAGTCTTTGCTACATGATGTATTGTGTGTCAAACCACCAACCATTCAATCTTGCTTATTATATCGCCAAAAGAATGGCCGATATTCTGGTTCAAGGTACCACCGCAATGCCTTACAGGATGCTTTTGACCCGTCTCTATAGAGCCTTTGAGCCCATTCCTAGAAACGCTTTAGGATTCGTTCCCAACTACACCGAGATTAAGCACACTTTTGTTCCACGTAGTGATCATCGGGTAGCCGTAGGAAAGGGAAAACGAGCTCATCCTCCTACATCATCATCATCATCATCATCCATGAGTGAAGAGGATGGTTTACCAAACTCTAGGATCTCACCACCTGAGTACTTGAGTCAACTTCCTCCAATCCCGAACGAATCAGCGGAGTTTAAACAAACCAAAGGAATGGTGAAGAATTTGGGCCGTTGGATCATGAAGCTTCATAAGAAAATGAGCAAGAAGTGAGGTTTAAAGGAGTGTTTGGTATTAGACTTCTTCAAACAATGATGTGTTGAACTTATGTGTTTCTTAAGATATTATGTTAGTACTTAACTTGTACGTGAACTAACTCAACATTGCGGGTCGATAACACTTGTTGTTATCAATTTTCTGAGATTAAGCCACGGTTTGGCTTAACCACTTTTATGGTAAGATATTATGATCGGATTAATCTATGTGTAAACATGTGTTAGAACCTATGTATTTAGTATTTTTCTATCACATATTAGTAGTTACATATGATTAAGAACAATTTTTGGGATTTGAACGAGTAACCAAAATTTTGACATATATTCTGTTAAGAAACTGAATCTCCATATGGCGGATATGGTGGATCCCATATTTTGGATCCGCCTATGTATTTAGTATTTTTTTTTCACATATTAGTAGTTACATTTGATTAAGAACAATTTTCAGGATTTGAACGAGTAACAAAAATTTTGACATATGTTCTGTTAAGAAACTGAATCTCCATATGGCGGATCCCATATTTTGGCTCCGCCAGTCATGAACCTGCGGATTCCGCAAAACCAAAAATTTGGTTTCGCCTTTGTTATCGATTGGATCCGCAGGCTTCAACAGTAACTTTTTCAAAAATTCCCGACTAATCCCGATCCTTAGATTATTGATTCTAGTATTTAGAACACTTCTACTGATCATTAAACTCATTAGGATTATTCAGGAACACTTAGAATCATAAAAAATCCATTTCCCACCAAAATTTGAATATTCAAATTTTCCATGTGAGTTACCTTTCTGTAACAAGCAAGGAACCCTCAAATTGGTTCCTTGAAATCCATGGGAACATCACATCAACAGAATTTCCACTCACTCCTTGCATTTACTGCAAATCTCTAAAATTCACTCAACTTAAGCTCTATGGTTTGACTTAAATGATGTGACTAGCACAAATTTTTGTTCCAAATCATTAGGAACCAACATTCCTCATTGGATTCACATCAAATCCAAACACACAGATCAACAAACCTTCTGTCTATAAATTAGAACCTCAGGATCATCACAAATCACACAACAACCATCACTACTCACTATCATTCCTGTACCTTAGAACAACTATTATCACATTTCAACAATGCCAAAATCAAATAACTCATTTACAAGCAGACCCGCATGAAGGACAGCTCGTATGAGTGTTCATCCTTGTTGCTTTGTGAACTTAGCTAATTCATCATCAGAGGAGTCATCTCCACTTAACATATCCTCACCAATAGCCAATGAGAATTTTCTCAATCTTGCTACTCCAACACCATCTAACACCATCATCAACACACCACCTCCAACAATCACTCCTGTAGCAACCACACCACCACCCGCTCCATCACAACCTAATAGATCACCTTCACCACAACTTCAGCCCCTAGAATTGTTTAGAACTCCACCTTCATCACCTCATCCATACTTGGATGATTTGGAAGACCTTCCACCAAGGTCAACCAATCCACCTCCCATGACCTTTGAAGGTCAAACACCTATGCTCTTCCATCCCATTTATCGGGATATCCATGGTCCACTTTACCATGATCCACCACCACCACAACCACAAACACAACCTCTCTCACCTACATCTACACTCATTGCCATTGATGAGGCAATGTGGATCAATCAACCACAAACCCATGAAGAGATCAATGAGGAGCTCACCCGCCTCTATGCTCTCTTCAATATGGTGGATTCCCGCCTTGGTGAAGCCATGGATCTTCAATCCATCTTGCTTAACTCCCTCACAACTCTAACATCAAACAACCAACCACAACCACCACCAAACAACCAACCACAACCACCACCACCAAACAACCAACCAACCACCACCACCACAAGCCATTGAGCCCACTCTTCCTCCTAACTTTCCAAGGCATGATTGCTCATAATGCGAGAGGACCGCTCACTTGGCCCAAAGGACCAACATCTTGGTCCATGAGCTTCAAAATGAGATGAGGTTCATTTTGAACCATATTCTCGAATGCCTAAATGCAATCTCTCATCCTCCGCAATAGGCAAATTTTAGTTTCTTCCTAGTTTCCTTTTATAGGATTTCATAGGATTGTTTTAGGAATTTTCTATTTTTATGAACTTTTTATTGTAACATCATGTTTTGTGACTTATGTCACAAACAAATTTTCAAGTAATGGATGTTATATTTATGCTTATGGGTGACCACTATTTGGCATAATATCTTGGTTTGATTAATTTACTAACTTGATTGTATGGTTGGACCACTTGTACTTAGGTGCATTATTGATCAGACACATATTTTTGACTTTTTAAAGTCAAATGGGTTAAAATATTGTGTCTGTTTGACTTATACATATGCATTATGATACTTGGTTGGATTGATTCACAACTAACCTTTGTTTTGTAGCTTTTCTCAACTTTGAATCGTATACATTGGTACCCTAGCAACGGGGAGTATAGATCAAGGGGGAGTATATCATGTACTAACTCATCATTTTATAGCATTTCTCATCCTTGAAACGTATACGTTGGTACCCTAGCAATGGGGAGTATACATCGAGGGGGAGCATATCATATTCTAACCATTTGTTTTGTAGGATTATGCATCTTAACCTTGGCACTCCAATTAGGGGGAGTATTATCCAAGGGGGAGCTTTTAAAGTTCTCAAAATCATTGAAACAATCTTGGTACTCCAATTTAGGGGGAGTAATAACCAAGATTTGTTCACCACATTCCGCTACGCATATCTTCTTTTTGTTTTGACAAAAAGGGGGAGATAGGAATAAGTTCCATACATAGTTTCATACATACTGTTAACATCACAATACATGTTTTTATACTTAAAATTGTTTTCAAAACTTGCATAAAACCAACTTAATCTATATTTTTAAAAGACTCATACTTTATTTATTTCATTGCTTAAAAATACACTTTATGTTTTGTCATCAACAAAAAGGGGGAGATTGTTAATACAAATATCGTCCTAAAAACGTTATTTATATTTTACGATCTTTGCTTAATTTTGTTAATGACAATTACAAAGTTTATCTTTAAGCAAAGCATAAATATAAGATTAAGTCTTTTAAATTTATAGTGATAAGTCTTTTAAAACATATTTACACATTACAAGATTACTAGGAATAACATTATATACATTTACATTTATATTTCTTAAATTAGAAATATTTAGGATGACATCATGGCATGCATCATGAACATAATCTTAGAAAGATTTGTGAGATATCTTGTATAGATCTTCAAGCAAAAGAGTTGACATTAAGAGATATGGAAAGATTGTGCAAGATATGGAAAGATTTGAGAATCTCTTAGCTGTCCTGCACTGGCAGATCCAAACCAGTACAAGGGCGGATCCAACTTAAGGGATCCGCCAAATCCGCCAACTGTTTTATCAGTTTGCCTATAAATAACAAGCTGATCATTCAGGCACATTTATCACTCATATAGCTTAAAATATATAATCATTCATTTGCATATCACTAACCCATATCATTCATTTCATTATTGTTGATCTCACTTTTGTAGCAAAGAAGATCAAGCATACAAGCTTCAACATACTTACTGTTGCAAGTTTCATTAGTTAGGTTCTGTGTGATTTTGTATTAGTTCACACATCATTGTTATAACTTTCATTCAATAGAGTTTGGTTAGTGTTTTAGTCCTTAAAACACAAAGAGAGTCGGGAGTGGTTGTACCCATGTGAAAGAACCAACGGGAGTGGTTGTACCCATGTGAAAGAACCAACGAGAGTGGTTTACCCTTGTGAAAGAACTAATGAGAGTGGTTGTACCCTTGTAAAGAACCCAGTGTTTAGCTTAGTACTGGATAAAAAGTAAGCGACATGTAAAGGTTTTCTCCGCCTAGAAAGGGAGCTTGTTTCATAGTGAAGAAAAACTCTCGAGTTAGAGGCTCGAGGAGTGGAGCAGGGCAAGGAAGAGAGTCCTTGTAGCCGAACCACCATAAATACCCGTGTTGTGTGGTTTGATCATTCCTTTCCTTACTTGTTTCATATATTGCTTGATTATTTGTTTTACTTTGAAATCACGTTAAGTATACAAAGCAAATAAATTTAAAAACGATAAAAACTATTCAACCCCCCCTTCTAGTTTTCCACAAATATGTCACTCACACTAACATATATATGCACTTTCTATTGTGTGTTGTTGTTTGTGTTTGTGCTATACAGGATAATCATGTCTCATACATCCGTTGCTAGAGAGGATATGATCCCAGAAGGAGATGAACGCAAGATCAGTAATTTCAACTCAAGAGTGGATTTCGAGATATTACCATGTCATCAACCATGCCAGATAATGGTGGAGATTCTCAAGAGACATTTCGTCAGTCCTGTTATGACTAAGTTAACAAGTGTACCAGAAGTTTACATTAACCAGTTCTCGCACAAGTTATTTATCAGCAGAGATACCAAGACGATGGCAATAACCATTGATGAAGCAAAAAGTGTATCGCTTTTAAGGGGTCATTTAAGCCCTAAATCGTATTTATTTGATCAAATATTGCCCTAAATCGTTCCTTTTGTCATTTTAGGTACTTTGGAGAAGAAATCTGGAAAAGGAAGCATTTTGGACATTTTTGGAGCATAAAAGTGAAGAAAACGGCAAAGTCTCAAAATTGTGCTGGAAAGTACCTTTGACGGCGTCAGGATTTGTTCTTGACGGCGTCATGGCTTGGCAAAAGTGGTGGATATGAAAATTACTCATGATAAGCCAGAGAAATTTGCATGGGAATTCTGACGGCGTCACCCTTTGGAGTGATCAAGGTCGTCACGACTTAATTTAAAGAGGGACGGCGTCACGCCTAATTCTGACGGCGTCAAGCCTTGATAAGCCAGAACGGATTTTGGAGAGCTAAAGAGGGACGGCGTCAAGAAGGCCATCCGGGAACCCTAAAAGCGGCGAGGTGACGGCGTCACACTCCATAACGTGACGCCGTCAGATCTGAAAGTCTATATATAGTTTTGCAATTTTTTGTCATTAGTGTGGAACTTGTGTGGAACTTTGTGTGTGAAAAACCCTAGGACGATTTTAGCAGCTTTTTCAAGGCTTTTTGCCTTGAGATCTTCCATGTTACATTGAAGATAAGTTATCAATTAATCATTCAATATGTCTATGTGTTGTTTGATTCTATCTTGTTCTTGTCTTTTGTTTAACATGCTAGGCTAGGTTTTCTTTGTGTTTGCTTAGATCTAATGAAACCTAGCTATTGATTATTGGTTATTAGTGTGTTATTAGTTGTATTGGATGATTGTTTATCTATGTTAGGCTTAAGAAAACTGGCTAACCTCCTATTCGGTAATTTTCTTGAACGTCTTAAGAAACATGAACCAATGCGTACTAAGGTTTTTATGGTTGTATTTAATGCACAAGCGAATTCTAGTGATCCCATGTTAGGAGCTTCCTAGCCGGCTCGACATAGGAGTGAAGTAGGAGCTTGTAGAGTTGGGGAAGTACGTACGCCACCCCACGATTGGTATTAAGGAATACACCCGTCATCCATGCAATTAGTACACACTAATCAACCGGTAAAAGATAGTTAGGGAGTAAGGAAATCTAAGTAAACACATTCCTCTCCACATAAGTTTTACCACCTTTTCATTTCCAGTTATTTTATTTTATTTGCATTTGTAGTTATTTGGGTTAGTTGACTAGCAACTAATTCCGCCCACTCCTTCAAAACCCGAGATTTTACTTGCTTTCATAAAAATATAAAAATACAAAAAGAATCATCCATCACCCTTAGACCTATTAGAGTAGTTTTTCATACCTAACGAACACTATTCCCTGTGGAGAACGATCAATCCCCCGTACTTACCACTACACTATACTACATCGGTCAGGTACACTGCCTGGTGGGGTTGTAATCCTCTTGAGATCCCTCGAGAGGTAAAACCTGTTGTAAGGTTGCAAAACCACGCATCAAGTTTTTGGCGCCGCTGCAGGGGAATAGTTATTGTTTAGGTTGAATTTTTATTTTATTAGGTCTACTCACTAGATTCCTTTCTAGTGAGATTTTTATTTTTCTTTTTATTAGATTTCTTTAGTCTATCTTTTTCTTTGTGCCCTTTGTTTGTAAAACCATTTTCATTTGTCACCATGGCGGATGAAATTCCATTTAAATCATTAACAATAGAGGAACAATTACTTTACACGGATAGATTTGCTTCCTGTTGTTCCAATGAATTTTTAAGTGATCTTAGATATATACAAGAGGAGATGGGTATAAAGTTTGATAGGTTTGATGAATTATGTGCATGTGTAGCTTCTATTAAACAATCTTTGTTAGGATCAACTCCTTTTAATAAGACCCTTTGGAAAAATTTTGAGGAAAGCCTCCTAACCGTGAACCATAAGTTTAATTAATTAATGGGTTCGTATACATCACAACTTGAGGAAACAATTGAGGAGGATTTTGCCGAACATGAGCATATTGAGCAAAAAGACCTAGGTTTTATGATCAATGACTTTGAATCTCAAGGAACACATGATGAATCCTCTAGGCAAATTGAACATAGTAATCATGTTATCGGGGAAGATTCTTATGAATCGGACTTAGAACTTGAAATGGCTAGAGAAGGATTTGAGATACTTAGGAACATGTTTGGGTTAGATTCTACTAAAACACATGATGTGGATATAATTGATATAGAGACAAGGAAGGATGAGGTAAATAACACAAACCTACAAAGTACCCCACAAGTCCTACCATCATTCGAGGCATACACACCGCCCGTGACTTACCCGGAAGAAGTAGAAGGGACTATAGGAACCCCAATTGAAGTAGAACCTTTGGAAGAAACAAAACTAGAAGAAATAGGTTTGAATACTTGTAGTCATAACCTTTCTTTTAGTTCTATGGAAGTTCCTAGTTTTGATGAACCGGAGCCTAAACCAAAACCGTTACCTAATCTTCCATCCTTAGATGTGAACTTAGGAATTGAATTAGGTCCCGATCCACCCATCAAACCATGTAGTCCGGGTAATGTTAAGATTAAGGTAGTAGACTCTAGGCCTTGTAGAGAGGAAGCTAACATAGGAGTGAACCATGACCTTACATACTTACATCACCCATTTATGATTGATCACAAGAAACATTATGGGTTTAAACCGGGTTTATTAGGTCAAAGTGGATTCTTAACTTGGAGTCTCTCGAAGTTGATAGAAGATGATCCATTTCTAGGAGAAAATCTTAATCCGCCCACTAACCCAATTGAATTAGGTAAGGTTATGATGATAGGATCCCGCACCTTTGAGCATATAATTCACCCGTCACTCTTTCCTCACGTGGCATATTTCCACCCTAAGGGTGTGTATCACTACTTTCACCCACACTTAATCCTAAGTGTAGGGAAAACCTCCCCTATTTCCATTAAATAAGGGTAGAGTCAGGCTCGTGACTCGAACAAAAACAAGCGCTTCTTGGGAGGCAACCCAAGCTTTATTTGCTTTGTGTGTTTATTTATTTGTTTGTTTGATTTTATTTGCTTCCGTATGTATGTTTAATTTTTATTATTATTGATTCATGTTCGAAACTAAATTGTGAAAATGCTTTATCTTGTTTTTAACTTCGTCTTAACTACATATAAAGGTATTTTGCAAAAGATAAGTGTAAGGGAAATCCAAATCGGTTTGTTAGAACAAATGAACATGAATCATAACAATATTAAATTAACATACATATTAGTAATTGTTTGAGTCAAATGCTTGTATCGAGTCATAATGATGTTTTGCAGGAATTCCAGGAAGTAAGGTATAGGTTTTTCCAAAAATTTTCCGGAAACTTAACATGAGAATTCTGTCAGATCATTTCTGACGGCGTCAGGTTTAATTTTCTAAAAATTTTTGAAAGTTTTGTTTTCATAAAAAGTTTTTATTAAATCTCTAACTTATAATCTCCAGGAATCTGCAAAATTATCATTCCACAAGCATTATATCCTTATATATAGAGTTTATCCCGCCGATGTTATGCAGGTTTTCGTGTTTGTTTTCTCAGGTTTAACAGGTTATTTTGGACAAAGAAATGTTTGTTGGATCAAGCTTTTGGCGATGCATTAGTCATAAAGCTTCTACATTCTCTTGAAAGAAGATCTAACCGTGTTACTTCATTATCCACCGAGCGAATCAGGGGAGTATTTGATTTCATTCTTTTACTTTTTTCTTTTACATCTTGTTATTTGAACATTGGGGACAATGTTCATCTTAAGTGTAAGGGGGGGGGGGTAAAAGTACGATTAGAGAATGCTCTTACGCTTGATTTTTGTTTGTTTAATAGTAGATGTGTAATAAAGCTGAGATAAATACCTGTTAGGGTAATTTTAGTGCCAAATTTAAAATTTTTTACAACATTTAGGAGTGAAACTTTGATCTTAATGAGCGTCTCACGGATAGGAGTTATATGACTAGCACAAAAAACCGTACCACTAAAAAATTTTCCACCCCCAAATATGTGAGGTTCGCCCCTAGAATTGGTAGGAAAAGCATTTATGCTATGATGTGTGTACCGGTAGCACTTAGATTCTAGAACTTGTGTTAGGACCATTCCGAGGCCACAAGTGAGACTACATTCGTGTAGTTAGATTTACTACATGATAAGAGGCATTAGGATTAACCCATTGTTTTACACCTGTATTTTTGTTATAATTACGTGGGCTACATTGGTCAAGTAATTCTCCCACACCCTTTGCGTTGTACTCATTTTTAGTACACGATACCCCTAGTACACCCCTCAGAGCCTATCTTTTCGTTTCGACCTTTAAGCATTTTACTTAAAGGAAGAATTTGTTTACACCCCACTAAAATGTACACCCAAATCGCCTTAGCCTACCTTGTATGCACTCATTTTTTGTGCATTATTGTGACAACATTTGTTTAAACCCAAGTTAATTATCTAGTTGATTACATGGTTGCTAAGTCGAGTCATATCCTTGTACATATTGTTTTGGGACGATTGGGACTCATGGGTAAAGTACTAGTGTAATGGAGTAATGGGGAAGAACAACATTATTACCCCCATATGTGCTAAATATTTTTAAAAGTAATCCAAGTTTTTCAATTATCTTAATTCGAGTCATTAGAATAGTTATTTGTAAAGTTATGTAAAAGTTCAAGTGTAAGGGGAATGCAACGCCCCTATGATGTATTATTTTGGATGGTAGGGCAAGAGTGTATGAAAAAAAAAAATCGAAAAAATCAAGAAAAATACAAAAAAATGAGAAAAAGAAAAATAGAAAAAACATACGGACTACCATCCCGTTTTATTTTATGTTTATCTTAAGTTTTTGTTATTTTGTTTTTAGCTTAAGATTGAGTCGAGTCTTGGCTTAGCAACATTGTACAGTACATGTAATTAATCAAGATCTTTAACTCGCCACCAGTAAAATATCCCTTATCCAACAAATCCGTGTTTATCATATCCCTACACCTAACGTTATAACCCATGTAAAAGCCCTCTTTGATAGTTTATCTTAGGTGCTTACGCCTAGTGGAGGAGGTTTTTGATCCTTGCCCAAGCCTATGGTAATCTATTTGCTATGACAGGTAGTGAGAGATATTATCCGTTTTCATTTATGAGATTTATTTTGATGACACTTGAGAGATGTAAGTATCTAAACACTACTTGTGAGGTGCTAGTTTGTAATCTCCGTGCTTATTATGATTAAAGTGGAACGAATATTTGTTGTAATTGCTTTTATGTTAGCATTAAATGACCCCTAACTTGTATTTTGATTAGAATAAAAGCGCATTTGCTTGAGGACAAGCAAATCTCAAGTGTAAGGGTATTTGATGAAGCAAAAAGTGTACCGCTTTTAAGGGGTCATTTAAGCCCTAAATCATATTTATTTGATCAAATAATGCCCTAAATCGTTCCTTTTGTCATTTTAGGTACTTTGGAGAAGAAATCTGGAAAAGGAAGCATTTTGGACGTTTTTGGAGCATAAAAGTGAAGAAAATGGCAAAGTCTCAAAATTGTGCTGGAAAGTACCTTTGACGGCGTCAGGATTTGTTCTTGATGGCGTCATGGCTTGGCAAAAGTGGTGGATATGAAAATTACTCATGATAAGCCAGAGAAATTTGCATGGGAATTCTGACGGCGTCACCCTTTGGAGTGATCAAGGTCGTCACGACTTAATTTAAAGAGGGATGGCGTCACGCCTAATTCTGACGGCGTCATGCCTTGATAAGCCAGAACGGATTTTGGAGAGCTAAAGAGGGACGGCGTCAAGAAGGCCATCCGGGAACCCTAAAAGCGGCGAGGTGACGGCGTCACACTCCATAACGTGACGCCGTCAGATCTGAAAGTCTATATATAGTTTTGCAATTTTTTGTCATTAGTGTGGAACTTGTGTGGAACTTTGTGTGTGAAAAACCCCAGGACGATTTTAGCAGCTTTTTCAAGGCTTTTTGCCTTGAGATCTTCCATGTTACATTGAAGATAAGTTATCAATTAATCATTCAATATGTCTATGTGTTGTTTGATTCTATCTTGTTCTTGTCTTTTGTTTAACATGCTAGGCTAGGTTTTCTTTGTGTTTGCTTAGATCTAATGAAACCTAGCTATTGATTATTGGTTATTAGTGTGTTATTAGTTGTATTGGATGATTGTTTATCTATGTTAGGCTTAAGAAAACTGGCTAACCTCCTATTCGGTAATTTTCTTGAACGTCTTAAGAAACATGAACCAATGCGTACTAAGGTTTTTATGGTTGTATTTAATGAACAAGCGAATTCTAGTGATCCCATGTTAGGAGCTTCCTAGCCGGCTCGACATAGGAGTGAAGTAGGAGCTTGTAGAGTTGGGGAAGTATGTACGCCACCCCACGATTGGTATTAAGGAATACACCCGTCATCCACGCAATTAGTACACACTAATCAACCGGTAAAAGATAGTTAGGGAGTAAGGAAATCTAAGTAAACACATTCCTCTCCACATAAGTTTTACCACCTTTTCATTTCCAGTTATTTTATTTTATTTGCATTTGTAGTTATTTGGGTTAGTTGACTAGCAACTAATTCCGCCCACTCCTTCAAAACCCGAGATTTTACTTGCTTTCATAAAAATATAAAAATACAAAAAGAATCATCCATCACCCTTAGACCTATTAGAGTAGTTTTTCATACCTAACGAACACTATTCCCTGTGGAGAACGATCAATCCCCCGTACTTACCACTACACTATACTACATCGGTCAGGTACACTGCCTGGTGGGGTTGTAAGCCTCTTGAGATCCCTCGAGAGGTAAAACCTGTTGTAAGGTTGCAAAACCACGCATCAAGTTTTTGGCGCCGCTGCCGGGGAATAGTTATTGTTTAGGTTGAATTTTTATTTTATTAGGTCTACTCACTAGATTCCTTTCTAGTGAGATTTTTATTTTTCTTTTTATTAGATTTCTTTAGTCTATCTTTTTCTTTGTGCCCTTTGTTTGTAAAACCATTTTCATTTGTCACCATGGCGGATGAAATTCCATTTAGATCATTAACAATAGAGGAACAATTACTTTACACGGATAGATTTGCTTCCTGTTGTTCCAATGAATTTTTAAGTGATCTTAGATATATACAAGAGGAGATGGGTATAAAGTTTGATAGGTTTGATGAATTATGTGCATGTGTAGCTTCTATTAAACAATCATTGGATTTTGCACAATACATCTGGACAGATATGATTTACCAAGACCGACAATTTGCCCAGAAGAAAGCTTACAAGGTACCCTTCCCTCGCTTCACCAAACTGATCATCTATCACTTCATGGCAAGACATCCAGAGATAGACAGACATCCAAACGAGAAAGCTCATACAATAAACATGGATCACATGCTTACCATAGTAAGGATTCATGCAACCAACACAACTAAACAAGGCTTAAGAATTCCACCTAAGTTGTTATCTAGACCGGTGAAGGCATCTGAGTCCTATGTATGTTATGATGAAGCGGAAAGAGCAGGAAAGGTTGGGATTACGGTAAAGGGTACTAGGGCAACTAGAGGCAGAGGTAGAGGAAGAGGAAGAGGTAAAACAGTCATTACAGCCTCTACTAGGACTAAAAAGATCACCCAAGCCTCAAAGAAGAAACTAATGATTAGAGATGAACCTTCCGAGGAGGAAGAAGAAGAAGAACACATAGATCTGAGGGAAGAACCAAGGAAAAAGCTAGTAAAGATCAATACAGAGCTGGCAAAACTTGATAAAGGATTGGGCAAGGGCAAGGGACGAATCATTTGAACCCCTTGAACCACCCATGACCAGAGAAGAAGAGATTGAACAACTCAAAAGGGCCATAGAAGAAAGCAGGGCTAAATTCCTAGATGATCAGGAGAAACTGAAAAGAATGTCGAAAGGTGAAGGATCAGCTTCACGACCTAGGGATGAAGTGTCATTGTCATAATTTGAAGAAGATTCTGAAGCGACACACAGTAAATTTGCAAGTAGATCACCATATGAATCCGAGGATAAGTCAGAATCAGATCAAGTTGTTCACACATCCTGAGATTCCGAATCAGATGAAGAAAATGATAAGGATGATGAAGATGCAGAAGATACTGATAACAAAGATGAAGATGATGAGAAAGACGAGAATGATGAAAGTGGTGGAGATGATGAGAAAGAAACGGATGATGAAAGTGATGAAGAGATTGATGACATAAATAAAGAAAGTGATAAAGATGATGAGGACCAAGAAAATGATAACCAAGAAAATGAAAGTATACCTACCCCACCAGTCATTCCATCACCAGTGGCTGAAACCTCAAAGACCACACCACCATCACCAGTACCTACAGTTCAACAATCCGATAGTAATGAAATTAAAGCCTTACAAGAGCAGATCACAGCATTACAAAAACAAGTGACAACACAACAGGGAGATATCGACGAATTAAAAACTTACGATATTGAGCGAGCAACAGATCAATACATCAGTAATACGTTACCACAAGAGATCAGCAAGCATCTGTATGAGACACTCCCTAGTCTTATGAAAGAATACGTCAAAAGAAAGTTGGATCGGGTTGTGGCTAACCAACTTCAAACCACACCAATTACAATTTAGGCATTACCATCCAAGCCTTTTGTTGATGATCTCAAAGAAAAGTTGCTCGAGGCTGTTATTGATGATCCTGAAGAGAAAGAGCTTCGTCAAGCCTTGCGTACCTCAATCAGGAAAGCTGAAAAGAGGGGTGATTGATGGGTTCGTAAAACACCCAATTATCTTAAACAGGATTTGAACACAAATTAAGCTAAGTGTTAACTTAAACCGAAAACAATTCAAGTCACTGAGAGAATAGTCTCTCAGTGAGTCATCTTCAGGATGCTTAAGGCGAGTTCAATAAAGGACTCACTCTCAGGAAGGCGGTACTCCTTGAGTAGGACTTAAGCCAAAGAAGAAGATGATGGTTCAGTGAGTGTTGGACAAGAACTCACTGAACCCCAGTCTCCTCAACAACAAAGTGATTGAAGACTGAGGAACCAACGCCTGAAGAAAAGGCGGGAACAATAGGGAAAAGATCTGAGAAGATAAAAGTGTCAGACCAAACACTCTTCTCTTGTCAGATCCAACCTTCCCTATTGCGGCTAAAAGTCATGGAGTGTCAGCCAACAACTCCCAAAGTCTTATTAGCCCTTTCCTATTGGTTCTTGGAAATGACAATTACTATTTGTAATTGTCAGACACGCAACCTCAACAACTTGTATTATATTTAATCACTTATACTTAGATTACTTGTGTATAAATAGATCAGATGGGAGAGAAGTTAAAGTGTACTTTGTATATTGAAAGCTTAGAACTTTTACAAAGTAACTTCTCTCCTACAAAGAGTATACAACTCACTGAGATAGCTCAGTGGGTATATTGTTACCACTCAAGCAAAACTTGAGTTTCGATAGGAGACACCCCATACCCTTGTCTATTCAATCCCAAGTGTTTGTTCCGCAAAACACTTGGGTAATAGATTCTTGGAATTATTTCTAATAAGAATTTAAACGTTGAAAAATATTGTGTTTTTATATTCACGTTTTATAACTGTTAGATTTAATCATAAACATTGTATTAGTCATAAACACAAATAGATTAACTTTTTAGTTAACTCTAAGCGTGTAAAGGGACCAACAAGTGGTATCAGAGCCTCTGGTTTATAAAAATCTTTTAAACTAACCAAGAGTGCTCTAGGTTTTTAAAACCAAGATCCTACTATGGCTGATATCAATGTACCCTAGCTAGTCGACAAAAAGGGTGGCAGCTACTCCGCTGTTGCACCCAGACTTGAAGCTGGGAAATTTAGCAAATGGAAGAAGCGTATGATTTGCTATCTTACTAGTATGGAACCCTACTACATCACCTGTATCAGGGATGGCCCATTTGTCCCTAAGACAGCCGCAGGGCTAAAAAAGCCTGAGGCCCAATGGACCATTGATGAGAGTAGGGTGGTCAATCAAGACCAACGCCTGAAAAGCATCCTTATATCATGTCTTCCTGACGATATAATGGAATCAGTCATCAACTGTCTAACAGCCAAGCAAACTTGGGATGACTTGGTAAACAGCTTTGAGGGTCCCTCAGATACCAAGGAAAATTGGGTCATGGACCTTAAACTTGAGTATAATACTTTCAGGGCAAAAGACTCTGAAAGTCTCTCACAGACCTACACCAGATACAAGACTTTGATAAATGAATTATCAAATGATGGTGTTGTATTGTCTAAGCATGAGACAAATGTTGGGTTTGTCAACAGTCTCCCTGAGAAGTGGCTCAACTTCTCACAAGGCCTGAGGAATGCTAACCACATTCAGAACCTTGAGCTCCCTGAAATTTATGGGAAGTTTGTCTATGAGGACAACTTGATCTCAAGGAGATATCCTGACTCAAAAGCTCTTGAGTCCAAAAAGGCCTTAACCTCAACACCTATATCAACTGCTTTCTATTCTAATGGTGTTGTGCAGGATATTCAAGAGGATTCTGAAGAAGAAATTGATGAAAGGACTGGTGAGGAGTACCTGAACGACTTGAACTTGGAATTCCAAGAAAGGGCACTCCTTGCTAGTTCAAGACGTTTCATCAAAAGAAATCAGTCCAACTTTACAAAACCAAAAGCAAATGAGACCACTGAATGCTTTAAATGTGGTAAAAAGGGTCATTTTGCTAGGGACTGTTATTCTAAAACTATCTCAGAACCCTCTTACAAGTTCTCAGGAAACAGTTCCTCAGGAACTAGCAAGTTTCAACCTAAAATGTTTCAGTCCACCCAACAATTTCAAAACAAGGGTCAAAAGGATTTTGAAACAAAATATAGGAAAATCAAGGCTAAACTTGCACTTCTTGAAACTAACCCCATATTGTCTCAGGATGCTCAAACATCTAAACCTATTCAGAAAAAGAACAAGGTATTAGTTGCAGAAGCATATGACTGGGATGAAGAAGAGGTTTCCTCAGATGAGGAAATAAGAGTTAGTGCACTGATGGCACTTTCTGAAGAGGATCAGGTGGCTGTGGGAAAAAAGCCATGCTAGGAATGGAGAGTGGGTCAACATCACCATGAAAAAGGTAAATACTTTACTTTCTATGGATGATGATTCTGATTGGCAGTCTTACATGAATTATATTTGTGTTGATCTAAAGTTTGTTGAAGAACAAAGGCTTGACCTGTTTTCAAAATATAATAAAATTGTGTCAGAATTGAATAAATGTAGAGATGAACTGCTTACATTGAAACAAGCCAAACTAGAATCCATCACTCTACAAATTCAGAACACTGAAATTTTGAAACAAAACCAAGCCCTTCAAACAGAACTTAAGAAAGAAAAAGCTGTCATTGAAAGCTGGACCAAAAAGAACCCTAAGGTCTTTGATTCTGTGGGGTTAATTCCTCAGATAACTATAGGAATTGACCACCTCACTGAAACCTCCAGTGAGAGTCCCAGTGAAATGACCTTTGTTCCAGCTGGGATATCCTTTGAGCAAGAGATGGAACCCAAGTCAAATGACTGGATTGTCAGGGACAACCCAGTCAGTAAGTTGCCAAACTTTGAGACTGGAAACATCTTGCTTCCTGAAAGTCAGGCTCTGAAAGGTATGCTTGGACTCTTTGACCAACTCAGTATTTCTGATCCAATCAGTGAGCCTGAATCTGAATCAACTCCTCTACTCCCTCCACTAAATACCCTTCAGGGTGCTGCACCAAGCTCAGACCTCCCACCATTGGTCTACTTCCCACACTCTCCAAAAGAGAGATCAGGAAAAGGTAGAATCCTCCTGAAAAGACCACCCCTTGAAGTCTCAGTAAATACTGATGACTCATCAACTTCAGTCCCTTCTGAAGTTGCAACTCAAAGTCCTGATCCAAGAATTGATCAGTTGACTGAAATGGTCAGGAAGCTAAGTGAGAAGATTGTATCTTTTGAAAAACCTTCTCATTTAAAGAAGGAACAAAAACTAGCCTCCTCAAAGACCAAATCCAAACCAACCAAACCCCTGAAAAAGTGTGAACTGTGCAACTATACAAATCATCTCACTGATGACTGCTATAGAGTCCTTTACTGCATGATTTGCAAAAAGGAAGATCACAGTACCTCTGATCATAAAAAATGCTCAGTCATGTCAAACTTTTCAGGACTTAAGGCTCAGTGCCTGAACTATCCTTCTGATTCTAAGCAGAAACAGAAGCAAAAGGCCAAGCCTTTTCCACCTTGCCCATTGTGTAGATTCAATGACCATCATCCTGAGGATTGTCAAAATGACAAACACTGTGAATCTAGTGGAAGTACCACTCAGAAATCCTCAGGAAAAGAGAAGGTCATTCAGTCAAAAAGATGAAAGAATAAACAATCCTCTCAGACTACTGAGGCTAACCCTGCAATTAAATGCAAAACATGTGGTAGCTCAGTCCACTCAACCTCTGACCATGAATCAATTAATACTTTCATAAAGACCTACAATACCAAACCCTCCATGAAATGGAGTCCTAGAAAGAACTGACCGAGTTTACTATTTGTGCAGAGGCATGCCAGGGATCCTGTTTGGCATCTAGATAGTGGATGTTCAAGGAGCATGACTGGTGTTAAGGAATGCCTGCACAAATATGTGGAAGAATCAGGACCCAAAGTGATATTTGCTGATAATTCATCATGTCTCACTGAAGGCTATGGTTCAGTAAACTGCAATGGTATTGTCTTTACTAGGATAGCATATGTAAATGGTCTTAAGTATAATCTGATCAGTGTCAGTCAACTATGTGATGCTAAATACATAGTTCAGTTTGATGATAAGCAAGGAACCATCTTCAATGCAAATAAGGAAATTGTCCTCATTGCACCAAGAAGACAAGATGTTTATGTACTAGACATGTCCAGTCTAACTCAGGATGGAACTTGTCTCTTTGCTAAAGCCACTGATACACTCAACTGGCTTTGGCATAAGAGACTCACCCACCTGAACTTTAAAAACATAAACAATCTTGTAAAACAAAACAAGGTCCTTGGCTTACCATCACTTGTGTTTTCAAAGGATAAACCATGCTCAGCTTGTGAAAAAGGTAAACATCACAGAGCATTCTTTAAAACCAAAACCAACTTTTCCATCAGGAACTGCCTACATCTTCTCCATATGGATCTATTTGGACCTGTCAGTCTAAGGTCTACTAACCATGAGAAGTATACTCTGGTCATTATGGATGAATACTCTAGATACACCTGGGTATTCTTCCTGATCAAAAAGAGTCAGGCAGCTGAAACAATCATGTCCTTTGTCAGGAACATTGAAAATCAAAATGACATTAAGGTCAAACAGATTAGAACTGACAATGGGACTGAGTTCAAAAATTATGAACTTGAATGTTTCTGTGATGAGAAAGGTATTTCCCAAAACTTTTCCTCTCCATACACACCTGAACAAAATGGTGTTGCTGAAAGGAAAAATAGAACACTCATTGAAGCTGCTAGGACAATGCTATGTGGATCAGTCCTTTCCAACCATTTTTGGACTGATGCAGTCAAAACTGCCTGTTATACACAAAACAGATCCATAATTGTCAAGAGACATGGGAAAACCCCATATGAGTTATTCAAAGGAAGAATCCCTGACATCAGCTACTTTCATGTCTTTGGGTGTCCTGTGTTTATTCATAATCACAAGGATCACTTAGGGAAATTTGATGCAAAAGCTGATGATGGATACTTCCTGGGATACTCACTTGTCTCAAAAGCCTTCAGAGTGTTCAACACAAGGAGACAGCAGACTGAGGAAACATTTCATGTTACCTTTGATGAGAGCACTGATGCAATCAGGTTCTCAACTGCCTCAGTAGAAGAGATAGGAATTGATAATTCTTCAAGATATCCTCCTGATGAATATCTTTCTGAAAACAATCCTTCTACTCAGTATCAAGATGATGCTAATCTCTCCTATTACATAATCCCTCACAACCTACCTAACCCAACCATCACTGAGTTTGTTGAGGCACATGCACATACTGATGATATCAATCAGTCAGTTCAAAATACTCAAGAACCAAACAATCTCAGTGAGCTGGTAGACACTCAAGATCCAATCAATGATCATGTGTCTACTCCAGAACCAACCCCTCTACCCAATCAGGCCTCCACAAGTTCAAATCAGTATCCAGGACCTCAAGAAAGTTGGACTAGGTCTCAGGACATTGAACTTGTCAATATTATTGGAGAGCCTACTGAAGGCATGCTCACCAGGAGCATGGCTGCTAGTCTAAGAGCAGCCTCATCCAATGAATGCCTATTTGTGGACTTCATTTCCACAATTGAACCCAAAAGTGTTAAAGAAGCACTTACACATCCAAGTTGGGTTCAGGCCATGCATGATGAACTGGAACAATTTGACAGAAACAAGGTAATGACCTTGGTCAAATGTCCTGAGAATGTCTCAGTCATTGGCATGAAATGGGTATTCAAAAACAAAACTGATGAAAATGGCATAGTCATTAAAAACAAAGCCAGACTTGTAGCCAAAGGCTATAATCAACAAGAAGGCATTGACTATGAGGAAACATTTGCACCAGTAGCAAGGATGGAAGCCATCAGGATCTTCCTTACTTTTGCAACATACATGAACTTCAAGGTGTACCAAATGGATGTTAAAAGTGCATTCTTAAATGGTTCACTGAAAGAAGAAGTTTATGTTCAGAAACCTCCTGGATTTGAAAGCCATGAGTCTCCTGATCGTGTCTGTAAGCTTAACAAAGCCCTTTATGGACTGAAGCAAGCTCCCAGGGCATGGTATGAGACTCTCTCAGCCTTCTTAATCTAAAATAAATTTGTCAGAGGCAAGATAGACAACACATTGTTTATCTATAAGACAAATAATGATGTCATACTAGTACAAGTGTATGTTGATGACATCATCTTTGGCTCAACAAGTTTCAAACTTTGCAAACAATTTGAAAAACTAATGGCAAAGAAGTTTGAAATGAGCATGATGGGAGAACTGACATACTTCCTTGGTCTACAGATCAAGCAGACTGATAAAGGAACCACTATCAGTCAAGAGAAGTATGTAAAGAATCTACTGAAGAAGTATGATCTCAATGACTGTGCTTCAGTCAAAACTCCCATGGTCCCCCCAAACAACCTTGGTCCTGATCTCACTGGTAAACCAGTAAATCAAACTCTCTTTAGAGGAATGATAGGATCACTGATGTATCTACTTGCATCAAGGTCTGATATCCAATTCTCAGTATGTCTATGTGCCAGATATCAATCTGACCCAAGAGAATCTCATATCACTGCTGTGAAAAGGATATTCAGGTACCTGAAGGACACTCCTAACCTTGGATTATACTATCCAAAGTGCTCAGGACTTGATCTCAAATGATACTCAGACTCTGACTATGCTGGATGCAACATGGACAGAAAAAGCACCTCAGGCTCTTGCCAAATACTTGGTGGGAAATTAGTCTGTTGGAGTGCCAAGAAGCAACAATCAGTTGCCTTGTCCTCAGCTGAGGCTGAATATGTTGCAGCAGCTAGTTGTTGTGCAAATGTACTCTGGATGAAAAGTCAACTCAGTGACTATGGAATTCAGTACAAGATGGTACCCATCTTTTGTGATAACACAAGTGCAATTGCAATATCAAACAACCCTGTTCTTCATCAGAGAACAAAACACATTGATATCAGATATCATTTCATCAGGGACCATGTCATGAATGGTGACATTGAATTACACTTCATCCCTACTGAATATCAGTTAGCTGATATCTTCACCAAACCTTTGGATGAACCAAGTTTTACAAGGTTGAAAGCTGAATTAGGAATGTTAGATATAGAAAATCAGTCCACTGATTGAAATCCTTCCAACTGAAGTGTAAATTCTTAAAACCTCAGGTCCCTGACTCAATGTGTACATCAGTGAAAAACATCTCACTGAATCCTCAACCTCAGGAACTAAACCCAAGTTCCTGAAATCTTGAGGGCTCAGGAACTAAACCCAAGTTCCTGAATCCTTGTTTCTCAGGAATCATTCCATATTCCTGAATCATCAGTGACTAATCCCAAGTCCCTGAAAAAACAAAAACCAATCACTGAATGAAATGTCATTCAGGGCCCTGAAAAGAGACATTAAATACTGACTTAAATGCTAAATATCTAGTTAGTAAATGTCCGAGGTTGGTAACTGAACTCATATTTAATTCAAGAATATTTGTTCTTTTTGCCTTTCTGGCTTCCACCTCTGGGCCACCACATTCCCACTTGGCATTAAATGCCTCTCCAATCACATTACATATATGTGATGACTCATCTCTACAAATTACACTTTTGCAGAACTGCTCAACTGTTCACTTCGACTGTTGCGCCAAACCAAGAAAGTGGAGTGTTGGCATTAAATGCGGATCCCAAAACATATTATTCAAAACAATTTCCAATAATTCTTTTTGAATAAACTATGATCGCTCAAATGTCTTAAATACCCCCATCTTCACTTCCCTTTAAATACCCATCCAAAAGAATTCACACACACGTTTTTTGAAAATTATAAGCAAACTCTGCCCTTTTTCTCTCTCAAAACAAATTGTGTGTGTGTTCTTAGCATTTAGAAACATCCGACCATTTTTTCGACCAAAACCAGATCATAAAATGGCTTCCTCTAATGCTGTAACCATCGCCCCCAATGTGAGCTTCACAATGGAGGGCGTGGACCTGACCAAAAACAATGTGGTTGGAAATTTCCACTACCCGCAGCAATATGCGGGTTACAAGGATGTAGTTAAGTATTTACAAAACTGCTTCCTTGCCACAGCTTTTACAACCACCCCAGAAGTCATTTATAATGACTATCTCAGGGAGTTTTGGTGTACCGCAACGGCTACTAGCCCTAAGGACACCAAAGAGTCGATCATCACTTTCACTGTGATGAATGGGACCAGGACTCTCTCCCTGAACTACAAGACCTTCATCATGGCCACTGGTCTTAACTTTGTTGAGAACTTTGAGGCAAACCCTACTGATCAGGAAATAAAAGCTGAAATGCTTTTCTTAGGGCCTCATGATGTTAGGCGTCCTACCGAGTCCCCTGAAGCCTTGCTGGCAAAGGCTCCAATAGTGAAGACATGGTTTCACCCTGTCTGGAGACTTATGATGACATTCGTCATTCAGGTACTCGGAGGAAACAAATCCTCCACTGAGCAATTGAGCTCATCACAACAATTGATGATGTTCAGTCTCTCGGAGGGTAGAAAAATTGACATCGGAGGAATAATCTTCCGTGACCTCGTGTCAAAGCTCTCAGGGAAACATAGGCAAAGACACATGTCTTACCCTAGGTTCATTTCCTGTGTGCTTCAGGACCTTCTTGGTTCTGACTACTTAAGGTCTGACGTAGAAGGTACAAAACCTGACGTCTTGCATAAGACCAACTTTAGTAGTGACATTACTGAGGTACAACCAGTCGCCCTGACCACCTACATGTTAATGGTGATTCAGGGTGAAAATGTATGCTCACCAGTTCCTTCACCAACCAAGAAGGTGAAGAAGACCAAAGGGAAAGGGGGACAATCCAGTAAGGTGGTTAGACCTAAACCACTCGTCACTGAGACTGTTGCCTCAGGCACCAACGGAGGGTGCTGGGCAATCATCCTCAGTATCCTCGGGCACACCCTTTCCAAATGTCCCTACTGACAAAAACAAGTCAGATGGGTCAGGAGCATCCACCCACTCACATCCCAATGAAGGCACTGATAAATCACAATCAGAGCCTGAGGGAGTTCAGGGTTCTATATCCTCGGTGGAGCAGTACTACTCCACTGAGAAGGGGACCCATACCCATTCACATCCCGTTAACGTCTCTAAGCAATCACACTTAGAGTCTCAGGGAGTTCAGGCCTCTAAATCCCCAAAAGGACAGCACAATCCTGATGGGAAGGGAGGCCATCAACAATCACCAATAGTACCTAGTGATTCTACTGAAAAACACCCGTCAGTAGATGAAGGTGCTCAGGGGGACAAAGACTCAGGGGGAAACAAACCACCCGCTGATACAGAACCCATAACCCCCTCAGGCGGTCCAAGTCACTTGGGAACTGATCCTAACAGTTAGGCTGTGCAAACCCCCCTCCCCCCAGTTATTATGGCTAGTCAGACTGGTGAAACCCCACCAGTTATTATGACTAAAGGATCAGGACCTGGCCACAACAAAAGTGAGCCCTCTTTTGAGGGGGAGCTGGATTCTCTGAAGGCTCCTTCTCTGGCTGACTATGAAAATTTGTTGGCTGATGAGTCAAAGGAGGAGACGGATTTTGATTTTGGTGAGGATGAACCACTTCCTGATGTTGAGGAGGAAATGGAGGGTCCAATTAACTCTCCTCCGCAGTCTGAGCAACAACTCTCTTCCCCTCATCCTGAGGATCAACAACCCAGTTCACCATCATCTTCATCATCATCTTCATTAGGTGCCTCAGCCACCCTTGAGTGGTTAACCAAGTATGATAATGTTCATCCGCCTTCTGAAAGAAGTATGGCCAAAGTCCTTCGCCAAGCCAACGAAGGTCTTTACAATGCTCTTACTGATGAACTAACGGATCAGCATACTGAAGCGGCAGCCTCCTATGCTGACTTCAGGGCCTCTGTGGAAGAATCTCAGGACAAGATTCTTCAGGCTTCCAGGCTCGCTGACAAACAACTTGGCGAACTAACCAAAACCTTTGATGAGACAGCCACTGGTCAGCATCAGGAACTTGCAAACCTCCTCAAGGCCGTTGAATCAGTACAAGAACAACTTTCTGATGATCCCACACTGATTAAATCAATGAAAGACCATATGGCCACTCAGACGACTGCCTCCACCAACCTTACTGAGCTTCTTAAGCTCTTTCAGGGGGTAGATCTCAAAGGTCTCAGGGAAAAGCAGGATTCCATTCATCAGACTGCTATGGAATCCAAGGGGCACCTCAACAAGCTTTCCTCAGCCATTGATCAGCTCTCACAAACACATAATGAGCTGATCAACCACTACACCGAACTCTCCACCACCCAACAAGTCATGGCTACCGAACTCAGTGCCGTGAAGAATGATGCTTCTGAGACAAAGTCCATGGTCTCTGATATCCTATCACTTCTTCAGGCCTCTCATGTGCCACCACCTCCTCAGTCAGCAGGTCTTTCCACTGAAGTTCCTACACCTGCTGAGGGGGAGAAAAATGATGAAATCCCTGATCCTTCCTCTGCCTTGGTAACTGTTCCAAATCCTGATGAATCCACCAGTCAACCTCCTCGCACTGACAAAGGGAAGGATATTATGACTGAAACCTCTTCTCCTGAACCACACTTAGTCAAGGCTTCAAACATAAGACAGCCAGATCCTGAAGCACCGTCTTTTGTTGACTTAGAAGATGGGAGAAGAGTCTATGGGACTCAAGAGGAACTTGCTAAGATCTTAGATGAGGAAGATCGCAGGAAAGCCCATGACCTCACCACATCTACCATCTATGAGGTTGCCAAGGAAGAAATAAAGGAGTCTGAGAAAGAGATTCAGGGAGATGAATTCATCAGGCTTCAAGCCCAACTTCTTCAGAAACACAACATGGAAGCCAAACTGAAGCAAGAAAAGAGGCAAAGGGTATATGAGAGGTATGTATGGCACATGACCAAAACCAAATGTGAAGGCAAAATCACTGACATCACCATTCACCCCACCAGACCTCTGAGCTTAACAATCCATAGAGGTCCAAGAAAGTCTGAACATCTTTCAACAGTCAAATTTTCAGACTATGGGTTAAGAGAATGGGATATGATGATGCCCATCCTGAGGAAGAAAACACAAGCAAGAATGCCCCAATCATCATCAAGTCACTGAGTGCCAAGTATGAGGAACTCGCAAAAGTGGCAAAGAGTCTGGGCATTAACCATGATGAGGCACTTGCTTCTCAGGGACTAACTATCCCTGAATATACTCAGAAGGTTGGGAAGAAAAGGAAAGTTGTAGCTATGGAGCCTGAACAATACATAGCTGCACTTCACTGCAACAGAGTTCCTCCTCAGGGAGTCAAGTTCCGTCCTAACCTAGTCATCAAAGAACCTGAGTATGGTATCTTCTTCGTGGATGAATTTGGTCAGGAAGCCTTTCAGAGAGTTTCTGACATTGACAAAGTGGAAACGACAACACTCCTAGCCTACAAACTGATGGCACTTAATATCAGGGGCTCTAATAATGAGGAGTTTGTCAGGCTGATGGATCAGTTGATGAAGGAACGACCTGACAAAGAAGTGTTAGTGTCAAAGAAGGCAAAGCTTGAACTCATGGGTCTTGTTCAGGAACCTTGAGTATTTTGTACTTAGAATAATAGGACTTGTAATGATATGAATAAATTGATGAATGTTTTGCTATATCAATATCCTTATTTATTTTCTTGTACATTCAGTATGAGCAGAAGACTTTAGCTCACTCATACTGATCAAAACACTAAGGCATAATTTATATCCAAATAGGGGGAGATTGTTGGGTTCGTAAAACACCCAATTATCTTAAACAGGATTTGAACACAAATTAAGCTAAGTGTTAACTTAAACCGAGAACAATTCAAGTCACTAAGAGAACAGTCTCTCAGTGAGTCATCTTCAGGATGCTTAAGGCGAGTTCAATAAAGGACTCACTCTCAGGAAGGCGGTACTCCCTGAGTAGGACTTGAGCCAAAGAAGAAGATGATGGTTCAGTGAGTGTTGGACAAGAACTCACTGAACCCCAGTCTCCTCAACAACGAAGTGATTGAAGACTGAGGAACCAACGCCTGAAGAAAAGGCGGGAACAATAGGGAAAAGATCTGAGAAGATAAAAGTGTCAGACCAAACACTCTTCTCTTGTCAGATCCAACCTTCCCTATTGCGGCTAAAAGTCATGGAGTGTCAGCCAACAACTCCCAAAGTCTTATTAGCCCTTTCCTATTGGTTCTTGGAAATGATAATTACTATTTGTAATTGTCAGACACGCAACCTCAACAACTTGTATTATATTTAATCACTTATACTTAGATTACTTGTGTATAAATAGATCAGATGGGAGAGAAGTTAAAGTGTGCTTTGTATATTGAAAGCTTAGAACTTTTACAAAGTAACTTCTCTCCTACAAAGAGTATACAACTCATTGAGATAGCTCAGTGGGTATATTGTTACAACTCAATAAAAACTTGAGTTTCGATAGGAGACACCCCATACCCTTGTCTATTCAATCCCAAGTGTTTGTTCCGCAAAACACTTGGCTAATAGATTCTTGGAATTATTTCTAATAAGAATTTAAACGTTGAAAAATATTGTGTTTTTATATTCATGTTTTATAACTGTTAGATTTAATCATAAACATTGTATTAGTCATAAACACAAATAGATTAACTTTCTAGTTAACTCTAATCGTGTAAAGGGACCAACAGTGAGGCAAGCAAGAAGGAGAAGCCCAGCAAACGTCGTCGTGATGATTCGGACAAAGACAATCAAGCTAAGAAAAAGGAAAAAACGAACAAGAAAGGAGGGTCCTTCTACAACACAACCTTCCCCCACTATTCAGCAAACTGGCAATGAGGACTTCGTACCTCAAGAGACGGGCGCTTTTGATGAAGCCGAACCAAATGACAGCATCACCATGGAACAAGCTGACACTGATACTGCTCCCCCAAAGACTGCAACTGTTCCTGCACCACCAGTTGATGTACCTATGAGGCCTGCTCCAGAATGGGTCAACCCAGATGCTGCACAATACACATGGTTTGAAAAGATGGTGGATGCTTACCCTAATGCACCAGAAGATGCTGCACCTGCTGAAGGTTCTATTGTGGACTTTACGAAGCGGCTAAAGAAAGTGATGAAGGTTCAGCACTTACAACTATCTGACATCATCAATGTTCGTAAAGCAGGGTTCTCTGAATTCAAGACAGCAACAACATCACACCTGGAGTTCGAGTACAATTTGGAACAAGTTGCAAGGGCAATGTCAGAGAATGTTGACTAGAATGATGCACGATCTTCTCATCCGACTAATAATTTTCAACTTCACGACTATTCTCAACCTTTACCCCTCGTTGGACACGCCCACAATCCAAAGATACCCAAGGCATACTTCTTCAACAAAGACTTGGAGTATCTGATTTACGGCAACACCAATCCAGAGAAACGCTATGCTACATCCCTCACAAAATTCCAGGCAGCCTCATATGCACTAGAAGGATTTGAAGAACAGATCAGCGAATTGTTCGTCAACTCAATTGTGACATACAACGATGAAGCTGTCCTTGGGATTTATCACTGGCCTGATATGAGGAAATGGTTCTACAAATGGAAGCTTACTTTCACTTCGAAGACTAAGGTTTATCAGAAGAGTAGGATTCTTTCCATCACGAGTGCCGAAACAGAATCAAAGTATGGGTACAATTTTCTGACAAAGATCACTGTAAGGAGACAAGATAACCAAGAATACACATTCAACAAAGCTGATTATCCCTACCTGAACATAAATGATATTGAGGACATGTATCTACTCAAAGTCCAAGGGAAACTCGAGCACCTTCCCGATCGTCTCCAATACGACATCATCAACTCTGTTCTGATCTACATTCGCAACATTGTGATCCGAACAAGAGTTGAAGACGTTCATCTTGGGGTGGAGAGCTATCAGACGAAGTTGAACTTAATCCAGCCAGATATCAGACCTCCAGGGATAACAGAAAAGCGTCCATATACCTTCTGTGACAGACCATTTAGAGTAGTGTATGTCAGACGAAGCACTTTGCAGTTCATGGGGTATCAAGATATCCACAAATTCAGTGATGAAACTTTTATTCAAATCAAGTCTGAACTTACTACTATTCTGGATAACCATAAACATGGGAGGAAGCAGGGGTGGTTGAGGCATATGACGTGGAAGAAGAACGATGTGAAGCAAGCCGTAAAGTTCATGGACCGCATTGATCGACGGCTTCAGTTTCGAGTACAGATGAGGAGATTAGAAAGTTACGTGGGTGGACGAGCAAGAATTCCTAACATTCTCACTTTCCGCCGTCCAGAGTAACCTATGGTATCATTGGTCCATATTTTTGTCATTATTTCATCATTTGTTTAATATGACTATGGCTTGTGCACACATCACAATGCACAACCCGCTCTTGTAAAGAAAGGACCCTGAGGTACGCTTCAGTGCCTCAATCCTAATATAAGGAGCGAAAGCTTCTTACTTTTGAGTAGAATTAACCAGAATTTTTCACAGTTTTTCAAAATTCTTCTCAAAAGAACAAGTATTCCCTTGTTAAGGGGGAGTACTTGAAAACATAATCTTTGTTCTAAACAACAAAAGTTCTTGAATTCTTCCCGTAAACCTCAAAAAGCATATTTTAATCAAAAGTTTAACAAAAACAACATGAATATGCTATTTTTGAGGGGGAGAATAAAGATGTGATTAAAATATGGTAATAAAAAGTTGAAATCTCGTATGAGCTCGACTCAGAATTGAACCCTCGAATTGACGATATCAAAAGTCAGTAATCAAAAAGACATGTTCGGGACAGGTAATAATTTTAAGCCAGTTTATCCGGTGATGTAAACATGTCTCGCAAAGGACGTGTCTGAGTAAAATGTACCGATTTCGAGAGATTTTCCTTGAATATGATCTGGACGGGTAATAATTTCAAGCTAGTTCTACTAGTGATGTAAACGTGTCTCGCAACGATTATGTTCATTGAAAATCAATCAATTCAAAAAGTGCTGACTCTACCCGACATGTGCAAATTTACTTTAAACACTTATGAGCACATGTTAAGGGGGAGTATTTCTGAAAATCACAAAACTCTCAAAGTGTTAACAAAATATGTTTTTACAATCATAAGCACTTTGAGAGATTTTTATAAAGATTGGTTTATGGCAATAATAGGATAGTCATGGAGATATAAGGTGACTAAGGTTAGGAAAAATCGTCCTATGATCCGCCAGAGCCGGAGGGATCTACCCAAGGACAATACCAATAGTTTAGTACTAGAAAGTCTTAGGTATGATGAAAAAAAGAGAAAAGAAAAGAAAGGAGAAAGAAGGGGTTGAAGAATGAAAAAAAAAGTAAAGAAAAGGGTGAAAAGAAATAGCCCTCCATTTGATCAACCTTAGGGCAGAAACCGGGTTCAATACATATGCTACTGGCTGCTACTACGGTAACACTGGTATTGAAGATTAAGCCGTCATGGACCCAGTGACGCACTGCACTAAACATTCTAGCCACTCATGTGTCTCTTAAAAGACACTTGTTTCATTTCACACGGAGAACCCTTCATTATCTATCGACCTCTCACTCCGAGATATGTTGATATTGAAAAGGAGGCACTCTGCTCCATGCCTCCAACGACTAAAAACCAATAAGCACTTTATCGAGTCTAGAGCTACGAGATACATAAAAGATCTCATAGGAACACTTAGCATTTCTACACTGGTTGTTCAACAAAAAGAACACCAGTTGTAAATTATAAGAGTGTCTTATGCAGGTCTTAGTAATTCGTAGAATTATAGTACATAAAATAAGCTCCTACTATAAAATAAGCTCCTAACTCGGAGAATTATAGTAATTCATAGGGTAACTCAAAGTTTATCTCCTAGCTCAAAGAACTTCAAGTTATATCTCCTTACTTGGA